>JAECWR010000239.1:0-142803 GCA_018150935.1 Drosophila pruinosa | reverse complement strand
TTTTTGACGTTTATGATGTTTTTGATCTTGTTAATGTTTTGATGTTTATGATATTATATATTGATTTTCTTGATGTTTTTAATGTTTTTGATGTTTTTGATGTTATTGATGTTTGACGTTATTGATGTTTTTTTTTTTTTGATGTTTTTGATGTTTTTAATGTTTTTGATGTTTTTGATGTTTCTAAAGTTGTTGATGTTTTTTGAGGTTTTTGATGTTTTTGATATTTTTGATGTTTGTTGTTTGATGTTTTTAATGGTTTAGATGTTGAGCATTTTTCTGATGTTTTTGATGTTTCTGATGTTTCTGATATTTTTGATGTTTTTGATCTTTTGATGTTTTTGATGTTTTTGATGTTTTTGATGTTTATATGATGTTTTTAATGTTTTGATGTTTTTGATGCTTTTGATGTTGTTGATGTTTTTGATGTTATTAATGTTTTTGATGTTTTGATGTATTTGATGATTTTGATGTTTTTGATGTTTTGAGGTGTTTAGATGTTTTTGTGGTTTTTGGATGTTTTTGATGTTTTAAAGTTGTTGATGTTTTGTGGTTTTTGATGTTCTTGATGTTTTTGATGTTTGATGTTTTGATGTTCTTGATGTTTTTAATGTTTTTGATGTTATTGATGTTTTTGATGTTATTAATGTTATTGATGTTATTATGTTATTGATGTTTTTGATGTTATTGATGTTTATGATGTTTTTGATGTTTTTAATGTTATTGATGTTTCGATGTTTTGAAGTTTGTTAATGTTTTTGATGTTTTCGATGTTACTGAAGTTGTTGATGTTTTTGATGTTTTTGATATTATTGATGTTTTTGATGTTTTTGATGTTTTTGTTGTTTTTGATGTTTGATGTATTGATGTTTTTGTTGATGTTATAGATGCTTTATGATGTTATTGAGTGCTTTTGATGTATTTCGATGTTTTTGATGTTTTCGATATTTTTAATGTTTTAATGATTGTGTGTAAGTTTTTAATGCTTTGAGTGTTTTTGATGCTTTGGTTCGATGTTTTCAGGTTTTTCAGGTGTTTGATGTGTTGATTTTTTTGAAGTTTTGAAGTTTTTGATGTTTCGTTGATGTTTTTGATGTTTTTGATGTTTTTGATGTTTTTGATGGTTGTTTGATGATTGTTAAAGGGATGTGTATTTAAATGTTTTAGAAAGAATATGATGTATTAGGTTATGGTTGATAATTTTGATGATTTTGACGCTGGCCTGTGATGATGTTTGATGTATCTTGATGTTATTGATGTTTTTAGTGGCTTTTTGATGTTTTTGATGATGTTTGATGTCTTGATGTTTTTGATGTTTTTGATGTTCTGGCTGATGTAATTAGTGATGTTGACGTTCTTTTGGTATGTTTTGATGTTTTTGATGTTTCTAGTCCTATTTGTTGTGTTTATTGATGTTGTTGACGTTTTTGATGTTTTGATGTCTTCGATGTTTTTGATGTTTTTAGTGTTTTTGATGTTTCGGTTTGATGTTTTTGATGTTTTTGATGTTTTCGATGTTTTTAGTGTTTTTGATGTTTTTGATGTTTTTGATGTTTTTGATGTTTTTGATGTTTTTGATGTTTTTGATGTTTTTGATGTTTTTGATGTTTTTGATGTTTTTGATGCTTATGATGTTTTTGATGTTTTTGATGTTTTTGATGTTTTTGATGTTTTTGATGTTTTTGATGTTTTGATGTTTTGGATGCTTTTGATGATGTTTGATGTTTTTGATGTTTTGGATGTTTTTGATGTTTTGTGTGATGTTTTTGATGTTTTGGATGTTTTGATGTTTTGATGTTTTTGATGTTTTTTGATGTTTTTGATGATTTTGATGTTTTTGATGCTTTTTGATGTTTTTGATGTTTTTGATGTTTTGGATGTTTTTGATGTTTTTGATGTTTTGATGATTTTGATGTTTTTGATGTTTTTGATGTTTTTGATGTTTTGGATGTTTTTGGATGTTTTTGATGTTTTTGATGTTTTTGATGTTTTGATGTTTTTGATGATTTTTGATGTTGTGATGTTTTGGATGTTTTTGATGTTTTTGATGTTTGGTTTGTGATGTTTTTGATGTTTTGATGTTTTGGATGTTTTTGATGTTTGGTTTGATGTTTTTGATGTTTGTGATGTTTTTGATGTTTTTGATGTTTTTGTTTGTGATGTTTTTGATGTTTTTGATGTTTTGATGTTTTTGATGTTTTTGATGTTTTTGATATTTGATGTTTTTGATGTTTTTGATGTTTTTGATGTTTTGATGTTTTGATGTTTTTGATTTTTTGATGTTTCTGATGTTTTTATGTTTTGATTTTTTTGATGTTTTTGATGTTTTGATGTTTTTGATATTTTTGATGTTTTTGATGTTTTGATGTTTTTGATGTTTTTGATGTTTTGATGTTTTTTTGATGTTTTTGATGTTTTGATGTTTTTTTGTTTTTGATGTTTTTGATGTTTTTGATGTTTTTGATGTTTTTGATGTTTTTGATGTTTTGATGTTCTTGATGTTTTAGATGTTTTTGAGGTTTTTGATGTTTTGATGTTTTGATGTTTTTGATGTTTTGATGTTTTTAATGTTTTTTGATGCTCTTGATGTTTTTGATGTTGTTGATGTTTTGATGTTTTTGATACTTTTGGTTCGATGTTTTAATGTTTTTGATGTTTTGATGTTTTGATGTTATTGATGTTATTGATGTTTTTGATGTTTTTGATGTTTTTGATGTTTTTGATGTTTTTGATGTTTTTGATGTTTCCAAAGTTTTGATGTTTTTGATGTTTTTGATGTTTTTGATATTTTTTGATGTTTTAATGTTTTTGATGTTTTTGATGTTTTGTGATGTTTTTGATGGTTTTGATATTATTGATGTTTTTGATGTTTTTGATGTTTTTAATGTTATTGATGTTTTTGATGTTTTTAAGTTGTTGATGTTATTGAGGTTTTTTGATGTTTTGATATTTTTGATGTTTTTGATGTTTTGATGTTTTCGATGTTTTTAATGTTTTTGATGTTATTGATGTTTTTGATGTTTTTGATGTTTTTGATGTTTTTGATGTTTTTGATGCTTTTGATGTTTTTGATGTTTTGATGATGTTTTTGATGTCTTTTGATGTTTTGATGTTTTTAATGTTTTTGATGTTTTGATGTTTTTGATGTTTTTGATGTTTTTGATGTTTTTGATGTTTTTGATGTTTTGATGCTTTTGATGTTTTTGATGCTTTTGATGTTTTTGATGTTTTTGATGTTTTTGATGTTTTTAATGTTTTTGATGTTTTTGATGTTTTGATGTTTTTGATGTTTTTGATGTTTTGATGTTTTTGATGTTTTTGATGTTTTTGATGTTTTTGATGTTTTGATGTTTTTGATGTTTTGATGTTTTTGATGTTTTTGATGTTTTTGATGTTTTTGATGTTTTTGATGTTTTTGATGTTTTTGGTGTTTTGATGTTTTTGATGTTTTTGATGTTTTTGATGTTTTTGATGTTTTTGATGTTTTTGATGTTTTTGATGTTTTTGATGTTTTTGATGTTTTTGATGTTTTGATGTTTTTGATGTTTTTGATGTTTTGATGTTTTGATGTTTTTGATGTTTTGATGTTTTGATGTTTTGATGTTTTTGATGTTTTGATGTTTTTGATGCTTTTTGATGCTTTTGATGTTTTTGGTGTTTTTGATGTTTTTGATGTTTTTGATGTTTTGACGTTTTTGATGTTTTTGATGTTTTTGATGTTTTTGATGTTTTTGATGTTTTTGATGTTTTTGATGTTTTGATGTTTTTGATGTTTTTGATGTTTTTGATGTTTTTGATGTTTTTGATGTTTTTGATGTTTTTGATGTTTTTGATGTTTTTGATGTTTTTGATGTTTTTGATGTTTTTGATGTTTTTGATGTTTTTTATGTTTTGATGTTTTGATGTTTTTGATGTTTTTGATGTTTTTGATGTTTTTGATGTTTTGATGTTTTGATGTTTTGATGTTTTTGATGTTTTTGATGTTTTTGATGTTGTTTGATGTTTTTCTATTTTTTTATGTTTTTGATGTTTTTAATGTTTATTTTTTGATTTTTAGATGTTTTTGATATTTTTGATATTTTTGACTAGTTTTGATGTTTTTGGTGTTTTTGATGTTTCGATGTTTTTGATGTTTTTGATGTTTTGATGTTTTTGATGTTTTTGATGTTTTTGATGTTTTGATGTTTTTTGATGTTTTTGATGTTTTGATGTTTTGATGTTTTGATGGTTTTTGATGTTTTTGATGTTTTTGATGTTTTTGATGTTTTTGATGTTTTTGATGTTTTGATGTTCTTGATGTTTTGATGTTTTGATGTTATTGATGTTTTTGATGTTTTTGATGTTTTTGATGTTTTGATGTTTTTGATGTTTTGATGTTATTGATGTTTTTGATGTTTTTTATGTTTTTGATGTTTTTTGATGTTTTTGATGTTTTTTGATGTTTTGATGTTTTTAATGTTGTTGCTGTTTTGATGTTTTGATGTTTTTGATGTTTTTGATGTTTTGATGTTTTTGATGTTTTTGATGTTTTTGATGTTTTGATGTTATTGATGTTTTTGATGTTATTGATGTTTTTGATGTTTTTGATGTTTTTGATGTTTTTGATGTTTTTGTTTGATGTTTTTGATGTTTCTAAAGTTGTTGATGTTTTTTTGAGGTTTTTGATGTTTTTGATGTTTTTGATATTTTTGATGTTTTATGTTTGATGTTTGATGTTTTTAATGTTTTGATGTTATTGATGTTTTTTGATGTTTTTGACGTTATTGATGTTATTGATGCTTTTGATGTTATTGATGTTTTTGATGTTATTGATGTCTTTTGATGTTTTTGATGTTTTTGATGTTTTTTGATGTCTTTGATGTTTCTAAAGTTGTTGATGTTTTTTGAGGTTTTTGATGTTTTGATATTTTTGACGTTTGATGTTTTTAATGTTTTTGATGTTATTGATGTTTTGATGTTTTAGTGCTTTTGATGTTATGGATGTTTTGGATGTTTTTCGATGTTTTGATGTTTTTGATATTTTTAATGTTTTTAATGTTTGTAGTGTTTTTGATGTTTTTGATGCTTTTGATGTTTTTTTTGATGTTTTTCATATTTTTGATGTGTTTTTTTTTTTTTGATTTTTTGTAATTTGTAGTTTTGTAGGTTTTGATGTTTTGATGCTTCTGATGTTTTGATGTTTTTGATGTTTTGATGTTTTTGATATTTTTGATATTTTGATGCTTTTTGATGTTTTTGATGTTTTTGATGTTTGTGATGTTTTTAATGTTTTTGATGTTTTGATGCTTTTGATGTTGTTGATGTTTTTGATGTTTTTGATATTTTTGATGTTTGATGTTTTTAATGTTTTTGATGTTATTGATGTTTTTTGTCTTTTGATGTTATTGATGTTTCTGATGTTTTTGATGTTTTTTGATATTTTTAATGTTTTTAATGTTTTTTTTTTTGAGTTTTTGAAGTTTTGATGTTTTGATGTTTCTGATGATTTGATGTTTTTGATGTTTTGTTTTGATATTTTTGATGTTTTTGATGTTTTTGATGTTTTTGATGTTTTTGATGTTTTTGATGTTTTTGATGTTTTGATGTTTGTAATGTTTTTAGTGTGTTTTGATGTTTTTAATGCTTTTGATGTTTTTGATGTTTTTGATGTTTTTGATGTTTTTGATGTTTTTGATGTTTGTGATGTTTTTGATGTTTTTGATGTTTTTGATGTTTTTGATGTTTTTGATGTTTTGATGTTTTTGATGTTTTTGATGTTTTTGATGTTTTTTTGATGTTTTTGATGTTTTGATGTTTTTGATGTTTTTGATGTTTTTGATGTTTTTGATGTTTTGATGTTTTTTGATGCTTTTGATGTTTCTGATGTTTTGATGTTTTTGATGTTTTTGATGTTTTGATGTTTTTGATGTTTTTGATGTTTTGATGTTTTGATGTTTTTGATGTTTTTGATGTTTTGATGTTTTTGATGTTTTTGATGTTTTTGATGTTTTTGATGTTTTTGATATTTTTTGATGTTCAGTTTTCCTTTTTTTTTTGATGTTTTGATGTTTTCGATTTTTTTAGATTTTGATATTTATGATGTTTTTTTTTCTTTCTTTTTTGATATTTTTGATGTTTCTGAAATTCTGATGTTATTGATGTTTTTGATGTTTGTGATGTTTTTGATGTTTTTGATGTTTTGATGTTTTGATGTTTTTGATATTATATGTTGATGTTTTTGATGTTTCTGATGTTTTTGATATTTTTGATGTTATTGATGTTATTGATGTTTTTGATGTTTTTAATGTTTTGATGTTTTGATGTTATTGATGTTTTGATGTTATTGATGTTATTGATGTTTTTGATGTTTTTGATGTTTTTGATGTTTTTTGATGTTTTGATGTTTCTAAAGTTGTTACTGTTTTTGAGGTGTTTGATGTTTTTGATATTTTTGAAGTTTAATGTTTTTAATGTTTTTGATGTTATTGATGTTTTTGATGTTATTGATGTTTTTGATATTATTGATGTTTTTGATGTTTTTAATGTTTTTGATGTTTTTGATGTTTCTAAAGTTGTTGATGTTTTTTGAGGCTTTGATGTTTTTTGATGTTTTTGATGTTTTGATATTTTTGATGTTTTTGATGTTTTTAATGTTTTGATGTTATTGATGTTTTTGATGTTTTTTGTCTTTTGATGTTATTGATGTTTCTGATGTTTTTGATGTTTTTGATATTTTTAATGTTTTTAATGTTTTTTTTTTTGAGGTTTTGTGAAGTTTTTGATGTTTTGATGTTTCGATGATTTGATGTTTTGATGTTTTTGATATTTTGATGTTTTGATGTTTTTGATGTTTTTTGATGTTTTTGATGTTTTTGATTTTTTGTTTTTTTTGATTTTGTTTTATGATGTTTTTGATGTTTTGATGTTTTGATGTCTTGATGTTTTTGATGTTTTGATGTTTTGATGTTTTTGATGTTTTTGATGTTTTTGATGTTTTTGATGTTTTTCATGTTTTTATTTTTGTAAAGTTTTTGATGTTTTGATGTTTCTGATGATTTGATGTTTTTGATGTTTTTGATATTTTTGATGTTTTTGATGTTTTTTTTTGATTTTTTGGTAAAGTTTTTGATGTTTTGATGTTTCTGATGATTTGATTTTTTTTGATGTTTTTGATGTTTTGATGTTTTTGTTTGATGTTTTGATGTTCTTGGATGTTCTTGTGTTTTGATGTTTTTAATGCTTTTGATGTTTTGATGTTTTTGATGTTTTGATGTTTTTGATGTTTTTGATGTTT
The DNA here is from genome assembly GCA_018150935.1 of Drosophila pruinosa. Classification (NCBI taxonomy): domain Eukaryota; kingdom Metazoa; phylum Arthropoda; class Insecta; order Diptera; family Drosophilidae; genus Drosophila; species Drosophila pruinosa. Next base: position 135,530 of record JAECWR010000239.1, on the reverse strand, counting down.
TTTGATGTTTTTATGTTTTTGATGTTTTTGATGTTTTTGATGTTTTTGATGTTTTGATGTTTTTGATGTTTTTGATGTTTTTGATGTTTTGATATTTTTGATGTGTTTGATGTTCTGATGTTTTCGTTTTTCTGATTTTTTTGATGTTTTGATGTTTTTAATGTTTTCGATTTTTTTTTAGATTTTTGATATTTATGATGTTTTTTTTCCTTTTTTTTTTTTTGATGTTTTTGATGTTTTGAAATTTTGATGTTATTGATGTTTTTGATGTTTTTGAAGTTTTGATGTTTTGATGTTTTTGATGTTTTTGATGTTTTTGATGTTTTTGATGTTTTTGATGTTTTGATGTTTTTGATGTTTTGATGTTTTGATGTTTTTGATGTTTTGATATTATATGTTGATGTTTTGATGTTTATGATGTTATTGATGTTTTGATGTTATTGATGTTTTTTGATGTTTTTAATGTTTTTGATGTTTTGATGTTATTGATGTTTTGATGTTATTGATGTTATTTATGTTTTTTGATGTTTTGATGTTTTTGATGTTTTGATGTTTTTGATGTTTTGATGTTTCTAAAGTTGTTACTGTTTTTTGAGGTGTTTGATGTTTTTGATATTTTTGAAGTTTGATGTTTTTAATGTTTTTTGATGTTATTGATGTTTTTGATGTTATTGATGTTTTGATATTATTGATGTTTTTGATGTTTTTGATGTTTTTAATGTTTTTGATGTTTTTGATGTTTCTAAAGTTGTTGATGTTTTTTTGAGGTTTTTGATGTTTTGATGTTTTTGATGTTTTGATATTTTTGATGTTTGATGTTTTTAATGTTTTTGATGTTATTGATGTTTTTGATGTTTTTTGTCTTTTGATGTTATTGATGTTTCTGATGTTTTTGATGTTTTTTGATATTTTAAATGTTTCTAATGTTTTTTTGTTTTGAGTTTTGTAATGTTTTTGATGTTTTGATGTTTCTGATGATTTGATGTTTTTGATGTTTTTGATGTTTTTGATATTTTTGATGTTTTTGATGTTTTTGATGTTTTTGATGTTTTTGATTTTTTTGATGTTTTTGATGTTTATGATGATATTGATGTTTTTGATGTTTTTGATATTTTTGATGTTTTTGATGTTTTTGATGTTATTGATGTTTTTTTGATGTTTTTAATGTTTTTTGATGTTTTTGATGTTATTGACGTTTTTGATGTTATTTATGTTTTTGATGTTTTTTGATGTTTTTGATGTTTTTGATGTTTTTAATGTTTTTTGATGCTTTTGATGTTTCTAAAGTTGTTACTGTTTATTGAGGTGTTTGATATTTTTGAAGTTTGATGTTTTTAATGTTTTTGATGTTATTGATGTTTTTGATGTTATTGATGTTTTTGATATTATTGATGTTTTTTGATGTTTTTGATGTTTTTAATGTTTTTTGATGTTTTTGATGTTTTGATGTTTCTGATGATTTGATGTTTTTGATGTTTTTGATATTTTTGATGTTTTTGATATTTTGATGTTTTTTGATGTTTTTGATGTTTTTGATTTTTTTTTTTTTTTGATTTTTTGTAAAGTTTTTGATGTTTTGATGTTTCTGATGACTTGATGTTTTTGATGTTTTTGATATTTTTGATGTTTTTGATGTTTTTGATGTTATTGATGTTTTTGATGCTTTTGATGTTATTGGTGTTTTTGATGTTATTGATGTCTTTTGATGTTTTTGATGTCTTTAATGTTTTTTGATGTTTTTGATGTTTCTAAAGTGTTTGATGTTTTTGAAGTTTTTGATATTTTTGATGTTTGATGTTTAATGTTTTTAATGTTTTTGATGTTATTGATGTTTTTGATGTTTTTGATGTCTTTTGATGTTTTTGATGTCTTTAATGTTTTTTGATGTTTTTGATGTTTCTAAAGTTGATTGATGTTTTTTTGAGGTTTTTGATGTTTTTGATGTTTTTGATATTTTTGATGTTTTATGTTTGATGTTTGATGTTTTTAATGTTTTTGATGTTATTGATGTTTTTGATGTTTTTGATGTTTTTGATGTTTTTGATTTTTTTGATGTTTTTGATGTTTATGATGATATTGATGTTTTTGATGTTTTGATATTTTTGATGTTTTTGATGTTTTTGATGTTATTGATGTTTTTTTGATGTTTTTAATGTTTTTTGATGTTTTTGATGTTATTGACGTTTTTGATGTTATTTGATGTTTTTCATGTTTTTGATGTTTTTGATGTTTGTGTTGTTCTTAGGGTTTTTGATGTTTTTAATGCTTTTGATGTTTTTAATGTTTTTGATGTTATTGATGTTTTTGATATTTTTAATGTTTCTAATGTTTTTTTTTTGAGTTTTTGTAATGTTTTTGATGTTTTGATGTTTCTGATGATTTGATGTTTTTGATGTTTTTGATGTTTTGATATTTTTGATGTTTTTGATGTTTTTGATGTTTTTGATGTTTTTGATTTTTTGATGTTTTGATGTTTATGATGATATTGATGTTTTGATGTTTTTGATATTTTGATGTTTTTGATGTTTTTGATGTTATTGATGTTTTTTTATGTTTTAATGTTTTTGATGTTTTTGATGTTATTGACGTTTTTGATGTTATTTATGTTATTGATGTTTTTTGATGTTTTTGATGTTTTTGATGTTTTTAATGTTTTTGATGTTTTTGATGTTTCTAAAGTTGTTACTGTTTATTGAGGTGTTTGATATTTTGAAGTTTGATGTTTTTAATGTTTTTGATGTTATTGATGTTTTTGATGTTATTGATGTTTTGATATTATTGATGTTTTTGATGTTTTTGATGTTTTTAATGTTTTTTGATGTTTTTGATGTTTTGATGTTTCTGATGATTTGATGTTTTTGATGTTTTTGATATTTTTGATGTTTTTGATATTTTTGATGTTTTTTGATGTTTTTGATGTTTTTGTTTTTTTTTTTTGATTTTTTGTAAAGTTTTTGATGTTTTGATGTTTCTGATGACTTGATGTTTTTGATGTTTTTGATATTTTTGATGTTTTTGATGTTTTTGATGTTATTGATGTTTTTGATGCTTTTGATGTTATTGGTGTTTTTGATGTTATTGATGTCTTTTGATGTTTTTGATGTCTTTAATGTTTTTTGATGTTTTTGATGTTTCTAAAGTTGTTGATGTTTTTGAAGTTTTTGATATTTTTGATGTTTGATGTTTAATGTTTTTAATGTTTTTGATGTTATTGATGTTTTTGATGTTTTTGATGTCTTTTGATGTTTTTGATGTCTTTAATGTTTTTTGATGTTTTTGATGTTTCTAAAGTTGTTGATGTTTTTTGAGGTTTTTGATGTTTTTGATGTTTTTGATATTTTTGATGTTTTATGTTTGATGTTTGATGTTTTTAATGTTTTTGATGTTATTGATGTTTTTGATGTTTTTGATGTTATTGATGTTATTGATGCTTTTGATGTTATTGGTGTTTTTGATGTTATTGATGTCTTTTGATGTCTTTAATGTTTTTTGATGTTTTTGATGTTTCTAAAGTTGTTGATGTTTTTGATGTTTTTGATATTTTTGATGTTTGATGTTTAATGTTTTTAATGTTTTTGATGTTATTGATGTTTTTGATGTTTTTGATGTTTTTAGTGCTTTTGATGTTATGGATGTTTTTGATGTTTTTCATGTTTTTGATGTTTTTTGATATTTTTAATGTTTTTAATGTTTGTAGTGTTTTTGATGTTTTGATGCTTCTGATGTTTTGATGTTTTTGATGTTTTTGATGTTTTTGATATTTTTGATATTTTTGGTGCTTTTGATGTTTTTGATGTTTTTGATGTTTGTGATGTTTTTAATGTTTTTGATGTTTTTGATGCTTTTGATGTTGTTGATGTTTTTGATGTTATCAATGTTTTTTGATGTTTTTTGATGTATTTGATGTTTTTTATGTTTTTGAAGTTTTTTGATGTTTTTGATGTTTTTGATGTTTTTGATGTTTGTGATGTTTTTGATGTTTTTGATGATTTTTGATGTTTTGGATGTTTTTGATGTTTTTGATGTTTTTGATGTTTTGATGTTTCTGATGATTTGATGTTTTTGATGTTTTTGATATTTTTGATGTTTTTGATGTTTTTGATGTTTTTGATTTTTTTGATGTTTTTGATGTTTATGATGATATTGATGTTTTTGATGTTTTTGATATTTTTGATATTTTTGATGTTTTTTGATGTTTTTGATGTTTTTGTTTTTTTTTTTTTTTGATTTTTTGTAAAGTTTTGATGTTTTGATGTTTCTGATGACTTGATGTTTTTGATGTTTTTGATAGTTTTGATGTTTTTGATGTTATTGATGTTTTTCTTTTTTTTATATTTTTTGTAAAGTTTTTGATGTTTTGATGTTTCTGATGATTTGATGTTTTTGATGTTTTTGATGTTTTTGATATTTTTGATGTTTTTGATGTTTTTGATGTTTTTGATGTTTTTGATTTTTTTGATGTTTTTGATGTTTATGATGATATTGATGTTTTTGATGTTTTTGATATTTTTGATATTTTTGATGTTTTTTGATGTTTTTGATGTTTTTGTTTTTTTTTTTTTTTTTTGATTTTTTGTAAAGTTTTTGATGTTTTGATGTTTCTGATGACTTGATGTTTTTGATGTTTTTGATAGTTTTGATGTTTTTGATGTTTTTGATGTTATTGATGTTTTTCTTTTTTTATATTTTTGTAAAGTTTTGATGTTTTGATGTTTCTGATGATTTGATGTTTTTGATATTTTTGATGTTTTTGATGTTTTTTTTTTTTTTGATTTTTTGTAAAGTTTTTGATGTTTTGATGTTTCTGATGATTTGATTTTTTTTGATGTTTTTGATGTTTTTGATGTTTGTGATGTTCTTAGTGTTTTTGATGTTTTTAATGCTTTTGATGTTTTGATGTTTTTGATGTTTTTGATGTTTTCGATGTTTTTGATGTTTTGATGTTTTTGATGTTTTTTGATGTTTTTCATGTTTTTGATGTTTTTGATGTTTTTGATGTTTGTGATGTTCTTAGTGTTTTGATGTTTTTAATGCTTTTGATGTTTTTGATGTTTTTGATGTTTTTGATGTTTTTGATGTTTTTGATGTTTTTGATGTTTTTGATGTTTTTGATGTTTTTGATGTTTTTGATGTTTTTGATGTTTTTGATGTTTTGATGTTTTTGATGTTTTTGATGTTTTTGATGTTCTATTTTTTTTTATGTTTTTGATGTTTTTAATGTTTTCGATTTTTTTTTTAGATTTTTGATATTTATGATGTTTTTTTTTTTTTTTTTTTTTTTGTTTTTTTTGTTGTTTTTGATGTTTTTGATGTTTTTGATGTTTTTGTTGTTTTTGATGTTTTTGATGTTTTTGATGTTTTTGATGTTTTTGATGTTTTTGATGTTTTTGATGTTTTTGATGTTTTTGATGTTTTTGATATTATATGTTGATGTTTTTGATGTTTATGATGTTATTGATGTTTTTGATGTTATTGATGTTATTGATGTTTTTTTGATGTTTTTAATGATGTTATTGATGTTATTGATGTTTTTTGATGTTTTTGATGTTTTTAATGTTTTTTGATGTTTTTGATGTTTCTAAAGTTGTTACTGTTTTTTGAGGTGTTTGATGTTTTTGATATTTTGAAGTTTAATGTTTTTAATGTTTTTGATGTTATTGATGTTTTTGATGTTATTGATGTTTTTGATATTATTGATGTTTTTGATGTTTTTAATGTTTTTTGATGTTTTTGATGTTTCTAAAGTTGTTGATGTTTTTGAGGTTTTTGATGTTTTTGATGTTCTTGATGTTTCTGATATTTTTGATGTTTGATGTTTTTAATGTTTTTGATGTTATTGATGTTTTTGATGTTTTTTTGTCTTTTGATGTTATTGATGTTTCTGATGTTTTTGATGTTTTTTGATATTTTTAATGTTTTTAATGTTTTTTTTTTTTTGAGTTTTTGTAAAGTTTTTGATGTTTTGATGTTTTAATGTTTCTGATGATTTGATGTTTTTGATGTTTTTGATAATTTTGATGTTTTTGATGTTTTTGATGTTTTTTGATGTTTTTGATGTTTTTGATGTTTTTGTTTTTTTTTTTTTTTGATGTTTTGTAAAGTTTTTGATGTTTTGATGTTTCTGATGACTTGATGTTTTTGATGTTTTTGATATTTTTGATGTTTTTGATTTTTTTGATGTTTTTGATGTTATTGATGTTTTTCTTTTTTTTTATTTTTGTAAAGTTTTTGATGTTTCTGATGATTTGATGTTTTGATGTTTTTGATATTTTTGATGTTTTGATGTTTTTTTTTTTGATTTTTTGTAAAGTTTTTGATGTTTTGATGTTTCTGATGATTTGATTTTTTTGATGTTTTTGATGTTTTTGATGTTTGTGATGTTCTTAGTGTTTTTGATGTTTTTAATGCTTTTGATGTTTTTGATGTTTTTGATGTTTTCGATGTTTTTGATGTTTTTGATGTTTTTGATGTTTTTGATGTTGTTTGATGTTTTTCATGTTTTTGATGTTTTTGATGTTTGTGTTGTTCTTAGTGTTTTTGATGTTTTTAATGCTTTTGATGTTTTTGATGTTTTTGATGTTTTTGATGTTTTTGATGTTTTTGATGTTTTTGATGTTTTTGATGTTTTTGATGTTTTTTGATGTTTTTGATATTTTGATATTTTGATGTTTTAGATGTTTTTGATGTTTTGATGTTTTAGATGTTTTTGATGTTTTTGACGTTTTTGATGTTTTTGATGTTTTTGATGTTTTTGATGTTTTTGATGTTTTTGATGTTCTTGATGTTTTTGATATTTTTGATGTTTGATGTTTTTAATGTTTATGATGTTATTGATGTTTTTGATGTTTTTTGTCTTTTGATGTTATTGATGTTTCTGATGTTTTTGATGTTTTTTGATATTTTTAATGTTTTTAATGTTTTTTTTTTTTTTGAGATTTTGTAAAGTTCTTGATGTTTTGATGTTTCTGATGATTTGATGTTTTTGATGTTTTTGATATTTTTGATGTTTTTGATGTTTTTGATGTTTTTTGATGTTTTTGATGTTTTTGATGTTTATTTTTTTTTTTTGATTTTTTGTAAAGTTTTTGATGTTTTGATGTTTTGATGTTTCTGATGACTTGATGTTTTTGATGTTTTTGATATTTTTGATGTTTTTGATGTTTTTGATGTTTTTGATGTTATTGATGTTTTTCTTTTTTTTATATTTTTGTGAAGTTTTTGATGTTTTGATGTTTCTGATGATTTGATGTTTTTGATGTTTTTGATATTTTGATGTTTTTGATGTTTTTTTTTTTTATTTTTTGTAAAGTTTTTGATGTTTTGATGTTTCTGATGATTTGATATTTTTGATGTTTTTGATATTTTTGATGTTTTTGATGTTTTTGATGTTTTTGATGTTATTGATGTTTTTGATGTTTTTTGATGTTTTTGATGTTTTTGATGTTTTTTTTTGATTTTTTGTAAAGTTTTTTATGTTTTGATGTTTTGATGTTTCTGATGATTTGATGTTTTGATGTTTTTGATATTCTTGATGTTTTTGATGTTTTTGATGTTTTTGATGTTATTGATGTTTTTTGATGTTTTTTGATGTTTTTGATGTATTTGATGTTTTTGATGTTTTTGATGTTTTTGATGTTTTTGAAGTTTTGATGCTTTTGATGTTTTTGATGTTTTTTAATGTATTTGATGTTATTGATGTTTTTGATGTTTTTGATGTTTATTTGATTTTTTGATGTTATTTATGTTTTGATGTTTTTTAATGTTTTTGATGTTATTGATATTTTTGATGTTTTTGATGTGATTGATGTTTTTGATGTTTATTTGATTTTTTTTATGTGATTGATGTTTTTGATGCTTTTGATGTTTTTGATGTTTTCGATGTTTTTGATATTTTTGATATTTTTGATGTTTTAGATGTTGTTGATGTTTTTGATGTTTTTGATGCTTTTGATGTTTTTTATTGTTTTTGATGTTTTTGATGTTATTATGTTTTGATGTTTTTGATATTTTGATTTTTTTGATATTTTTGAAGTATTTGAAGTTTTTTTTTTTGATGTTTCTAAAGTTTTTTATTTTTTTGAGGTTTTTGATCTTTTGATGTTTTTGATGATTTTGATGTTTTTGATGTTTTTGATGATTTTGATGTTTTGATGTTTTTGATGTTTTGATGTTTTGATGTTTTTGATGTTTTTGATGTTTTTGATGTTTTTGATGTTTTTTGATGTTTTTCATGTTTTTCATGTGTTTTTTTTTTTGATTTTTTGTAAAGTTTTTGATGTTTTGAAGTTGATGTTTTTGATGTTTTTGATGTTTGTGATGTTTTTAATGTTTTTGATGCTTTTGATGCTTTTGATGTTGTTGATGTTTTTGATGTTATCAATGTTTTTTGATGTTTTTTGATGTATTTGATGTTTTTCAAGTTTTTGATGTTTTTGATGTTTTTGATGTTTTTGATGTTTGTGATGTTTTGATGTTTTTGATGTTTTTGATGTTTTGGATGTTTTTGATGTTTTTGATGTTTTTTGATGTTTTTGATGTTTGATGTTTTTAATGTTTTGATGTTATTGATGTTTTTGATGTTTTTAGTGCTTTTGATGTTAATGTTTTTTTGATGTTTTTCGTGTTTTGATGTTTTTTGATATTTTTAATGTTTTTTAATGTTTGTAGTGTTTTTGATGTTTTTGATGCTTTTGATGTTTTTTGATGTTTTTCATGTTTTTCATGTGTTTTTTTTTTGATTTTTTGTAAAGTTTTTGATGTTTTGAAGTTGATGTTTTTGATGTTTTTGTTTTTTTTTTGATTTTTTGTAAAGTTTTTGATGTTTTGATGTTTTGATGTTTTTGATGTTTTTGATGTTTTTGATGTTTTGATGTTTTTGATGTTTTGATGTTTTTGATGTTTTTGATGTTTTTGATGTTTTGATGTTTTTGATGTTTTTGATGTTTTTGATGTTTTTGATGTTTTTGATGTTTTTGATGTTTTTGATGTTTTGATGTTTGTGATGTTTTTAATGTTTTTGATGTTTTTGATGCTTTTGATGCTTTTGATGCTTTTGATGTTGTTGATGTTTTTGATGTTATTAATGTTTTTTGATGTTTTTTGATGTTTTTTGATGTATTTGATGTTTTTGATGTTTTTTGATGTTATTGATGTTTTGATGTTTTGATGTTTTTGATGTTTTTGATGTTTTTGATGTTTTGATGTTTTTTGATGTTTTTGATGTTTTTGATGTTTTTGATGTTTTTGATGTTTTTGATGTTTTTGATGTTTTTGATGTTTTTGATGTTTTTGATGTTTTTGATGTTTTTGATGTTTTTGATGTTTTTGATGTTTTTGATGTTTTTGATATTTTTGATGTGTTTGATGTTCAGTTTTTCCATTTTTTTTTATGTTTTTGATGTTTTTAATGTTTTCGATTTTTTTTAGATTTTTTGATATTTATGATATTTTTTTTTTCTTTTTTTTTTTTGATGTTTTTGATGTTTCTAAAGTTTTTGATGTTTTTGATGTTATTGATGTTTTTGATGTTTGTGATGTTTTTGATGTTTTTGATGTTTTTGATGTTTTTGATGTTTTTGAAGTTTTTGATGTTTTTGATGTTTTTGATGTTTTTGATGTTTTTGATTTTTTTGATGTTTTTGATGTTTATGATGATATTGATGTTTTTGATGTTATTGATGTTTTTTTGATGTTTTTAATGTTTTTTGATGTTTTTGATGTTATTGACGTTTTTGATGTTATTTATGTTATTGATGTTTTTTGATGTTTTTAATATTTTTTGATGTTTTTGATGTTTCTAAAGTTGTTGATGTTTTTTGAGGTTTTTGATGTTTTTGATATTTTTGATGTTTGATGTTTAATGTTTTTAATGTTTTTGATGTTATTGATGTTTTTGATGTTTTTAGTGCTTTTGATGTTATGGATGTTTTTGATGTTTTTCATGTTTTTGATGTTTTTTGATATTTTTAATGTTTTTAATGTTTGTAGTGTTTTGATGTTTTGATGCTTTTGATGTTTTTTGATGTTTTTCATGTTTTTGATGTGTTTTTTTTTTTGATTTTTTGTATTTGTAGTTTTGTAGTTTTTGATGTTTTGATGTTTCTGATGTTTTGATGTTTTTGATGTTTTTGATGTTTTTGATATTTTTGATATTTTTGGTGCTTTGATGTTTTTGATGTTTTTGATGTTTGTGATGTTTTTAATGTTTTTGATGTTTTTGATGCTTTTGATGTTGTTGATGTTTCTGATGTTATTGATGTTTTTGATGTTATTGATGTTATTGATGTTTTTTTGATGTTTTTAATGTTTTTTGATGTTTTTGATGTTATTGATGTTTTTGATGTTATTGATGTTATTGATGTTTTTTGATGTTTTTGATGTTTTTAATGTTTTTTGATGTTTTTTGATGTTTCTAAAGTTGTTACTGTTTTTTGAGGTGTTTGATGTTTTTGATATTTTTGAAGTTTAATGTTTTTAATGTTTTTGATGTTATTGATGTTTTTGATGTTATTGATGTTTTTGATATTATTGATGTTTTTTGATGTTTTTAATGTTTTTTGATGTTTTTGATGTTTCTAAAGTTGTTGATGTTTTTTGAGGTTTTTGATGTTTTTGATGTTTTTGATGTTTTTGATATTTTTGATGTTTGATGTTTTTAATGTTTTTGATGTTATTGATGTTTTTGATGTTTTTTGTCTTTTGATGTTATTGATGTTTCTGATGTTTTTGATGTTTTTTGATATTTTTAATGTTTTTTTTTTTTGAGTTTTTGTAAAGTTTTTGATGTTTTGATGTTTCTGATGATTTGATGTTTTTGATATTTTTGATGTTTTTGATGTTTTTGATGTTTTTTGATGTTTTTGATGTTTTTGTTTTTTTTTTTTTTTTTGATTTTTTGTAAAGTTTTTGATGTTTTGATGTTTCTGATGACTTGATGTTTTTGATGTTTTTGATATTTTTGATGTTTTTGATGTTTTTGATGTTATTGATGTTTTTCTTTTTTTTATATTTTTTGTAAAGTTTTTGATGTTTTGATGTTTCTGATGATTTGATGTTTTTGATGTTTTTGATATTTTTGATGTTTTTGATGTTTTTTTTTTTTGATTTTTTGTAAAGTTTTTGATGTTTTGATGTTTCTGATGACTTGATTTTTTTGATGTTTTTGATGTTTGTGATGTTCTTAGTGTTTTTGATGTTGTTAATGCTTTTGATGTTTTTGATGTTTTTGATGTTTTTGATGTTTTCAATGTTTTTGATGTTTTTGATGTTTTTGATGTTTTTGATGTTTTTTGATGTTTTTGATGTTTTTGATGTTTTTGATGTTTGTGATGTTCTTAGTGTTTTTGATGTTTTTAATGCTTTTGATGTTTTTGATGTTTTTGATGTTTTTGATGTTTTTGATGTTTTTGATGTTTTTGATGTTTTTGATGTTTTTGATGTTTTTGATGTTTTTGATGTGTTTGATGTTCAGTTTTTCTATTTTTTTTTATGTTTTTGATGTTTTTAATGTTTTCGATTTTTTTTTTAGATTTTTGATATTTATGATGTTTTTTTTTTTTTTTTGATGTTTTTGATGTTTCTGATATTTTTGATGTTTTTGATGTTTTTGATGTTTGTGATGTTTTTGATGTTTTTGATGTTTTTGATGTTTTTGATGTTTTTGATGTTTTTGATGTTTTTGATGTTTTTGATGTTTTTGATGTTTTTGATGTTTTTGATATTATATGTTGATGTTTTTGATGTTTATGATGTTATTGATGTTTTTGATGTTATTGATGTTATTGATGTTTTTTTGATGTTTGTGATGTTATTGATGTTTTTGATGTTTGTGATGTTTTTGATGTTTTTGATGTTTTTGATGTTTTTGATGTTTTTGAAGTTTTTGATGTTTTTGATGTTTTTGATGTTTTTGATGTTTTTGATTTTTTTGATGTTTTTGATGTTTATGATGATATTGATGTTTTTGATGTTATTGATGTTTTTTTGATGTTTTTAATGTTTTTTGATGTTTTTGATGTTATTGACGTTTTTGATGTTATTTATGTTATTGATGTTTTTTGATGTTTTTAATATTTTTTGATGTTTTTGATGTTTCTAAAGTTGTTGATGTTTTTGAGGTTTTTGGTGTTTTTGATATTTTTGATGTTTGATGTTTAATGTTTTTAATGTTTTTGATGTTATTGATGTTTTTGATGTTTTTAGTGCTTTTGATGTTATGGATGTTTTTGATGTTTTTCATGTTTTTGATGTTTTTTGATATTTTTAATGTTTTTAATGTTTGTAGTGTTTTTGATGTTTTTGATGCTTTTGATGTTTTTTGATGTTTTTCATGTTTTTGATGTGTTTTTTTTTTTGATTTTTTGTAATTGTAGTTTTGTAGTTTTTGATGTTTTGATGTTTCTGATGTTTTGATGTTTTTGATGTTTTTGATGTTTTTGATATTTTTGATATTTTTGGTGCTTTTGATGTTTTTGATGTTTTTGATGTTTGTGATGTTTTTAATGTTTTTGATGTTTTTGATGCTTTTGATGTTGTTGATGTTTCTGATGTTATTGATGTTTTTGATGTTATTGATGTTATTGATGTTTTTTTGATGTTTTTAATGTTTTTTGATGTTTTTGATGTTATTGATGTTTTTGATGTTATTGATGTTATTGATGTTTTTTGATGTTTTTGATGTTTTTAATGTTTTTTGATGTTTTTGATGTTTCTAAAGTTGTTACTGTTTTTTGAGGTGTTTGATGTTTTTGATATTTTTGAAGTTTAATGTTTTTAATGTTTTTGATGTTATTGATGTTTTTGATGTTATTGATGTTTTTGATATTATTGATGTTTTTTGATGTTTTTAATGTTTTTTGATGTTTTTGATGTTTCTAAAGTTGTTGATGTTTTTTGAGGTTTTTGATGTTTTTGATGTTTTTGATGTTTTTGATATTTTTGATGTTTGATGTTTTTAATGTTTTTGATGTTATTGATGTTTTTGATGTTTTTTGTCTTTTGATGTTATTGATGTTTCTGATGTTTTTGATGTTTTTTGATATTTTTAATGTTTTTTTTTTTTGAGTTTTTGTAAAGTTTTTGATGTTTTGATGTTTCTGATGATTTGATGTTTTTGATATTTTTGATGTTTTTGATGTTTTTGATGTTTTTTGATGTTTTTGATGTTTTTGTTTTTTTTTTTTTTTTTTTATTGTTTTTGTAAAGTTTTTGATGTTTTGATGTTTCTGATGATTTGATGTTTTTGATGTTTTTGATATTTTTGATGTTTTTGATGTTTTTGATGTTATTGATGTTTTTCTTTTTTTTATATTTTTGTAAAGTTTTTGATGTTTTGATGTTTCTGATGATTTGATGTTTTTGATGTTTTTGATATTTTTGATGTTTTTGATGTTTTTTTTTTTTGATTTTTTGTAAAGTTTTTGATGTTTTGATGTTTCTGATGACTTGATTTTTTTGATGTTTTTGATGTTTGTGATGTTCTTAGTGTTTTTGATGTTGTTAATGCTTTTGATGTTTTTGATGTTTTGATGTTTTGATGTTTTCAATGTTTTTGATGTTTTTGATGTTTTTGATGTTTTTGATGTTTTTTGATGTTTTTGATGTTTTTGATGTTTTTGATGTTTGTGATGTTCTTAGTGTTTTGATGTTTTTAATGCTTTTGATGTTTTTGATGTTTTGATGTTTTGATGTTTTTGATGTTTTTGATGTTTTTGATGTTTTTGATGTTTTTGATGTTTTTGATGTTTTTGATGTTTTTGATGTTTTTGATGTGTTTGATGTTCAGTTTTTCTATTTTTTTTTATGTTTTTGATGTTTTTAATGTTTTCGATTTTTTTTTTAGATTTTTGATATTTATGATGTTTTTTTTTTTTTTTTTTGATGTTTTTGATGTTTCTGAAATTTTGATGTTATTGATGTTTTTGATGTTTGTGATGTTTTTGATGTTTTTGATGTTTTTGATGTTTTTGATGTTTTTGATGTTTTTGATGTTTTTGATGTTTTTGATGTTTTTGATGTTTTTGATGTTTTTGATATTATATGTTGATGTTTTTGATGTTTATGATGTTATTGATGTTTTTGATGTTATTGATGTTATTGATGTTTTTTTGATGTTTTTAATGTTTTTTGATGTTTTTGATGTTATTGATGTTTTTGATGTTATTGATGTTATTGATGTTTTTTGATGTTTTTGATGTTTTTAATGTTTTTTGATGTTTTTGATGTTTCTAAAGTTGTTACTGTTTTTTGAGGTGTTTGATGTTTTTGATATTTTTGAAGTTTAATGTTTTTAATGTTTTTGATGTTATTGATGTTTTTGATGTTATTGATGTTTTTGATATTATTGATGTTTTTTGATGTTTTTAATGTTTTTTGATGTTTTTGATGTTTCTAAAGTTGTTGATGTTTTTTGAGGTTTTTGATGTTTTTGATGTTCTTGATGTTTTTGATATTTTTGATGTTTGATGTTTTTAATGTTTTTGATGTTATTGATGTTTTTGATGTTTTTTGTCTTTTGATGTTATTGATGTTTCTGATGTTTTTAATGTTTTTTGATATTTTTAATGTTTTTAATGTTTTTTTTTTTTTTGAGTTTTTGTAAAGTTTTTGATGTTTTGTTGTTTCTGATGTTTTGATGTTTTTGATGTTTTTGATATTTTTGATGTTTTTAATGTTTTTGTTGTTTTTTGATGTTTTTGATGTTTTTTTTTTTTTTTTTTGATTTTTTGTAAAGTTTTTGATGTTTCTGATGACTTGATGTTTTTGATGTTTTTGATATTTTTGATGTTTTTGATGTTTTTGATGTTATTGATGTTTTTCTTTTTTTTATATTTTTTGTAAAGTTTTTGATGTTTCTGATGATTTGATGTTTTTGATGTTTTTGATATTTTTGATGTTTTTGATGTTTTTTTTTTTTGATTTTTTGTAAAGTTTTTTGATGTTTCTGATGATTTGATTTTTTTGATGTTTTTGATGTTTTTGATGTTTGTGATGTTCTTAGTGTTTTTGATGTTTTTAATGCTTTTGATGTTTTTGATGTTTTTGATGTTTTCGATGTTTTTGATGTTTTTGATGTTTTTGATGTTTTTGATGTTTTTGATGTTTTTGATGTTTTTTGATGTTTTTCATGTTTTTGATGTTTTTGATGTTTGTGATGTTCTTAGTGTTTTTGATGTTTTTAATGCTTTTGATGTTTTTGATGTTTTTGATGTTTTTGATGTTTTTGATGTTTTTGATGTTTTTGATGTTTGTGATGTTTGTGATGTTCTTAGTGTTTTTGATGTTTTTAATGTTTTTGATGTTTTTGATGTTTTTTGATGTTTTTGATATTTTTGATATTTTTGATATTTTTGATATTTTTATGTTTTAGATGTTTTTGATGTTTTTGATGTTTTAGATGTTTTTGATGTTTTTATGTTTTTGATGTTTTTGATGTTTTTGATGTTTTTGATGTTTTTGATGTTTGTGATGTTTTTGATGTTTTTGATGTTCTTGATGTTTTTGATATTTTTGATGTTTGATGTTTTTAATGTTTTTGATGTTATTGATGTTTTTGATGTTTTTTGTCTTTTGATGTTATTGATGTTTCTGATGTTTTTGATGTTTTTTGATATTTTTAATGTTTTTTTTTTTTTTGAGTTTTTGTAAAGTTTTTGATGTTTTGATGTTTCTGATGATTTGATGTTTTTGATATTTTTAATGTTTTTGATGTTTTTGATGTTTTTGATGTTTTTGATGTTATTGATGTTTTTCTTTTTTTTATATTTTTTGTAAAGTTTTTGATGTTTTGATGTTTCTGATGATTTGATGTTTTTGATGTTTTTGATATTTTTGATGTTTTTGATGTTTTTTTTTTTTTTGATTTTTGTAAAGTTTTTGATGTTTCTGATGATTTGATGTTTTGATATTTTTGATGTTTTTGATGTTTTTGATGTTTTTGATGTTATTGATGTTTTTGATGTTTTTTGATGTTTTTGATGTTTTTGATGTTTTTTTTTTTTTTGATTTTTTGTAAAGTTTTTTATGTTTTGATGTTTCTGATGATTTGATGTTTTTGATGTTTTTGATATTTTTGATGTTTTTGATGTTTTTGATGTTTTTGATGTTATTGATGTTTTTTGATGTTTTTTGATGTTTTTGATGTATTTGATGTTTTTGATGTTTTTGATGTTTTTGATGTTTTTGAAGTTTTTGATGCTTTTGATGATTTTGATGTTTCTTAATGTATTTGATGTTATTGATGTTTTTGATGTTTATTTGATTTTTTTGATGTTATTTATGTTTTTGATGTTTTTTAATGTTTTTGATGTTATTGATGTTTTTGATGTTTTTGATGTGATTGATGTTTTTGATGTTTATTTGATCTTTTTTTTATGTGATTGATGTTTTTGATGCTTTTGATGTTTTTGATGTTTTCGATGTTTTTGATATTTTTGATGTTTTCGATGTTGTTGATGTTTTTGATGTTTTTGATGCTTTTGATGTTTTTTATTGTTTTTGATGTTTTTGATGTTATTATGTTTTTGATGTTTTTGATATTTTGATTTTTTTGATATTTTTGAAGTATTTGAAGTTTTTTTTTTGATGTTTTTGATGTTTCTAAAGTTTTTTATTTTTTTTTGAGGTTTTTGATCTTTTGATGTTTTTGATGATTTTGATGTTTTTGATGTTTTTGATGTTTTTGATGTTTTTTATGTTTTGATGTTTTTGATGTTTTTGATGTTTTTGATGTTTTTGATGTTTTTGATGTTTTTGATGTTTTTGATGTTTTTGATGTTTTTGATGTTTTTGATGTTTTTGATGTTTTTGATGTTTTTGATGTTTTTGATGTTTTTGATGTTTTTGGCGTTTTTGATTTTTTTGATGTTTTTGATGTTTTTGATGTTTTTGATGTTTTTTGATGTTTTTCATGTTTTTGATGTTTTTGATGTTTTTGATGTTTTTGATGTTTGTGATGTTCTTAGTGTTTTTGATGTTTTTAATGCTTTTGATGTTTTTGATGTTTTTGATGTTTTTGATGTTTTTGATGTTTTTGATGTTTTTGATGTTTTTGATGTTTGTGATGTTTGTGATGTTCTTAGTGTTTTTGATGTTTTTAATGTTTTTGATGTTTTTGATGTTTTTGATGTTTTTGATGTTTTTTGATGTTTTTGATATTTTTGATATTTTTGATGTTTTAGATGTTTTTGATGTTTTCGATGTTTGAGATGTTTTTGATATTTTTGATGTTTTTGATGTTTTTGATGTTTTTGATGTTTTTGATGTTCTTGATGTTTTTGATGTTTTTGATGTTTTTGATGTTTCTAAAGTTGTTGATGTTTTTTGAGGTTTTTGATGTTTTTGATGTTCTTGATGTTTTTGATATTTTTGATGTTTGATGTTTTTAATGTTTTTGATGTTATTGATGTTTTTGATGTTTTTTGTCTTTTGATGTTATTGATGTTTCTGATGTTTTTAATGTTTTTTGATATTTTTAATGTTTTTAATGTTTTTTTTTTTTTTGAGTTTTTGTAAAGTTTTTGATGTTTTGATGTTTCTGATGATTTGATGTTTTTGATGTTTTTGATATTTTTGATGTTTTTAATGTTTTTGATGTTTTTTGATGTTTTTGATGTTTTTTTTTTTTTTTTTTAATTTTTGTAAAGTTTTTGATGTTTCTGATGACTTGATGTTTTTGATGTTTTTGATATTTTTGATGTTTTTGATGTTTTGATGTTATTGATGTTTTTCTTTTTTTATATTTTTGTAAAGTTTTTGATGTTTCTGATGATTTGATGTTTTTGATGTTTTTGATATTTTTGATGTTTTGATGTTTTTTTTTTTTGATTTTTTGTAAAGTTTTTGATGTTTCTGATGATTTGATTTTTTTGATGTTTTTGATGTTTTTGATGTTTGTGATGTTCTTAGTGTTTTTGATGTTTTTAATGCTTTTGATGTTTTTGATGTTTTTGATGTTTTCGATGTTTTTGATGTTTTTGATGTTTTTGATGTTTTTGATGTTTTTGATGTTTTTGATGTTTTTTGATGTTTTTCATGTTTTTGATGTTTTTGATGTTTGTGATGTTCTTAGTGTTTTTGATGTTTTTAATGCTTTTGATGTTTTTGATGTTTTTGATGTTTTTGATGTTTTTGATGTTTTTGATGTTTTTGATGTTTGTGATGTTTGTGATGTTCTTAGTGTTTTTGATGTTTTTAATGTTTTTGATGTTTTTGATGTTTTTTGATGTTTTTGATATTTTTGATATTTTTGATATTTTTGATATTTTTGATGTTTTAGATGTTTTTGATGTTTTTGATGTTTTAGATGTTTTTGATGTTTTTTATGTTTTTGATGTTTTTGATGTTTTTGATGTTTTTGATGTTTTTGATGTTTGTGATGTTTTTGATGTTTTTGATGTTCTTGATGTTTTTGATATTTTTGATGTTTGATGTTTTTAATGTTTTTGATGTTATTGATGTTTTTGATGTTTTTGTCTTTTGATGTTATTGATGTTTCTGATGTTTTTGATGTTTTTTGATATTTTTAATGTTTTTTTTTTTTTTGAGTTTTTGTAAAGTTTTTGATGTTTTGATGTTTCTGATGATTTGATGTTTTTGATATTTTTAATGTTTTTGATGTTTTTGATGTTTTTGATGTTTTTGATGTTATTGATGTTTTTCTTTTTTTATATTTTTGTAAAGTTTTTGATGTTTTGATGTTTCTGATGATTTGATGTTTTTGATGTTTTTGATATTTTTGATGTTTTTGATGTTTTTTTTTTTTTTGATTTTTGTAAAGTTTTTGATGTTTCTGATGATTTGATGTTTTTGATATTTTTGATGTTTTTGATGTTTTTGATGTTTTTGATGTTATTGATGTTTTTGATGTTTTTTGATGTTTTTGATGTTTTTGATGTTTTTTTTTTTTATTATTTTGTAAAGTTTTTTATGTTTTGATGTTTCTGATGATTTGATGTTTTTGATGTTTTTGATATTTTTGATGTTTTTGATGTTTTTGATGTTTTTGATGTTTTTGATGTTTTTTGATGTTTTTTGATGTTTTTGATGTATTTGATGTTTTTGATGTTTTTGATGTTTTTGATGTTTTTGTAGTTTTTGATGCTTTTGATGATTTTGATGTTTCTTAATGTATTTGATGTTATTGATGTTTTTGATGTTTATTTGATTTTTTTGATGTTATTTATGTTTTTGATGTTTTTTAATGTTTTTGATGTTATTGATGTTTTTGATGTTTTTGATGTGATTGATGTTTTTGATGTTTATTTGATCTTTTTTATGTGATTGATGTTTTTGATGCTTTTGATGTTTTTGATGTTTTCGATGTTTTTGATATTTTTGATGTTTTCGATGTTGTTGATGTTTTTGATGTTTTTGATGCTTTTGATGTTTTTTATTGTTTTTGATGTTTTTGATGTTATTATGTTTTTGATGTTTTTGATATTTTGATTTTTTTGATATTTTTGAAGTATTTGAAGTTTTTTTTTTGATGTTTTTGATGTTTCTAAAGTTTTTTATTTTTTTTTTGAGGTTTTTGATCTTTTGATGTTTTTGATGATTTTGATGTTTTTGATGTTTTTGATGTTTTTGATGTTTTTTATGTTTTTGATGTTTTTGATGTTTTTTGATGTTTTTGATGTTTTTGATGTTTATGATGTTTTTGATGTTTTTTGATGTTTTTTGATGTTTTTGATGTTTTTGATGTTTTTGATGTTTTTGATGTTTTTGATGTTTTTGATGTTTTTGATGTTTTTGGCGTTTTTGATTTTTTTGATGTTTTTGATGTTTTTGATGTTTTTGATGTTTTTTGATGTTTTTCATGTTTTTGATGTTTTTGATGTTTTTGATGTTTTTGATGTTTGTGATGTTCTTAGTGTTTTTGATGTTTTTAATGCTTTTGATGTTTTTGATGTTTTTGATGTTTTTGATGTTTTTGATGTTTTTGATGTTTTTGATGTTTGTGATGTTTGTGATGTTCTTAGTGTTTTTGATGTTTTTAATGTTTTGATGTTTTTGATGTTTTTGATGTTTTTGATGTTTTTTGATGTTTTTTGATATTTTGATATTTTTGATGTTTTAGATGTTTTTGATGTTTTCGATGTTTGAGATGTTTTTGATATTTTTGATGTTTTTGATGTTTTTGATGTTTTTGATGTTTTTGATGTTCTTGATGTTTTTGATGTTTTTGATGTTTTTGATGTTTTTGATGTTTTTGATGTTTTTGATGTTTTGATGTTTTTGGCGTTTATGATTTTTTGATGTTTTTAATGTTTTTGATATTTTGATGTTTGTGATGTTTTTGATGTTTTTGATGTTTTTGATGTTTTTGATGTTTGTAATGTTCTTAGTGTTTTTGATGTTTTTGATGTTTTTTGATGTTTTTGATGTTTTTGATGTTTTTGATGTTTTTGATGTTTTTGATGTTTTTGATGTTTTTGATGTTTTTGATGTTTTTGATGTTTTTGATGATCAGCTTTTCTTTTCTTCTTTTTTTTTTTTGATGTTTTTAATGTTTTTGATTTTTTTTTTTTAGATTTTTGATGTTTATGTTTTTTTTTTTTTTTTTTTTGTATGTTTTTGATGTTTCGGAAGTTTATGATGTTTTTGATGTTTTTGATGTTTGTGATGTTTCTGATGTTTTCGATGTTTCTGAAGTTTTTGATGTTTATGATGTTTTGATGTTTTTGATGTTTTTGATGTTTTTGATGTTTTTGATGTTTTTGATGCTTTTGATGTTTTTGATGCTTTTGTGATTTTGATGTTTTTTATGTTTTTGATGTTTTTATGTTTTGGATGTTTTTGATGTTTAGATGTTTTTGACGTTTGTGATGTTTTTGATGTTGTTAATGTTTTTGATGTTTTTGATATTATATATTAATTTTTTTGATGTTTTTAATGTTTTTTGATGTTTTTGATGTTATTGATGTTTTGACGTTATTGATGTTTTTTTGATGTTTTTGATGTTTTTAATGTTTTTTGATGTTTTTGATGTTCCTAAAGTTGTTGATATTTTTTGAGGTTTTTGATGTTTTTGATGTTTATGATGCTTTTTATGTTTTTGATGTTTTTGATGTTTTTGATGTTTTTGATGTTTTTTTATGTTCTTGATGTTTTTGATGTTTTTTATGTTTTTGGCGTTTTTGATTTTTTTGATATTTTTGATATTTTTGATGTTTGTGATGTTTTTGATGTCTTTTTGTATGTTTTGATGTTTTTGATGTTTTTGATGTTTTTGATGTTTTTGATTTTTTGATGGTTTTGATATTTTTGATGTTTTTGATGTTTTTGATGTTTTTGATGTTTTTGATGTTTTTTATGTTTTTGATGTTTTTGATGTTATTGATGTTTTTGATGTTTTTGATGTTTTTGATGTTTTTGATGTTTTTGATGTTTTTGATGTTTTTGATGCTTTTGATGTTTTTTATTGTTTTTGATGTTTTTGGTGTTATTATGTTTTTGATGTTTTTGATATTTTGATTTTTTTGATATTTTTGAAGTATTTGAAGTTTTTTTTTTTTGATGTTTTTGATGTTTCTGAAGTTTTTGATGTTTTTGATGTTCTTGATGTTTGTGATGTTTTTGATGTCTTTTTGTATGTTTTGATGTTTTTGATGTTTTTGATGTTTTTGATTTTTTGATGGTTTTGATATTTTTGATGTTTTTGATGTTTTTGATGTTTTTGATGTTTTTTATGTTTTTGATGTTTTTGATGTTATTGATGTTTTTGATGTTTTTGATGTTTTTGATGTTTTTGATGTTTTTGATGCTTTTGATGTTTTTTATTGTTTTTGATGTTTTTGGTGTTATTATGTTTTTGATGTTTTTGATATTTTGATTTTTTTGATATTTTTGAAGTATTTGAAGTTTTTTTTTTTGATGTTTTTGATGTTTCTGAAGTTTTTGATGTTTTTGATGTTCTTGATGTTTGTGATGTTTTTGATGTTTTTGATGTAGTATGCGCCCATATAGAGTGTTCACTGTAGCAGTAATTCATAAATAAATTACAAGCATACGAATGCAATATATTGTCAAAACAAATGTCAATGTCAATGGCCAAACTGCAATATGAAGAGCCACTTGAAGGCCACACGCAGGAAACGCTTAGTCGGCGTTTCCCACGCTGACCAAAGTCAAGCACTAAGTGAACGCATGCTACATGAATTCTTTACGTTGCATTCCAGCAACATAGAAGAATATATTTAAGAAATATATAATTCTGCCGCTGCTCTGTCGCTAACGCAGGCAGCGCTGCTAACAAACTTAGGTTTAATAATATATTGTAAAAGACTAAGAAAACATTGAATAAACGGACTCCAAACTAAAAACATCGTCTTCTCTCTTAAGCATAACATATCATTTATGCTTAAGACTAAATAACTTGGCCGCAGACCGATCTCTGCCGCCCAAACCAAACTGTGAACACTCCTGATGCTCTATATCGCCAAAGAGAGCATTACATGGCGACCGTGACAGGACCAAAGGAGTATAAGGAAGAATAAAGAAGGCAAACATCCCAAGAAAAAAAAAAAACAACAAAAAAAAAAGTTGTAATCTGTGCTATAATGTGTGATCCACGAAATCACGAAGACAACGATTTTACACCAAAGGAAGTGATAAATACAAACGATTCCATACTAGAGGAAGTGGCATATATAAATGCAATACTGAATGAGATATCAGACGATGATTGGGCACTCAAGTCCTAGAGGAAATACAACCATATGCAATGCTAGTACACAGATTGGAAAACCTACAAATCGAAGACTAATATGGGAGAGAAATGCGGCGGAGTGAAAACCAAGATAAACAAGAGACTGGCGAATATTAAGTGGTTGCTAAACGGCCAGCAAACTCCGCCTGAATGGAATAAAGCAGTAAAGTTACAAGAGGAATACGATCATTTAAAAACGATTCTGGAAGAAAGAAAAACCACAACGAACACAACAATAGACAGAAACACACCAAAACAGATCCCGACGGCAAAGAAGCAGTGTCCACCCGATTGTGGAGGCGTATTGATGCCTTATTGCCAAGGCACCTGTAACAAGTGAACGTCGAGGGAGTGTCAGCGTGCCGGTCCGGCTACGCCAAGCTGACACCATAGAAGTCAAAGAATCAACCCACAACCGAAACCGAAGCCACAGCAGAATACTATAAATATTAAATACTTACAATTAAGAAAAATTTTTGTAAAATTTCGCTGAATATTTTCAGCCGAGTTAGCCCAACATGGCCCGTAAAGCCATGGCTAGAAGTAGGCAGGTTTCACAATGTTAAAAGTAAAAATAATATAAATAGAATGCGAAAGTAAAAAAAAAAAAAAATTTTTATTCTATGTCTTTAATATACAACAACATAGATAAAAGAACAATTACAGAGAAAGAAATTAAAATTGATAAAATATACATAGACACCAAAATGGGTCTTATAGATACAAAGACAGTGGACTCCACTGCAAATGTCATTAACAAAGTAAAAGTAGAAAATATAGACCTATATTGGATAATAGTAATCCTAATAATAATGTTTTCGATTTTTTTTTTAGATTTTTGATATTTATGATGTTTTTTTTTCTTCTTTTTTTTTTATATGTTGTGATGTTTCTGAAATTTTTGATGTTATTGATGTTTTTGATGTTTGTGATGTTTTTGATGTTTTTGATGTTTTTGATGTTTTTGATGTTTTTGATGTTTTTGATATTATATGTTGATGTTTTTGATGTTTATGATGTTATTGATGTTTTTGATGTTATTAATGTTATTGATGTTTTTTTGATGTTTTTAATGTTTTTTGATGTTTTTGATGTTATTGATGTTTTTGATGTTATTGATGTTTTTTGATGTTTTTGATGTTTTTAATGTTTTTTGATGTTTTTGATGTTTCTAAAGTTGTTACTGTTTTTTGAGGTGTTTGTTGTTTTTGATATTTTTGAAGTTTAATGTTTTTAATGTTTTTGATGTTATTGATGTTTTTGATGTTATTGATGTTTTTGATATTATTGATGTTTTTTGATGTTTTTAATGTTTTTTGATGTTTTTGATGTTTCTAAAGTTGTTGATGTTTTTTGAGGTTTTTGATGTTTTTGATGCTTTTGATGTTTTTGATATTTTTGATGTTTGATGTTTTTAATGTTTTTGATGTTATTGATGTTTTTCATGTTTTTTGTCTTTTGATGTTATTGATGTTTCTGATGTTTTTAATGTTTTTTGATATTTTTAATGTTTTTAATGTTTTTTTTTTTTTGAGTTTTTGTAAAGTTTTTGATGTTTTGATGTTTTGATGTTTCTGATGATTTGATGTTTTTGATGTTTTTGATATTTTTGATGTTTTTGATGTTTTTGATGTTTTTTGATGTTTTTGATGTTTTTTATGTTTTTTTTTTTTTGATTTTTTGTAAAGTTTTTGATGTTTTGATGTTTCTGATGACTTGATGTTTTTGATGTTTTTGATATTTTTGATGTTTTTGATGTTTTTGATGTTTTTGATGTTATTGATGTTTTTCTTTTTTTATATTTTTTGTAAAGTTTTTGATGTTTTGATGTTTCTGATGATTTGATGTTTTTGATGTTTTTGATATTTTTGATGTTTTTGATGTTTTTTTTTTTTGATTTTTTGTAAAGTTTTTGTTGTTTTGTTGTTTCTGATGATTTGATGTTTTTGATGTTTTTGATATTTTTGATGTTTTTGATGTTTTTGATGTTTTTGATGTTATTGATGTTTTTGATGTTTTTTGATGTTTTTGATGTTTTTGATGTTTTTTTTTTTTTGATTTTTTGTAAAGTTTTTTATGTTTTGATGTTTCTGATGATTTGATGTTTTTGATGTTTTTGATGTTTTTGATGTTATTGATGTTTTTTGATGTTTTTTGATGTTTTTGATGTATTTGATGTATTTGATGTTTTTGATGTTTTTGATGTTTTTGATGTTTTTGAAGTTTTTGATGCTTTTGATGTTTTTGATGTTTTTTAATGTATTTGATGTTATTGATGTTTTTGATGTTTTTGATGTTTATTTGATTTTTTTGATGTTATTTATGTTTTTGATGTTTTTTAATGTTTTTGATGTTATTGATGTTTTTGATGTTATTGATGTTTTTGATGTTTTTGATATTTATTTGATTTTTTTTTATGTGATTGATGTTTTTCATGCTTTTGATGTTTTTGATGTTTTCGATGTTTTTGATATTTTTGATATTTTTGATGTTTTAGATGTTGTTGATGTTTTTGATGTTTTTGATGCTTTTGATGTTTTTATTGTTTTTGATGTTTTTGATTTTATTATGTTTTTGATGTTTTTGATATTTTGATTTTTTTGATATTTTTGAAGTATTTGAAGTTTTTTTTTTTTGATGTTTTTGATGTTTCTAAAGTTTTTTATTTTTTTTTGAGGTTTTTGATCTTTTGATGTTTTTGATGATTTTGATGATTTTGATGTTTTTGATGTTTTTGATGTTTTTGATGTTTTTTGATGTTTTTGATGTTTTTGATGTTTTTGTTGTTTTTGATGTTTTTGATGTTTTTGATGTTTTTGATGTTTTTGATGTTTTTGATGTTTTTGATGTTTATGATGTTTTTGATATTTTTGGCGTTTTTGATTTTTTTGATGTTTTTGATGTTTTTGATGTTTGTGATGTTCTTAGTGTTTTTGATGTTTTTAATGCTTTTGATGTTTTTGATGTTTTTGATGTTTTTGATGTTTTTGATGTTTTTGATGTTTTTGATGTTTTTTGATGTTTTTCATGTTTTTGATGTTTTTGATGTTTGTGATGTTCTTAGTGTTTTTGATGTTTTTAATGCTTTTGATGTTTTTGATGTTTTTGATGTTTTTGATGTTTTTGATGTTTTTGATGTTTGTGATGTTTGTGATGTTCTTAGTGTTTTTGATGTTTTTAATGTTTTTGATGTTTTTGATGTTTTTGATGTTTTTGATGTTTTTTGATGTTTTTGATATTTTTGATGTTTTAGATGTTTTTGATGTTTTTGATGTTTTAGATGTTTTTGATGTTTTTGATGTTTTTGATGTTTTTGATGTTTTTGATGTTTTTGATGTTTTTGATGTTCTTGATGTTTTTGATGTTTTTGATGTTTTTGATGTTTTTGATGTTTTTGATGTTTTTGATGTTTTTGATGTTTTTGATGTTTTTGGCGTTTTTGATTTTTTTGATGTTTTTAATGTTTTTGATATTTTTGATGTTTGTGATGTTTTTGATGTTTTTGATGTTTTTGATGTTTTTGATGTTTTTGATGTTTTTGATGTTTTTGATGTTTTTGATGTTTTTGATGTTTTTGATGTTTTTGATGTTTTTGATGTTTTTGATGTTTTTGATGTTTTTGATGTTTGTGATGTTCTTAGTGTTTTTGATGTTTTTAATGCTTTTGATGTTTTTGATGTTTTTGATGTTTTTGATGTTTTTGATGTTTTTGATGTTTTTTGATGTTTTTTTGATGTTTTTGATGTTTTTGATGATCAGTTTTTCTTTTCTTTTTTTTTTATACCCGCCTACCCAAAGGGTAGAAGGGTATTATGGCTTTGTGCCGACCGAAAATGTATGTAACAGGCAGAAGTAAGCATCTCCGACCCCATAAAGTATATATATTCTTGATCAGCGTCAACAGCCGAGACGATATAGCCATGTCCGTCTGTCCGTCCGTCCGTCTGTCCGTCTGTCCGTCTGTCCGTCCGTAGGAACACCTAGATCTCAGAGACTATAAGAGATAGAGCAATAAATTTTTCGCGACAGTATGTCTTATTGTTGCACGCAGATCAAGTTTGTTCTTGATTTTGGCCACGCCCCCTCCCGCCCCCGTAAATCGAATAAAACCGAGTTGCAGGCGTCGTTTTAAACCTATAACGTTCAATTTTGGTACGCACAATACTAATCACCATCTTATTGATCTCTGCGAATTTGGTTACAATCGGATAAAAAACACAGAAGTTATTAAGATATTACTTTTATAAGGCGTTACCACGTGCAACTGCTAGTGCTGCCTAGCTAGTTGCTATGACACTCCGCGACATAATAATGGTGTTCAATAAGCCAACTAAAGTGCCGCCAAGCTAATAACTTCGAACAAAGAAAATATTGATATATTATTTTGGTATTTTTAGTATATTTTTTTTAGTATTTTTTCAGTATATTTTTATACTGTTATATAAATATAATATTTTGATGGTAAAATTGGGTGGCGGGTATCTCACAGTCGACCAAACTCGACTGTAGCTTTCTTACTTGTTTTTTTTGATGTTTTTAATGTTTTTGATTTTTTTTTTATTAGATTTTTGATGTTTATGTTTTTTTTTTTTTTTTTTTTATTGTATGTTTTTGATGTTTCTGAAGTTTATGATGTTTTTGATGTTTTTGATGTTTTTGATGTTTTTGATGTTTGTGATGTTTTTGATGTTTTTGATGTTTCTGATGTTTTTGATGTTTTTGATGTTTTTGATGTTTTTGATGTTTTTGATGTTTTTGATGCTTTTGATGTTTTTGATGCTTTTGTGATTTTGATGTTTTTTATGTTTTTGATGTTTTTATGTTTTGGATGTTTTTGATGTTTAGATGTTTTTGACGTTTGTGATGTTTTTGATGTTGTTAATGTTTTTGATGTTTTTGATATTATATATTAATTTTTTTGATGTTTTTAATGTTTTTTGATGTTATTGATGTTTTGACGTTATTGATGTTTTTTGATGTTTTTGATGTTTTTAATGTTTTTTGATGTTTTTGATGTTTCTAAAGTTGTTGATATTTTTTGAGGTTTTTGATGTTTTTGATGTTTATGATGCTTTTTATGTTTTTGATGTTTTTGATGTTTTTGATGTTTTTGATGTTTTTGATGTTTTTGATGTTTTTGATGTTTTTAATGTTTTTTTTATGTTTTTGATGTTTTTATGTTTTTGGCGTTTTTGATTTTTTGGATATTTTTGATATTTTTGATGTTTGTGATGTTTTTGATGTCTTTTTATGTTTTGATGTTTTTGATGTTTTTGATGTTTTTGATGTTTTTGATGGTTTTGATGTTTTTGATGTTTTTGATGTTTTTGATGTTTTTGATTTTTTGATGGTTTTGATATTTTTGATGTTTTTGATGTTTTTTATGTTTTTGATGTTTTTGATGTTATTGATGTTTTTGATGTTTTTGATGTTTTTGATGTTTTTGATGCTTTTGATGTTTTTTATTGTTTTTGATGTTATTATGTTTTTGATGTTTTTGATATTTTGATTTTTTTGATATTTTTGAAGTATTTGAAGTTTTTTTTTTTGATGTTTTTGATGTTTCTGAAGTTTTTGATGTTTTTGATGTTCTTGATGTTTGTGATGTTTTTGATGTTTTTGATGTAGTATGCGCCCATATAGAGTGTTCACTGTAGCAGTAATTCATAAATAAATTACAAGCATACGAATGCAATATATTGTCAAAACAAATGTCAATGTCAATGGCCAAACTGCAATATGAAGAGCCACTTGAAGGCCACACGCAGGAAACGCTTAGTCGGCGTTTCCCACGCTGACCAAAGTCAAGCACTAAGTGAACGCATGCTACATGAATTCTTTACGTTGCATTCCAGCAACATAGAAGAATATATTTAAGAAATATATAATTCTGCCGCTGCTCTGTCGCTAACGCAGGCAGCGCTGCTAACAAACTTAGGTTTAATAATATATTGTAAAAGACTAAGAAAACATTGAATAAACGGACTCCAAACTAAAAACATCGTCTTCTCTCTTAAGCATAACATATCATTTATGCTTAAGACTAAATAACTTGGCCGCAGACCGAACTCTGCCGCCCAAACCAAACTGTGAACACTCCTGATGCTCTATATCGCCAAAGAGAGCATTACATGGCGACCGTGACAGGACCAAAGGAGTATAAGAAAGAATAAAGAAGGCAAACATCCCAAGAAGAAAAAAAAACAACAAAAAAAAAGTTGTAATCTGTGCTATAATGTGTGATCCACGAAATCACGAAGACAACGATTTTACACCAAAGGAAGTGATAAATACAAACGATTCCATACTTGAGGAAGTGGCATATATAAATGCAATACTGAATGAGATATCAGACGATGATTGGGCACTCAAGTCCTAGAGGAAATACAACCATATGCAATGCTAGTACACAGATTGGAAAACCTACAAATCGAAGACTAATATGGGAAAGAAACGCGGCGGAGTGAAAACCAAGATAAACAAGAGACTGGCGCATATTAAGTGGTTGCTAAACGGCCAGCAAACTCCGCCTGAATGGAATAAAGCAGTAAAGTTACAAGAGGAATACGATCATTTAAAAACGATTCTGGAAGAAAGAAAAACCACAACGAACACAACAATAGACAGAAACACACCAAAACAGATCCCGACGGCAAAGAAGCAGTGCCCACCCGATTGTGGAGGCGTATGGATGCCTTATTGCCAAGGCACCTGTAACAAGTGAACGTCGAGGGAGTGTCAGCGTGCCGGTCCGGCTACGCCAAGCTGACACCATAGAAGTCAAAGAATCAACCCACAACCGAAACCGAAGCCACAGCAGAATACTATAAATATTAAATACTTACAATTAAAAAAATTTTTTGTAAAATTTCGCTGAATGTTTTCAGCCGAGTTAGCCCAACATGGCCCGTAAAGCCATGGCTAGAAGTAGGCAGGTTTCACAATGTTAAAAGTAAAAATAATATAAATAGAATGCGAAAGTAAAAAAAAAAAAAATTTTTATTCTATGTCTTTAATATACAACAACATAGATAAAAGAACAAGTACAGAGAAAGAAATTAAAATTGATAAAATATACATAGACACCAAAATGGGTCTTATAGATACAAAGACAGTGGACTCCACTGCAAATGTCATTAACAAAGTAAAAGTAGAAAATATAGACCTATATTGGATAATAGTAATCCTAATAATAATTGCCCTAGTACTAGTAGCAAATGCACTAATAAAGATATATAAAATGCATAACAAATGCCTTAAAAAACAATATCAAAGTACAGCAAATGGGCTCGATACAATTTAAGAAAATTTTTATTATACATATATACTTACAAAAGTAATGAAATTAAAATAAAAATAAATAAAGAATTAAACAAATAATATTAATAAATGTGTCCCAGATAGCATAGAGTGGGTGAAACTTTTAGAAAAGTTAAAAGAATATAAGGAGAATTTCAGTAAATCATACAAATGTATAACACAAAATAGACCAATACAACTAGAAACACTGAAAAAATACGCAAATATACTAGTTGAAAATTTTAACAAAGCCAGAGAATTAATACATGAAAATAGGAATTTATTAAGCGAAACACCGTGCAAAACAGCATCTAACCTATTAGTTAAACTCAGAGAAAGGCTAATAGCGGTAAACGATAGATACAAATTAAGTATCTCGATACCGACAATACTAAATACCCCACTGAAAGTACAGGAAATAGAATTAGATGAGTCATCAAGTGACTCAGAGCTAGAAATCTAAGAGGAAGATTTACATGATTTAACGATACCGGCAGAAATGGATCTGTCAGTTATAGAAAACATAAATATAATACAGCCACAGTTTGTCGACTTGTCAAGTACAATAATAGACAACATGACGTCGACACAACCAACTAGTGAACAAATAGATGAATATTTTGCCAGCAGGAAAATCTTTAAAGATATCCAGCAGTCGATCCCGGTATTCGATGGATCGCGGCAAAATTTAAATCAATTCATAAAAACCATACGGGCCGCCGGAATACCAGACGGACCCACAGACAGAATAGCCCTAGAAGTAATTAAATCAAGAGTTATGGGCTCTACATATAATAAAATCATAAATGCAACTACCATCGAAGAACTCATTCTACAACTGAAAGAAGAAGTAGAAGGAGAAGACTCAAATGTCTTACGATGCAAATTGCAAAACATTTTCCGTAAAGGCAAGACCCCAACACAGTTTACAACTGAAATAGATAATCTACGCAGACAACTATAAGACACCTATATAGATGAAGGTTATTCTACCCAAAAGGCAACGGAAATGAGCCAAAGAGAATCATTACAAACTCTAGTAAAGAACTGTGAGCATGGACCGATAAAATATATCATGCAAGGAGGAACATTTAGAACGCTAAAAGAAGCCATAGCTAAATATATAACTTATAGCACTGAAATGACCAGTAATGCAGGTACAATAATGTACGCGCAGAGAGGAAATGCCCAACGAGGTAATTACTCCAGAGGTAATTATCGCGGTAGAGGCAGAGGTTATAACAATAACGGTTATAACAACAACGGTTATAACAGAAATAATGGTCAACAAAACAATGATTATTACAACAATAACAGAAGTAGAGGTGGTTACCGTGGTAACCGCAACAACGGCAATAATAATCAAAACCAGAATAGAAATACCAACAATGCAAACGTAAGAGTAGCACAAAACTCGGGAAACTCCCAACAACCCTCAGTACCACAACAGTAGAAGACCCAAAAGTATACGCAACCAATCTCAGCAAAAATATATTTGTCAAATTTACACATTTAGATACAGGAAAAGACTTAATCTTTCTAATAGACACAGGAGCAGATATATCTGTTTTAAAAGAAAACAGTGATAATTTTACAAACATTCAAGAGCATAATAAAATTAATATACATGGCATTGGTCAAGAAATAATTTCATCCATAGGCTTAACATCAATAGAAATACAAACAGGAAAATATATAATCCCTCACAATTTTCATATACTTGATCAACAATTCCTAACACCATGCGACGGAATTATAGGCATAGATTTTATAAAAAAATATAATTGTCAATTAGATTTTAATCAGAAAGAAAATTGGTTTATACTTAGACCAAACAACTTAAAATATCCAATTTATGTCCCAATAGAATACAGTTCAGGCAACAATACAATATTGTTACCAGCAAGATCACAGGTTATAAGAAAAATCGATATATCTTCAGTTATAGACCAACATATATTGTTTCCAAATAACGAAATACAACCTGGAATTTATATTGCAAATACAATTGCCAACACTCAAAACGCCTATATACGTATCTTAAATACGACAAATTCCGATCAAATAGTCAATGTAACTAAAATAGAGTATGAACCACTTTCGAACTATGAAATAGTTCAAAACACCCAAGAAACCAGAGAACAAACTGTCATGTCTCAATTATCAAAAAATTTTCCACCACAATTCAAAAATAAACTAAAAGAATTATGTCATAAATACACTGATATATTTGGCTTATCAACAGAACCCATAACAGCAAACAATTTTTATAGGCAAAAACTGAGATTGAAAGACGAAGAACCCGTATACATAAAAAACTACAGAAATCCTCACAGTCAAGTAGATGAAATTCAAGCTCAAGTACAAAAACTAATTGACGACAACATAGTTGAACCATCAATATCGGAATATAATAGTCCACTTCTATTAGTTCCAAAGAAGTCACTCCCAGACTCAGATAAAAAGAAATGGCGTTTAGTAATTGACTATCGCCAGATTAATAAAAAGTTACTAGCTGATAAATTTCCACTACCTAGAATTGATGACATTTTAGATCAACTAGCGCTAAATATTTTTCATGTCTCGACTTAATGTCTGGTTTTCATCAAATTGAACTTGAAGAAAAATCCAGAGATATAACGTTATTTTCGACTAGCAACGGTTCATATCGTTTCACGCGATTACCTTTTGGATTAAAAATAGCACCGAATTCGTTCCAAAGAATGATGACTATAGCATTCTCAGGACTAGAGCCATCACAAGCATTCCTTTATATGGACGATTTAATAGTCATAGGGTGTTCTGAAAAACACCTGATTAAAAATTTAACAGATGTTTTTGATAAATGTAGAAAATACAATTTAAAGTTACACCCAGAAAAATGTTCATTCTTTATGCACGAAGTCACATTTTTAGGACACAAGTGCACAGACAAAGGAATCTTGCCAGATGACAAGAAATATGAAGTAATTAAAAATTACCCCGTCCCACATGACGCGGACAGTGCTAGAAGATTCATTGCATTTTGCAATTATTATAGAAAATTTATCAGAAATTTCGCTGACTATTCACGGCACATAACTAGATTATGTAAAAAGAATATTCCATTTGAATGGACAGAAGACTGTCAAAATGCATTCTTACATTTAAAACATAAACTGATGGAACCAACCCTATTACAATACCCAGACTTTAGCAAAGAATTTTGCATAACTACTGATGCAAGTAAGCAAGCGTGTGGTGCAGTTTTATCTCAAAACCATAATGGCCACCAACTTCCAGTTGCATTTGCATCAAAATCATTTACAAAGGGTGAAAGTAATAAAAGTACTACAGAGCAAGAACTAACAGCAATTCATTGGGCAATAACCCATTTCAGACCCTACATATATGGAGAACACTTTACAGTCAAAACAGATCATAGACCCCTTACATTTTTATTTTCAATGACAAACCCAAGTTCAAAGTTAACACGTATGAGACTAGAATTAGAGGAATATAACTTCACTGTAGAGTATCTAAAGGGTAAAGAAAATTACGTAGCCGATGCGTTATCTAGAATAACCATCAAAGAACTAAAAGAAATAACTGGAAATATAATGAAAGTCACTACAAGATATCAAAGTAGACAAAAATCCTGCGCAGGGAATGAAAATAATACAATGGAACTGCAGAGACAGTCCAATGAAAAAGCTTCAAAGCCCAACGTATATGTAGTCATGACAAATGACGAAGTACGTAAAGTAGTGACATTGCAATTGAATAACATGATATGTTTATTTAAACATGGAAAGACAATCATTGCAAGATATGATGTTAGTGACATTTATACTAATGAAGTTATTGATCTGGATCAATTTTTTCAAAGGCTTGAAAAGCAAAGCCGGTATATATGAAATCACTCAACTTAAAATGGCACCTTAGGAAAAAATCTTTGAACACGTTTCAATAGATCAATTCAAATATATGGGCAATAAAATATTAAAGAATTTGAGAGTAGCCCTACTCATCCCGGTGACCTTAATAAATAATGAAAAAGATAAAGAAGCTATATTGTCTACACTACATGATGATCCAATACAAGGAGGACATACAGGCATAAAAAAAACCTTGGCCAAGGTCAAAAGATATTTTTACTGGAAAAATATGACTAAGTACGTAAAAGAGTACGTAAGAAAATGTCAAAAAGTGCCAAAAATCTAAAACTACTAAACATAGTAGAAGTCCAATGACGATTACACAGACACCAGAACATGCGTTTGATAGAGTAGTAGTCGACACAATAGGTCCACTACCAAAATGAGAAAACGGCAATGAGTATGCAGTCACACTAATATGTGATTTAACTAAATACTTAGTTGCTATACCAATACCAAATAAAAGCGCAAATACAGTCGCTAAAGCGATATTTGAATCCTTTATTCTGAAGTACGGTCCAATGAAGACGTTCATTACGGACATGGGAACAGAATATAAGAACTCAATAATTAATGATCTATGCAAATACCTTAAAATTACAAATATTACATCAACAGCTCATCACCATCAAACAGTCGGAGTAGTTGAAAGAAGTCATAGAACTCTAAGCGAGTATATACGATCCTATATATCGGTTGACAAAACCGACTGGGACGTATGGCTTCAATATTTTGTATATTGTTTTAATACGACCCCATCTATGGTACATAATTATTGTCCATACGAATTAGTTTTTGGTAGAACAACAAATATTCCAAAACAATTTAGCAATACAAATAGCATAGAACCCATATACAATATAGATGACTACGCTAAGGAAAGCAAATATAGATTAGAGGTAGCATATAAAAGAGCAAGAAGAATGATAGAAGAGAATAAAATAAAAATAAGGGAACATACGACTTAAGAACAAACAATTTAGAAATATCAGTAGGAGATAAGGTTTTATTAAAAAATGAAGTAGGCCATAAATTAGAATTTAAATATACGGGACCCTATAAGATAGAAAATATAGGAGAAAATAATAATATAACAATATCAAACAATAAAAATAAAAAACAAATAGTAGATAAGGATAGATTAAAAAAATTTTATTTATAAAAATAAAAAAAAAAATAAATAAATAAAAATATTAAAAAAAATATGTTAAACTTAAAATTATGTAAACATTAATTAAAAATAACTCCATAATATTACGTTATTTTTCAAAAGGAGGGAGATGTAGTATGCGCACATATAGAGTGTTCACTGTAGCAGTAATTCATAAATAAATTATAAGCATACGAATGCAATATATTGTCAAAACAAATGTCAATGTCAATGGCCAAACTGCAATATGAAGAGCCACTTGAAGGCCACACGCAGGAAACGCTTAGTCGGCGTTTCCCACGCTGACCAAAGTCAAGCACTAAGTGAACGCATGCTACATGAATTCTTTACGTTGCATTCCAGCAACATAGAAGAATATATTTAAGAAATATATAATTCTGCCGCTGCTCTGTCGCTAACGCAGGCAGCACTGCTAACAAACTTAGGTTTAATAATATATTGTAAAAGACTAAGAAAACATTGAATAAACGGACTCCAAACTAAAAACATCGTCTTCTCTCTTAAGCATAACATATCATTTATGCTTAAGACTAAATAACTTGGCCGCAGACCGAACTCTGCCGCCCAAACCAAACTGTGAACACTGCTGATGCTCTATATCGCCAAAGAGAGCATTACATTGATGTTTTTGATGTTTTTTAATGTTTTTGATGTTTTTGATGTTTTTGATGTTTTTGATGTTTTTGATGTTTTTGATGTTTTTGATGTTTATTTGATTTTTTTTTATGTTATTGATGTTTTGATGCTTTTGATGTTTTTGATGTTTTTGATATTTTTGATGTTTTAGATGTTTTTGATGTATTTGATGCTTTTGATGTTTTTTATTGTTTTGATGTTTTTGATGTTATTATGTTTTTGATGTTTTTGATATTTTGATTTTTTTGATATTTTTGAAGTATTTGAAGTTTTTTTTTTTTGATGTTTTTGATGTTTTTGATGTTTTGATGTTATTTGATGTTTTGATGTTTTTGATGTTTTTGATGTTTTGATGTTTTTGATGTTTTTGATGTTTTTGATGTTTTTGATGTTTTTCGCGTTTTTGATTTTTTTTGATGTTTTTTTTGATGTTTTGTTTCTAAAGTTGTTGATGTTTTTTTAGGTTTTTGATGTTTTTGATGTTTATGATGCTTTTTATGTTTTTGATGTTTTTGATGTTTTTGATGTTTTTGATTTTTTTATGTTTTTGATGTTTTTGATGTTTTTTACGTTTTTGATGTTTTTGATGTTTTTGATGTTTTTGATGTTTTCTATGTTTTGGATGTTTTTGATGTTAAGATGTTTTTGACGTTTGTGATGTTTTTGATGTTGTTAATGTTTTTGATATTGTATATTGATTTTTTTTTATGTTTTTGATGTTTTTGATTTTTTTTTTAGATTTTTGATTTTATGATGTTTTTTTTTTTTTTTTTTTTTTGATGTTTTTGATGTTTCTGAAGTTTTGATGTTTTTGATGTTTTTGATGTTTTTGATGTTTTTGATGTTTTTGTTGTTTTTGATGTTTTTGATGTTTTTGGCGTTTTTGATGTTTATGATGTTTTTGATGTTTAGATGTTTTTGACGTTTGTGATGGTTTTGATGTTGTTAATGTCTTTGATGTTTTTGATATTATATATTGATTTTTTGATGTTTTTGATGTTTATGATGTTATTGATGTTTTGATGTTATTGATGTTTTTTTGATGTTTTTAATGTTTTTCGATGTTTCTGATGTTTTTAATGTTTTTTGATATTTTTGATGTTTCTAAAGTTGTTACTGTTTTTTGAGGTGTTTGATGTTTTTGATATTTTTGAAGTTTGATGTTTTTAATGTTTTTGATGTTATTGATGTTATTGATGTTTTTGATGTTATTGATGTTTTTGATGTTATTGATGTTTTTTGATGTTTTTGATGTTTTTGATGTTTTTGATATTTTTATGTTTGATGTTTTTAATGTTTTTGATGTTATTGATGTTTTGATGTTTTTTTGTCTTTTGATGTTATTGATGTTTTTGATGTTTTTCATGTTTTTGATGTTTTTGATGTTTTTGATGTTTTTGATGTTTTGGATGTTATTGATGTTTTTGATGTTTTTGATGTTTTTGGCGTTTTTGATTTTTTTTTGATGTTTTTGATGTTTTTGATGTTTTTGATGTTTGTGATGTTCTTAGTGTTTTGATGTTTTAATGCTTTTGATGTTTTTGATGTTTTGATGTTTTTGATGCTTTTGATGTTTTTGATGTTTTTTGATGTTTTTGATGTTTTTGATGACCAGTTTTTCTTTTCTTTTTTTTTTTTTTGATGTTTTTGATGTTTTTAATGTTTTTGATTTTTTTTTAGATTTTTGATGTTTATGTTTTTTTTTTTTTTTTTTTGTATGTTTTTGATGTTTCTGAAGTTTATGATGTTTTTGATGTTTTTGATGTTTTTGATATTTTTTGATTTTTTGATGTTTTTGATGTTTTGATGTTTTGATGTTTTTGATGTTATTGATGTTTTTGATGTTTTTTGATTTTTTTGATGTTTTTGATGTTTTTGATGTTTTTGATGTTTTTGATGTTTTTGATGTTATTGATGTTTTTGATGTTATTGATTTTTTTTTTTTTGATTTTTTGAACAGAACATGCGTTTGATAGAGTAGTAGTCGACGCAATAGGTCCACTACCAAAATGAGAAAACGGCAATGAGTATGCAGTCACACTAATATGTGATTTAACTAAATACTTAGTTGCTATACCAATACCAAATAAAAGCGCAAATACAGTCGCTAAAGCGATATTTGAATCCTTTATTCTGAAGTACGGTCCAATGAAGACGTTCATTACGGACATGGGAACAGAATATAAGAACTCAATAATTAATGATCTATGCAAATACCTTAAAATTACAAATATTACATCAACAGCTCATCACCATCAAACAGTCGGAGTAGTTGAAAGAAGTCATAGAACTCTAAGCGAGTATATACGATCCTATATATCGGTTGACAAAACCGACTGGGACGTATGGCTTCAATATTTTGTATATTGTTTTAATACGACCCCATCTATGGTACATAATTATTGTCCATACGAATTAGTTTTTGGTAGAACAACAAATATTCCAAAACAATTTAGCAATACAAATAGCATAGAACCCATATACAATATAGATGACTACGCTAAGGAAAGCAAATATAGATTAGAGGTAGCATATAAAAGAGCAAGAAGAATGATAGAAGAGAATAAAATAAAAAATAAGGGAACATACGACTTAAGAACAAACAATTTAGAAATATCAGTAGGAGATAAGGTTTTATTAAAAAATGAAGTAGGCCATAAATTAGAATTTAAATATACGGGACCCTATAAGATAGAAAATATAGGAGAAAATAATAATATAACAATATCAAACAATAAAAATAAAAAAACAAATAGTAGATAAGGATAGATTAAAAAATTTTATTTATAAAAATAAAAAAAAATAAATAAATAAAAATATTAAAAAAATATGTTAAACTTAAAATTATGTAAACATTAATTAAAAATAACTCCATAATATTACGTTATTTTTCAAAAGGAGGGAGATGTAGTATGCGCACATATAGAGTGTTCACTGTAGCAGTAATTCATAAATAAATTATAAGCATACGAATGCAATATATTGTCAAAACAAATGTCAATGTCAATGGCCAAACTGCAATATGAAGAGCCACTTGAAGGCCACACGCAGGAAACGCTTAGTCGGCGTTTCCCACGCTGACCAAAGTCAAGCACTAAGTGAACGCATGCTACATGAATTCTTTACGTTGCATTCCAGCAACATAGAAGAATATATTTAAGAAATATATAATTCTGCCGCTGCTCTGTCGCTAACGCAGGCAGCGCTGCTAACAAACTTAGGTTTAATAATATATTGTAAAAGACTAAGAAAACATTGAATAAACGGACTCCAAACTAAAAACATCGTCTTCTCTCTTAAGCATAACATATCATTTATGCTTAAGACTAAATAACTTGGCCGCAGACCGAACTCTGCCGCCCAAACCAAACTGTGAACACTGCTGATGCTCTATATCGCCAAAGAGAGCATTACATTGATGTTTTTGATGTTTTTTAATGTTTTTGATGTTTTTGATGTTTTTGATGTTTTTGATGTTTTTGATGTTTATTTGATTTTTTTTTTTATGTTATTGATGTTTTTGATGCTTTTGATGTTTTTGATGTTTTTGATATTTTTGATGTTTTAGATGTTTTTGATGTATTTGATGCTTTTGATGTTTTTTATTGTTTTTGATGTTTTTGATGTTATTATGTTTTTGATGTTTTTGATATTTTGATTTTTTTGATATTTTTGAAGTATTTGAAGTTTTTTTTTTTTTTGATATTTTTGATGTTTTTGATGTTATTTGATGTTTTTGATGTTTTTGATGTTTTTGATGTTTTTGATGTTTTTCGCGTTTTTGATTTTTTTTGATGTTTTTGATGTTTTTGATGTTTTTGATGTTTTTGATGTTTTTGATGTTTTTGATGTTTTTGATGTTTTTGATGTTTTTGATGTCTTTGATGTTTTTGATGTTTTTGATGTTTGTGATGTTCTTAGTGTTTTTGATGTTTTTAATGCTTTTGATGTTTTTGATGTTTTTGATGTTTTTGATGTTTTTGATGTTTTTGATGTTTTTGATGTCTTTGATGTTTTGATGTTTTTGATGACCAGTTTTTCTTTTCTTTTTTTTTTTTTTGATGTTTTGATGTTTTTAATGTTTTTTGATTTTTTTTTAGATTTTTGATGTTTATGTTTTTTTTTTTTTTTTTTTGTATGTTTTGATGTTTCTGAAGTTTATGATGTTTTTGATGTTTTTGATGTTTTTGATGTTTTTGATGTTTGTGATGTTTTTGATGTTTTTGATGTTTTTGATGTTTCTGAAGTTTATGATGTTTTTGATGTTTTGATGTTTTTGATGTTTTGATGTTTGTGATGCTTTTGATGTTTTTGATGTTTTTGATGTTTCTGAAGTTTTTGATGTTTTTGATGTTTTTTGATGTTTTTGATGTTTTTAATGTTTTTTGATGTTTTTGATGTTTCTAAAGTTGTTGATGTTTTTTGAGGTTTTTGATGTTTATGATGCTTTTTATGTTTCTAAAGTTGTTGAGGTTTTTTTAGGTTTTTGTTGTTTTTGATGTTTATGATGCTTTTTATGTTTTTGATGTTTTTGATGTTTTTGATGTTTTTGATTTTTTTTATGTTTTTGATGTTTTTGATGTTTTTTATGTTTTTGATGTTTTTGATGTTTTTGATGTTTTTGATGTTTTCTATGTTTTGGATGTTTTTGATGTTAAGATGTTTTTGACGTTTGTGATGTTTTTGATGTTGTTAATGTTTTTGATATTGTATATTGATTTTTTTGATGTTTTTGATGTTCAGTTTTTCTTTTTTTTTATGTTTTTGATGTTTTTGATTTTTTTTTTAGATTTTTGATTTTATGATGTTTTTTTTTTTTTTTTTTTTTGATGTTTTTGATGTTTTTGATGTTTTTGATGTTTTTGATGTTTTTGATGTTTTTGATGTTTTTGATGTTTTTGCTGTTTTTGATGTTTTTGATGTTTTTGGCGTTTTTGATGTTTATGATGCTTTTGATGTTTAGATGTTTTTGACGTTTGTGATGGTTTTGATGTTGTTAATGTCTTTGATGTTTTTGATATTATATATTGATTTTTTTGATGTTTTTGATGTTTATGATGTTATTGATGTTTTTGATGTTATTGATGTTTTTTTGATGTTTTTAATGTTTTTCGATGTTTCTGATGTTTTTAATGTTTTTTGATATTTTTGATGTTTCTAAAGTTGTTACTGTTTTTTGAGGTGTTTGATGTTTTTGATATTTTTGAAGTTTGATGTTTTTAATGTTTTTGATGTTATTGATGTTATTGATGTTTGTGATGTTATTGATGTTTTTGATGTTATTGATGTTTTTTGATGTTTTTGATGTTTTTAATGTTTTTTGATGTTTTTGATGTTTCTAAAGTTGTTGATGTTTTTTGAGGTTTTTGATGTTTTTGATGTTTTTGATGTTTTTGATATTTTTTATGTTTGATGTTTTTAATGTTTTTGATGTTATTGATGTTTTTGATGTTTTTTGTCTTTTGATGTTATTGATGTTTTTGATGTTTTTCATGTTTTTGATGTTATTTGATGTTTTTGATGTTTTTGATGTTTTTGATGTTTTTGATGTTTTTGATGTTATTGATGTTTTTGATGTTTTTGATGTTTTTGGCGTTTTTGATTTTTTTTTGATGTTTTTGATGTTTTTGATGTTTGTGATGTTCTTAGTGTTTTTGATGTTTTTAATGCTTTTGATGTTTTTGATGTTTTTGATGTTTTTGATGCTTTTGATGTTTTTGATGTTTTTTGATGTTTTTGATGTTTTTGATGACCAGTTTTTCTTTTCTTTTTTTTTTTTTTTTGATGTTTTTGATGTTTTTAATGTTTTTGATTTTTTTTTTTAGATTTTTGATGTTTATGTTTTTTTTTTTTTTTTTTTTGTATGTTTTTGATGTTTCTGAAGTTTTTGATGCTTTTGATGTTTTTGATGTTTTTTAATGTTTTTGATGTTATTGATGTTTTTGATGTTTTTGATGTTTATTTGATTTTTTTGATGTTATTTATGTTTTTGATGATTTTGATGTTTTTGATGTTTTTTGATGTTTGTGATGTTTTTTAAAATTTTGATGTTTTTGATGTTTTGCATGTTTTTGAAGTTTTTGATGTTTTTCATGTTCTTGATGTTTTTGATGTTCGTGATGTTTTTGATGTTTTTGATGATTTTAATGTTTTTAATGTTTTCAATGTTTTTGACGTTTTTGATGTTTTTGATGTTTTTGATGTTTTTTGATGTTTTTAATGTTTTTAATGTTTTTAATATTTTTGATGTTTTTGATGTTTTTGATGTTTAGATGTTTTTGGCGTTTTTGATGTTTTTGATGCTTTTGATGTTTTTGATGTTTTTGATGTTTTTCATGTTTTTGATGTTTTTTGACATTTTTAAATTTTTTTTTTTTTTTAATTTTTTGTAAAGTTTTTGATGTTTTGATGTTTTGATGTTTCTGATGATTTGATGTTTTTGATGTTATTGATATTTTTGATGTTTTTGATGTTTTTTTTTTTTTTTTGATTTTTTGTAAAGTTTTTGATGTTTTGATGTTTCTGATGATTTGATGTTTTTGATATTTTTGATGTTTTTGATGTTATTGATTTTTTTTTGTTTTTGTTGATTTTTTGTAAAGTTTTTGATGTTTTGATATTTTGATGTTTCTGATGATTTGATGTTTTTGATATTTTTGATGTTTTTGATGTTTTTTTTTTATTTTATTTTTGTAAAGTTTTTGATGTTTTGATGTTTTGATGTTTCTGATGATTTGATGTTTTTGATGTTTTTGATGTTTTTGATGTTTTTGATGTTTTGATGTTTTTGATGTTTTTGATGTTTTTGATGTTTTTGATGTTATTGATGTTTTTGATGTTTTTTGATGTTTTTGATGTTTTTGATGTTTTTGATGTTTTTTTTTTTGATTTTTGTAAAGTTTTTGATGTTTTTTGATGTTTTTTGATGTTTTTGATGTTTTTGATGTTTTTTTTTTTTTTTTTTTGATTTTTTGTAAAGTTTTTGATGTTTTGATGTTTCTGATGATTTGATGTTTTTGATGTTTTTGATATTTTTGATGTTTTTGATGTTTTTTAAGGTTTTTGATGTATTTGATGTTTTTGATGTTTTTGATGTTTTTGAAGTTTTTGATGCTTTTGATGATTTTTAATGTTTTTGATGTTATTGATGTTTTTGATGTTTTTGATATTTATTTGATTTTTTTGATGTTATTTATGTTTTTG
Organism: Drosophila pruinosa; assembly: GCA_018150935.1. NCBI lineage: Eukaryota > Metazoa > Arthropoda > Insecta > Diptera > Drosophilidae > Drosophila > Drosophila pruinosa. The sequence goes on along the minus strand of JAECWR010000239.1, from coordinate 92,599 downwards.
ATGATTTTGATGTTTTTGATGTTTTTGATGTTTTTTGATGTTTTTGATGTTTTTTAAGGTTTTTGATGTTTTTGATGTTTTTGATGTTTTGCATGTTTTTGAAGTTTTTGATGTTTTTCATGTTCTTGATGTTTTTGATGTTCGTGATGTTTTTGATGTTTTTGATGATTTTAATGTTTTTAATGTTTTTGACGTTTTTGATGTTTTTGATGTTTTTGATGTTTTTTGATGTTTTTAATGTTTTTAATGTTTTTAATGTTTTTAATGTTTTTAATGTTTTTAATGTTTTTAATATTTTTGATGTTTTTGATGTTTTTGATGTTTAGATGTTTTTGGCGTTTTTGATGTTTTTGATGTTTTTGATATTATATATTGATTTTTTTGATTTTTTTGATGTTTTTGATGTTATTGATGTTATTGATGTTTTTTGATTTTTTTTGATGTTTTTGATGTTTTTGATGTATTTGATGTTTTTGATGTTATTGATGTGGGAACTGGTTCCAGTAAGAATACTCGCAGTGGTAATCGATATTAAATGTTTCGATACTTCTAAAATGCAACCCTAGACAAGAACAAGTTATCGAGAAAGGAAGCGAGTGCAGAGTAAAAAAGTCGAGTACAAAAAGTTGCCAAGAGCGGTTGTTACTAAATCAAAAGAATAAGTTTCGTCATAATTAAATGTAAATCTTGAAGAACATAAATAATTTGTTACACTTATAAGCTATATTACTTATTAAATAAAACTTTATGAACAATAAACTACAAATTGGGGGCTCGTCCGGGATGTGCTTAAGTGTAAAGACAAAATTTGTGCATATGACGCAGTTCATTAGTGCATATGACGCAGTTCATTAGTGCATATGACGCAGTTCGTTTTAGTAGCAACCAGTGAACGGTAAAATAGAACCGTTGCATGATCGACGCTGCACAAACGCGAGAAACAGTATAGACAATTCTCGAAGAAGTTTCGAGAGTCGGGTAAACTAAAGTTGCTGCTTAAGTTGACAGAAGCAGAACTGGTGCGTGCGTCGGCAGAGGCAAAGTTGCTGCTCAAGTTGTTAGAAGCAGAGCTGGAGCGTGCGTCGACAGAGGCGGAGTTGTTGTTTGCAGCGACAGAAGCAGAGCTGCTATTTGCGTCGTCAGAGGCAGAGCTTGTAGCGAACGTCAGCAGAGTCCGAATTGCTGCATTAATCGAGGCAGAACTGGTGCGTACAGTCGACAGAGGCAGAGTTGCTGTTTGCGTCGACAGAAGCAGTGTTTCTGTGTGAGTGTGAAGAGGCAGGAATTGGTGCAAACTTCGACAGAGGCAGAGCTTGATACGATCGTCGGCAGAGGCAGCGCTGTTGCGTAAAACTTCATAGGCAAAACTGGTGCGAGCATCGACAGAGGCAGTGCTGGTGTAAGGTTACGTTAACTAAGAGTAGTATAGTGTTGTGTACTTTTACTAATTTTTATTGTTTTCTAACACCATTTCAAAATGCAACTTGACGAGATCTTGGCACTCCGCGTAGCCGATTTGAGGTTCAAGTTAGCAGAGCTGGCGTTACCAACAAATGGAAGGAAACTAGAGTTGCAGAATAGATTGCTTACACATTTTGGAATTCAGGATGAAGAGGAAAGCGATTCAGATGAAGCTCAATCCGTGGCTACAGAGCGAAATTTAGTTGAAAATCAAAGATTAGACAATGACAGGTCATGGTTCACTCTTAAAGATGTAGAAGGCAGCGTATCTAGTTTCTCTGGAACAGGAAGTCCTGATGTAGAACAATGGATCGAGGAGTTAGAAAGTTGTTCAATTACTGTCAAGTGGAGTGATTTGCAACTTTTTATCTATTCGAAACAAATGCTTACAGGAGCGGCTAAACTATTTGTTCGTAGTGAGGCGAATATTCGTAGTTGGGCTGTTTTGAAGGCTAAGTTGAGAGAAGAGTTTTCAATCAAAGTGTCATCAGCTGAGGTTCATAGAAGATTGGACCAGCGTCAGCAGAGAAAAGACGAATCATTGTTTGAATATTTGTATGCTCTGAAAGAAATCGCAAAGCCAGTTAATATTGATGAGCCAAGTTTAATTGACTATTACATAAAGGGTATTCCAGATTCGAAAGGGAATAAGATTATGTTATACCAGGCCAGAAATATACAGGAACTGAAACATCAAATCGAGATATATCAGAAAGCTAGATCTGGCAAATCGAATCAATCAGCTGGGGAACGTCAGGAGCAAAAGAAAGATCAAGGCAAAGTTCAGGTTAAGTCTGGAACATCCAGAAAATGTTTCAAATGCGGCGATAGTTCTCACGTAATGAAAGACTGTAAGAAAAAAGATTTTGTTTGCTTTAAATGTGGTCAGGCAGGACACCGAGCAGCACAACGTACAGCACAAACAGATGTTAAGAAAGAAACAAATGCTAATGTTGTTCAAGAGGACAAAGTAGAAGCGTCGTTAGGCAGTGAATTTACTCTTTCAGGTCTTGAATTGAAGAGCGTTGTTTACAAACAGATTTTATTTAAAGGTTTGGTTGACACGGGTGCTGATTTGTGCTTAATGCGCAGACAAGTCTTCATGAGCCTAGGAGCAGCAGAAATAACTGGTAAAGGAAAGAGTTTGACGGGAATTGGAGAAAGTCGGATTTTAACATTTGGAAGCGTTATTATATCCGTTCACATAGATGGTATTCCAATGGAAGTGGAATTTCATGTGGTTCAAGATCAGGATATAGGTTTCGATGCTATTTTAGGTAGGACAATTTTGGACACTGTCGATATGAAGGTTACCAAAAGTGGTACTCACTTTAATATCAGAATGAAAACTGAAGATGAAGGTAAAATGAGGGATACAAAGATATTTGAACGTCAGGTGAATGACGAATTTCGAAGCATGTGTGTGGAAGAGCTTGTAGCAACTTCTAAGGTAGATGTATCTCATCTTAATCAGCCTGAAGCTAAAACGGTATTGGAAATGATCAAACAATATTGTCCAATTCGTAACACAAATGCCCCTGTCGAGATGAAAATTGTTTTGAAAGACGACGTTCCAGTTTATCAGCATCCCAGGCGACAGTCGTATAGTGACCAAAACTTTGTAGATGAGCAGGTGCGGGAATGGTTAAAAGAAGGTATAATACAGCCAAGTACATCCGAGTACGCTTCACCCGTAGTCCTGGTGGCTAAGAAAAATGGGAAAAAGCGTCTATGCTGTGACTATCGCAAATTAAATGAGAAAATTATACGAGATAATTTTCCGATGGCACACATGGACAATGTTTTAGACAAGCTTCAGAATGCGAAGATATATACAACATTGGATTTGACTAATGGGTTTTTCCATGTGCCCGTAGAAGCAGCTTCAAGAAAATACACTTCGTTCGTGACTCAAAGCGGGCAGTACGAATTTTTATTTGTACCGTTTGGCATTTCGAATTCGCCGGCAGTTTTTACTAGGTTTATAATGTCTGTTCTACGAGAGTTGCTCGCTAGTGGCATTGTAATACTTTACATGGATGATGTTATTGTGCCTAGTAACGATGTTGAAGAGGGGATAAGAAAATTGAAGCAAGTGTTAGAAGTATCTTCTCAAAATGGGCTACGAATTAATTGGGGCAAATGCCAGATATTACATCGGAGAGTAAATTTTTTGGGATATATCGTTCGAGATGGAACCATAACACCAAGCAAAGAAAAGATACAGGCCGTTACAGAATTTCCGGAACCCAAAGATAAAAAGGGGATACAACGTTTTTTAGGGTTAACGTCTTACTTTAGAAAATTCATAAATGGATATGCAGCTATGGCCAAGCCATTATCAGATCTTTTAAGGCAAGATGCTAAGTTCGGATTTACTGAATTTCAGCGGAAGGCATTTGAAGAACTGAAATTGGCTTTAGTTAGTGAGCCAGTATTAAAGCTGTATAACCCGAAGTTGCGAACAGAGATTCACACAGATGCTTCAAAGTATGGGTATGGGGCAGTATTATTACAAAAAGATCCAGAAGATAATATGTTTCACCCTGTACAATTTATGAGTCGGAAAACTAAGCCTTGTGAGAAGAATTACAGTTCGTATGAGCTAGAGGTTTTAGCAATAATAGGAGCTCTAATGAAATGGCGCGTGTATGTTCTTGGTATATCTTTTACTATAGTAACTGATTGTAACGCGTTCATGATGACCATGAAAAAGAAAGAAGTACCTTTAAGAGTAGCGCATTGGGCATTGTATTTGCAAGATTTTGATTATAAAATAGAACATCGTTCAGGGTCCAAATTAAAGCATGCTGATGCTTTGAGCCGAGTGTCTTGCTTTTTTATAACAGATACTTTGATCCATCGATTGAGAGAGGCCCAGCTGCAAGATGAGTGGATAAGAGGGGTTAGAGAATTGGTCGCTAAAGATTCGTATGAAGATTTTTATATTCAAAATCAGGTTCTATTTAAGGACCCAAATAAAGAACTCATAGTAGTCCCTGGTCAGATGGAAAAAGAGATAATTGTTACTACTCATAACCAAGGTCATTTCTCAGCTGCTAAAACGCAAGATTTAGTGGAAAAGTCGTATTACATTCTGAAATTGAAAGGAAAAGTTGTTCGTGTTGTAGATAGTTGTGTTCGTTGCATAATAGTTAACGCGAAATCTGGTAAAAAGGAAGGGTTTTTGACAGCAATCGATAAGGGTAATATACCGTTTATTACATACCATATTGACCATGTTGGCCCAATGGAACTAACTAATAAGCGATATAATCACATTTTAGTGGTGGTAGATGGGTTTTCGAAATATGTTTGGTTGTATCCAACCCGTAGTACTGGTGTCGATGAGGTTATAGAGTGCTTGAAAAAACAAGCAGTTAATTTTGGGAACCCCTACAGAATTGTGTCGGATAGAGGTTCCGCGTTTACCTCGAATTCCTTTAAAGAATATTGTGAGGATGAAAATATTCAACATTTGCTCATTGCCACCGGTGTACCTCGTGGAAATGGTCAGGTGGAACGGATGCATAAGCTTGTAGTTCCAATGTTGTCTAAGTTAAGTAATGACAATCCAGGATTATGGTATAAGAATTTAGGACAAGTTCAGCAAGTAATTAATAATACAGAGCCAAGAAGCACGAAAATAGCACCTTTTAAGTTAATAACTGGAGTAGATATGCGCGTTTCTGATAATAAAGAGCTAAAAGATTTAGTAAGCGAATTCATGATTAGAGAGTTAGAAGAAAAGCGTGAAAACTTGCGGCAAGAAGCTCGTGAAAATATTAGGCATATACAGGAAGAAAATAAAAAAGCATTTGATTTAAAAAGAAAGCAACAGAAACAGTATAATATTAATGATTTGGTAGCCATAAAAAGGACACAGTACGGAGTAGGGCTAAAGCTGAAAGGTAAATATTTGGGCCCATATAAAGTGGTTGAGATCAAAGATCATGGGAGGTATGAGGTTGAAAAGATAGCAGATAATGAAGGTCCTATAAAAACAATTACAGTTGCCGAGTATATGAAACCATGGCTTGATCCATTCGAGGCGAATGTACTGTCAGGAGGGCCGATTGTGGGAACTGGTTCCAGTAAGAATACTCGCAGTGGTAATCGATATTAAATGTTTCGATACTTCTAAAATGCAACCCTAGACAAGAACAAGTTATTGAGAAAGGGAGCGAGTGCAGAGTAAAAAAGTCGAGTACAAAAAGTTGCCAAGAGCGGTTGTTACTAAATCAAAAGAATAAGTTTCGTCATAATTAAATGTAAATCTTGAAGAACATAAATAATTTGTTACACTTATAAGCTATATTACTTATTAAATAAAACTTTATGAACAATAAACTACATTGATGTTTTTTGATGTTTTTGATGTTTTTGATGTTTTTGATGTTTTTGATGTTTTTGATGTTTTTGATGTTTTTGATGTTTTTGATGTTATTGATGTTTTTTGATGTTATTTGATGTTTTTGATGTTTTTGATGTATTTGATGTTTTTGATGTTTATTTGATTTTTTTGATGTTATTGATGTTTTTGATGATTTTGATGTTATTGATGTTTTTGATGTTTTTGATGTTTTTGATGTTTTTGATGTTTTTGATGTTTTTTGATGTTTTTGATGTTTTTTAAGTTTTTGATGTTTTTGATGTTTTTGATGTTTTTGATGTTATTGATGTTTTTTGATGTTTTTTGATGTTTTTGATGTTTTTGATGTATTTGATGTTTTTGATGTTTATTTGATTTTTTTGATGTTATTGATGTTTTTGATGATTTTGATGTTATTGATGTTTTTGATGTTTTTGATTTTTTTGATGTTTTTGATGTCTTTGATGTTATTGATGTTTTTGATGTTATTGATGTTTTTTGATTTTTTTTTATGTTTTTAATGTTTTTTGATGTTTTTGATGTTATTGATGTTTTTGATGTTATTGATGTTTTTTGATGTTTTTGATGTTTTTGATGTTATTGATGTTTTTTGATGTTTTTGATGTTTCTAAAGTTGTTACTGTTTTTTGAGGTGTTTGATGTTTTTGATATTTTCGATGTTTGATGTTTGATGTTTTTAATGTTTTTGATGTTATTTATGTTATTGATGTTTTTGATGTTATTGATGTTTTTGATGTTATTGATGTTTTTTGATGTTTTTGATGTTTTTAATGTTTTTTGATATTTTTAATGTTCTTAATGTTTGTAGTGTTTTTAATCCTTTTGATGTTTTTGATGTTTTTTGATGTTTTTGATGTTTTTGATGTTATTGATGTTTTTGATGTTTTTTGTCTTTTGATGTTATTGATGTTTTTGATGTTTTTCATGTTTTTGATGTTTTTTGATATTTTTAATGTTTTTAATGTTTGTAGTGTTTTTAATGCTTTTGATGTTTTTGATGTTTTTTGATGTTTTTGATGTTTTTGATGTTTTTGATGTTTTTGATGTTTTTGATTTTTTTTTATGTTTTTGATATTTTTGATATTTTTGATGTTTTTGATGTTATTGATGTTTTTTGATGTTTTTTGATGTTTTTGATGTTTTTGATGTTTTTGATGTATTTGATGTTTTTGATGTTTATTTGATTTTTTGATGTTATTGATGTTTTTGATGATTTTGATGTTTTTGATGTTTTTGATGTTTTTGATGTTTTTGATGTTTTTGATGTTTTTGATGTTTTTGATGTTTTTGATGTTTTTTGATGTTTTTGATGTTTTTTAAGTTTTTGATGTTTTTGATGTTTGTGATGTTTTCGATGTTTTTGATGTTTTTGATGTTTTTGATGTTTTTGATATTTTTGATGTTTTAGATGTTTTAGATGTTTTTGATGTTTTTGATGTTTTTATGTTTTTGATGTTTTTGATGTTTTTGATGTTTTTGATGCTTTTGATGCTTTTGATGTTTTTGATGTTTTTGATATTTTTGATGTTTTAGATGTTTTAGATGTCTTAGATGTTTTTGATGTTTTTGATGTTTTTATGTTTTTGATGTTTTTGATATTTTAATTTTTTTGATGTTTTATGTTTTTGATGTTTTTAATGTTTTTGATGTTTTTGATGTTTTTGATGTTTTTGATGTTTTTGATGGTTTTAATGTTTTTGATGTTTTTGGTGTTTTTGATGTTTTTGATGTTTTTGATGTTTTTGATGGTTTTGATGTTTTTGATGTTTTTGATGTGTTTGATGTTTTTGATGTTATTGATGTTTTTGATGATTTTGATGTTTTTGATGGTTTTGATGTTTTAATTGTTTTTGATGTTTTTGATGTTTTTTGATGTTTCTGATGTTTGTCATGTTTTTGATGTTTTTGATATTTTAATTTTTTTGATGTTTTATGTTTTTGAAATTTTTAATGTTTTTGATGTTTTTGATGTTTTTGATGTTTTTGATGTTTTTGAAGTTTTTGATGTTTTTGATGTTTTTGATGTTTTTGATGTTTTTGATGTTTTTGATGTTTTTGATGGTTTTAATGTTTTTGATGTTTTTGGAGTTTTTGATGTTTTTGATGTTTTTGATGTTTTTGATGTTTTTGATGTTTTTGATGGTTTTGATGTTTTTGATGTTTTTGATGTGTTTGGTGTTTTTGATGATTTTAATGTTTTTGATGGTTTTGATGTTTTTATTGTTTTTGATCTTTTTGATGTTTTTTGATGTTTTTGATGTTTTTGATGTTTTTCATGTTTTTGATGTTTTCTTTTTTTTTTTGATGTTTATAAAGTTTTTGATACTTTTTGATATTTTGATGTTTCTGTTGTTTTGATGTTTTTGATATTTTTGATGTTTTTTGATGTTTTGGATGTTTTTGATATTTTTTTAATTTTTTGATGTTATTGATGATTTTGATGTTTTTGACGTTTTTGATGTTTTTGATGTTTTTGATGTTTTTGATGTTCTTGATGTTTTTGATGTTTTTGATGTTTTTGATGTTTTTGATGTTTTTGATGTTTTTGATATTTTTGATATTTTTGATGTTTGTGATGTTTTTGATGTTTTTATTGTTTTTGATGTTTTTGATGTTCTTGATGTTTTTGATGTTTTTGATGTTTTTGATGTTTGTGATGTTTTTGATGTTTTTGATGTTTTTGATGTTCTTGATGTTTTTGATATTTTTGATATTTTTGATGTTTGTGATATTTTTGATGTTTTTGATGTTTTTGATGTTTTTGATGTTATTGATGTTTTTGATGTTTTGATGTTTTCATGTTTCTGATGTTTTGATGTTTTTGATGTTTGTGATGTTTTTGATGATTTTAATGTTTTTAATGTTTTTAATGTTTTCAATGTTTTCAATGTTTTTGATGTTTTTGATTTTTTTGATGTTTGTGATGTTTTTGATGTTTTTGATATTTTTGATGTTTTTTATGTTTATGATGTTTCTGATGCCTTGAAGTTTTTCATATTTTTGATATTTTTTATGTTTTTGATCTTTTTGATGTTTTTGGCGTTTTTGATGTTTTTGATATTTTTGATGTTTTTCCTGTTTTTGATGTTTTTGGTGTTTGTGATGTTTATGATGTTTTTGATGTTTTTGATGTTATTGATGTTTTTTGATGGTTTTGATGGTTTTGATGATTTTAATGTTTTTAATGTTTTTAATGTTTTCAATGTTTTCAATGTTTTTGATATTTTTTGATGTTTTTGATGTTGTTGATGTTTTTGATGTTTTTGATGTTTTTGATGTTTGTGATGTTTTTGATGTTTTTGATGTTTTTGATGTTTTTGATGTTTTTGATGTTTTTGATGGTTTTGATGATTTTAATGTTTTTAATGTTTTTAATGTTTTCAATGTTTTTGATATTTTTTGATGTTTTTGATGATGTTGATGTTTTTGATGTTTTTGATGTTTTTGATGTTTTTGATGTTTTTGATGTTTGTGATGTTTTTGATGTTTTTGATGTTTTGATGTTTTTGATGTTTTTGATGTTTTTGATGTTTTTGATGTTTTTGATGTTTTTGATGTTTTTGATGGTTTTGATGTTTTTGATGTTTTTGATGTTTTTGATGTTTTTGATGTTTTTGATGTTTTTGATGTTTTTGATGTTATTGATGTTTTTGATGTTTTGATGTATTGATGATATGATATTTTTTGATATTTTTGATGTTTTTGATGTTTTTGATGGTTTTAATGTTTTTGATGTTTTTGATGTTTTTGATGTTTTTGATGGTTTTGATGTTTTTGATGTTTTTGATGTTTTTGATGTTTTTGGCGTTTTTGATTTTTTTGATATTTTTGATATTTTTGATGTTTGTGATGTTTTTGATGTTTTTTATGTTTTTGATGTTTTTGATGGTTTTGATGTTTTTGATGTTTTTGATTTTTTGATGGTTTTGATGTTTTTGATGTTTTTGATGTTTTTGATGTTTTTGATGTTTTTGATGTTTTTAATGTTTTTGATGTTTTTTATGTTTTTGATGTTTTTGATGCTTTTCATGTTTTTTATTGTTTTTGATGTTTTTGATGTTTTTAAGTTTTTGATACTTTAATTTTATTGATGTTTTTGATGTTTTTGATATTTTTGATGTTTTTAATGTTTTTGATGTTTGGGATGTTTTTGATGTTTATGATGTTTTTGATGTTTTTGATGTTTTTGGTGATTTTGATGTTTTTGATGGTTTTGATGTTTTTGATGTTTTTGATATTTTTGATGTTTTTAATGTTTTTGATGTTTTTAATGTTTTTGATGTTACTGATGATTTTGATGTTTTTAATGCTTTTGATGTTATAAATGTTTTTGATGTTTTTGATGTTTTTGATATTTTTGATGTTTTTGATGTTTTTGATGTTTTTGATGTTTTTGATGTTTTTGATGTTTTTGATGTTTTTGATGTTTTTGATGTTTGTGATGATTTTGATGTTTTTGATGTTTTTGATGTTTTTGATGGTTTTGATGTTTTTGATGTTTTTGATGTTTTTGGCGTTTTTGATTTTTTTGATATTTTTGATGTTTGTGATGTTTTTGATGTTTTTTATGTTTTTGATGTTTTTGATGGTTTTGATGTTTTTGATGTTTTTGATTTTTTGATGGTTTTGATGTTTTTGATGTTTTTGATGTTTTTGATGTTTTTGATGATTTTGATGTTTTTGGTGATTTAAATGTTTTTGATATTTTTGATGTTTATAATGTTTTTCATGTTTTTGATGTTTTTTGATATTTTTAATGTTTTTAATGTTTTTAATGTTTTTAATGTTTTTAATGTTTTTAATGTTTTTAATGTTTTTGATGTTTTTGATGTTTTTGATGTTTCTGATGTTTTTGATGTTTTTGATGTTTTTAATGTTTTTGATGTTTTTGATGATTTTGATGTTTTTAATGTTTTTAATGTTTTTAATGTTTTTGATGTTTGTGATGTTTTTGATGTTTTTGATGTTTTTGATGTTTTTGATGTTTTTGATGGTTTTGATGATTTTAATGTTTTTAATGTTTTTAATGTTTTCAATGTTTTTGATATTTTTTGATGTTTTTGATGTTGTTGATGTTTTTGATGTTTTTGATGTTTTTGATGTTTTTGATGTTTGTGATGTTTTTGATGTTTTTGATGTTTTTGATGTTTTTGATGTTTTTGATGTTTTTGATGTTTTTGATGTTTTTGATGTTTTTGATGGTTTTGATGTTTTTGATGTTTTTGATGTTTTTGATGTTTTTGATGTTTTTGATGTTTTTGATGTTATTGATGTTTTTGATGTTTTGATGTTTTGATGATATGATATTTTTTGATATTTTTGATGTTTTTGATGTTTTTGATGGTTTTGATGTTTTTGATGTTTTTGATGTTTTTGATGGTTTTGATGTTTTTGATGTTTTTGATGTTTTTGATGTTTTTGATGTTTTTGGCGTTTTTGATTTTTTTGATATTTTTGATATTTTTGATGTTTGTGATGTTTTTGATGTTTTTACGTTTTTGATGGTTTTGATGTTTTTGATGTTTTTGATTTTTTGATGGTTTTGATGTTTTTGATGTTTTTGATGTTTTTGATGTTTTTGATGTTTTTGATGTTTTTAATGTTTTTGATGTTTTTGATGTTTTTGATGCTTTTCATGTTTTTTATTGTTTTTGATGTTTTTGATGTTTTTATGTTTTGATACTTTAATTTTATTGATGTTTTTGATGTTTTTGATATTTTTGATGTTTTTAATGTTTTTAATGTTTTTGATGTTTTTGATGTTTGGGATGTTTTTGATGTTTATGATGTTTTTGATGTTTTTGATGTTTTTGGTGATTTTGATGTTTTTGATGGTTTTGATGTTTTTGATGTTTTTGATATTTTTGATGTTTTTAATGTTTTTGATGTTACTGATGATTTTGTTGTTTTTAATGCTTTTGATGTTATAAATGTTTTTGATGTTTTTGATTTTTTTGATGTTTTTGATGTTTTTGATGTTTTTGATGTTTTTGATGTTTTTGATGTTTTTGATGTTTTTGATGTTTTTGATGTTTTTGATGTTTTTGATGTTTTTGATGATTTTGATGTTTTTGGTGATTTAAATGTTTTTGATATTTTTGATGTTTATAATGTTTTTCATGTTTTTGATGTTTTTTGATGTTTTTAATGTTTTTAATGTTTTTAATGTTTTTAATGTTTTTAATGTTTTTAATGTTTTTGATGTTTTTGATGTTTTTGATGTTTTTGATGTTTTTGATGTTTTTGATGTTTTTGATGTTTTTGATGTTTTTGATGTTTTTGATGTTTTTGATGTTTTTGTTGTTTTTGATGTTTTTGATGTTTTTGATGATTTTGATGTTTTTGGTGATTTAAATGTTTTTGATATTTTTGATGTTTATAATGTTTTTCATGTTTTTGATGTTTTTTGATGTTTTTAATGTTTTTAATGTTTTTAATGTTTTTAATGTTTTTAATGTTTTTGATGTTTTTGATGTTTTTGATGTTTTTGATGTTTCTGATGTTTTTGATGTTTTTGATGTTTTTAATGTTTTTGATGTTTTTGATGATTTTGATGTTTTTAATGTTTTTAATGTTTTTAATGTTTTTAATGTTTTTAATGTTTTCAATGTTTTTGATATTTTTTGATGTTTTTGATGTTTTTGATGTTTTTGATGTTTTTGATGTTTTTGATGTTTTTTGATGGTTTTGATGGTTTTGATGATTTTAATGTTTTTAATGTTTTTAATGTTTTCAATGTTTTCAATGTTTTTGATATTTTTTGATGTTTTTGATGTTGTTGATGTTTTTGATGTTTTTGATGTTTTTGATGTTTGTGATGTTTTTGATGTTTTTGATGTTTTTGATGTTTTTGATGTTTTTGATGTTTTTGATGGTTTTGATGATTTTAATGTTTTTAATGTTTTTAATGTTTTCAATGTTTTTGATATTTTTTGATGTTTTTGATGATGTTGATGTTTTTGATGTTTTTGATGTTTTTGATGTTTTTGATGTTTTTGATGTTTGTGATGTTTTTGATGTTTTTGATGTTTTTGATGTTTTTGATGTTTTTGATGTTTTTGATGTTTTTGATGATTTTGATGTTTTTGGTGATTTAAATGTTTTTGATATTTTTGATGTTTATAATGTTTTTCATGTTTTTGATGTTTTTTGATGTTTTTAATGTTTTTAATGTTTTTAATGTTTTTAATGTTTTTAATGTTTTTAATGTTTTTGATGTTTTTGGTGTTTGTGATGTTTATGATGTTTTTGATGTTTTTGATGTTATTGATGTTTTTTGATGGTTTTGATGGTTTTGATGATTTTAATGTTTTTAATGTTTTTAATGTTTTCAATGTTTTCAATGTTTTTGATATTTTTTGATGTTTTTGATGTTGTTGATGTTTTTGATGTTTTTGATGTTTTTGATGTTTGTGATGTTTTTGATGTTTTTGATGTTTTTGATGTTTTTGATGTTTTTGATGTTTTTGATGGTTTTGATGATTTTAATGTTTTTAATGTTTTTAATGTTTTCAATGTTTTTGATATTTTTTGATGTTTTTGATGATGTTGATGTTTTTGATGTTTTTGATGTTTTTGATGTTTTTGATGTTTTTGATGTTTGTGATGTTTTTGATGTTTTTGATGTTTTTGATGTTTTTGATGTTTTTGATGTTTTTGATGTTTTTGATGTTTTTGATGTTTTTGATGTTTTTGATGGTTTTGATGTTTTTGATGTTTTTGATGTTTTTGATGTTTTTGATGTTTTTGATGTTTTTGATGTTTTTGGCGTTTTTGATTTTTTTGATATTTTTGATATTTTTGATGTTTGTGATGTTTTTGATGTTTTTTACGTTTTTGATGGTTTTGATGTTTTTGATGTTTTTGATTTTTTGATGGTTTTGATGTTTTTGATGTTTTTGATGTTTTTGATGTTTTTGATGTTTTTGATGTTTTTAATGTTTTTGATGTTTTTGATGTTTTTGATGCTTTTCATGTTTTTTATTGTTTTTGATGTTTTTGATGTTTTTATGTTTTTGATACTTTAATTTTATTGATGTTTTTGATGTTTTTGATATTTTTGATGTTTTTAATGTTTTTAATGTTTTTGATGTTTTTGATGTTTGGGATGTTTTTGATGTTTATGATGTTTTTGATGTTTTTGATGTTTTTGGTGATTTTGATGTTTTTGATGGTTTTGATGTTTTTGATGTTTTTGATATTTTTGATGTTTTTAATGTTTTTGATGTTACTGATGATTTTGTTGTTTTTAATGCTTTTGATGTTATAAATGTTTTTGATGTTTTTGATTTTTTTGATGTTTTTGATGTTTTTGATGTTTTTGATGTTTTTGATGTTTTTGATGTTTTTGATGTTTTTGATGTTTTTGATGTTTTTGATGTTTTTGATGATTTTGATGTTTTTGGTGATTTAAATGTTTTTGATATTTTTGATGTTTATAATGTTTTTCATGTTTTTGATGTTTTTTGATGTTTTTAATGTTTTTAATGTTTTTAATGTTTTTAATGTTTTTAATGTTTTTAATGTTTTTGATGTTTTTGATGTTTTTGATGTTTTTGATGTTTTTGATGTTTTTGATGTTTTTGATGTTTTTGATGTTTTTGATGTTTTTGATGTTTTTGATGTTTTTGTTGTTTTTGATGTTTTTGATGTTTTTGATGATTTTGATGTTTTTGGTGATTTAAATGTTTTTGATATTTTGATGTTTATAATGTTTTTCATGTTTTTGATGTTTTTTGATGTTTTTAATGTTTTTAATGTTTTTAATGTTTTTAATGTTTTTAATGTTTTTGATGTTTTTGATGTTTTTGATGTTTTTGATGTTTCTGATGTTTTTGATGTTTTTTGATGTTTTTAATGTTTTTGATGTTTTTGATGATTTTGATGTTTTTAATGTTTTTAATGTTTTTAATGTTTTTAATGTTTTTAATGTTTTCAATGTTTTTGATATTTTTTGATGTTTTTGATGTTTTTGATGTTTTTGATGTTTTTGATGTTTTTGATGTTTGTGATGTTTTTGATGTTCTTGATGTTTTTGATGTTTTTGATGTTTTTGATGTTTTTGATGTTTTTGATGTTTTTGATGTTTGTGATGTTTTTGATGTTTTTGATGTTTTTGATGTTTTTAATGTTTTTAATGTTTTTAATGTTTTTAATGTTTTTGATGTTTTTGATGTTTTTGATGTTTTTGATGGTTTTGATGTTTTTGATGTTTTTGATGTGTTTGATGTTTTTGATGTTATTGATGTTTTTGATGATTTTGATGTTTTTGATGGTTTTGATGTTTTTATTGTTTTTGATGTTTTTGATGTTTTTTGATGTTTCTGATGTTTTTGATGTTTTTGATATTTTAATTTTTTTGATGTTTTATGTTTTTGAAGTTTTTAATGTTTTTGATGTTTTTGATGTTTTTGATGTTTTTGATGTTTTTGATGTTTTTGATGGTTTTAATGTTTTTGATGTTTTTGGAGTTTTTGATGTTTTTGATGTTTTTGATGTTTTTGATGTTTTTAATGTTTTTGATGTTTTTGATGATTTTGATGTTTTTAATGTTTTTAATGTTTTTAATGTTTTTAATGTTTTCAATGTTTTTGATATTTTTTGATGTTTTTGATGTTTTTGATGTTTTTGATGTTTTTGATGTTTTTGATGTTTGTGATGTTTTTGATGTTTTTGATGTTTTTGATGTTTTTGATGTTTTTGATGTTTTTGATGTTTTTGATGTTTTTGATGTTTTTGATGTTTGTGATGTTTTTGATGTTTTTGATGTTTTTGATGTTTTTGATGTTTTTAATGTTTTTAATGTTTTTAATGTTTTTAATGTTTTTGATGTTTTTGATGTTTTTGATGTTTTTGATGGTTTTGATGTTTTTGATGTTTTTGATGTGTTTGATGTTTTTGATGTTATTGATGTTTTTGATGATTTTGATGTTTTTGATGGTTTTGATGTTTTTATTGTTTTTGATGGTTTTGATGTTTTTGATGTTTTTGATGTGTTCGATGTTTTTGATGTTATTGATGTTTTTGATGATTTTGATGTTTTTGATGGTTTTGATGTTTTTATTGTTTTTGATGTTTTTGATGTTTTTTGATGTTTCTGATGTTTTTGATGTTTTTGATATTTTAATTTTTTTGATGTTTTATGTTTTTGAAGTTTTTAATGTTTTTGATGTTTTTGATGTTTTTGATGTTTTTAATGTTTTTAATGTTTTTAATGTTTTTAATGTTTTTGATGTTTTTGATGTTTTTGATGTTTTTGATGGTTTTGATGTTTTTGATGTTTTTGATGTGTTTGATGTTTTTGATGTTATTGATGTTTTTGATGATTTTGATGTTTTTGATGGTTTTGATGTTTTTATTGTTTTTGATGTTTTTGATGTTTTTTGATGTTTCTGATGTTTTTGATGTTTTTGATATTTTAATTTTTTTGATGTTTTATGTTTTTGAAGTTTTTAATGTTTTTGATGTTTTTGATGTTTTTGATGTTTTTGATGTTTTTGATGTTTTTGATGTTTTTGATGTTTTTGATGGTTTTAATGTTTTTGATGTTTTTGGAGTTTTTGATGTTTTTGATGTTTTTGATGTTTTTGATGTTTTTAATGTTTTTGATGTTTTTGATGATTTTGATGTTTTTAATGTTTTTAATGTTTTTAATGTTTTTAATGTTTTTAATGTTTTCAATGTTTTTGATATTTTTTGATGTTTTTGATGTTTTTGATGTTTTTGATGTTTTTGATGTTTTTGATGTTTTTGATGTTTGTGATGTTTTTGATGTTTTTGATGTTTTTGATGTTTTTGATGTTTTTGATGTTTTTGATGTTTTTGATGTTTTTGATGTTTTTGATGTTTGTGATGTTTTTGATGTTTTTGATGTTTTTGATGTTTTTGATGTTTTTGATGTTTTTGATGTTTTTAATGTTTTTAATGTTTTTAATGTTTTTAATGTTTTTGATGTTTTTGATGTTTTTGATGTTTTTGATGGTTTTGATGTTTTTGATGTTTTTGATGTGTTTGATGTTTTTGATGTTTTTGATGTTTTTGATGTTTTTGATGTTTTTGATGGTTTTGATGTTTTTATTGTTTTTGATGTTTTTGATGTTTTTTGATGTTTCTGATGTTTTTGATGTTTTTGATATTTTAA
Organism: Drosophila pruinosa; assembly: GCA_018150935.1. Lineage (NCBI taxonomy): Eukaryota > Metazoa > Arthropoda > Insecta > Diptera > Drosophilidae > Drosophila > Drosophila pruinosa. The sequence continues at coordinate 75,605 of JAECWR010000239.1, read as the reverse complement.
TTTTTTTGATGTTTTATGTTTTTGAAGTTTTTAATGTTTTTGATGTTTTTGATGTTTTTGATGTTTTTGATGTTTTTGATGTTTTTGATGGTTTTAATGTTTTTGATGTTTTTGGAGTTTTTGATGTTTTTGATGTTTTTGATGTTTTTGATGTTTTTGATGTTTTTGATGGTTTTGATGTTTTTGATGTTTTTGATGTGTTTGGTGTTTTTGATGATTTTAATGTTTTTGATGGTTTTGATGTTTTTATTGTTTTTGATCTTTTTGATCTTTTTGATGTTTTTTGATGTTTTTGATGTTTTTGATGTTTTTCATGTTTTTGATGTTTTTTGATGTTTTTAATGTTTTTAATGTTTTTAATGTTTTTAATGTTTTTGATGTTTTTGATGTTTTTGATGTTTTTGATGTTTCTGATGTTTTTGATGTTTTTGATGTTTTTAATGTTTTTGATGTTTTTAATGGTTTTGATGATTTTAATGTTTTTAATGTTTTTAATGTTTTCAATGTTTTTGATATTTTTTGATGTTTTTGATGTTGTTGATGTTTTTGATGTTTTTGATGTTTTTGATGTTTTTGATGGTTTTAATGTTTTTGATGTTTTTGATGTTTTTGATGTTTTTGATGTTTTTGATGTTTTTGATGTTTTTGATGTTTTTGATGTTTTTGATGTTTTTGATGGTTTTGATGTTTTTGATGTTTTTGATGTTTTTGATGTTTTTGATGTTTTTGATGTTTTTGATGTTTTTGATGTTTTTGATGTTTTTGATGTTTGTGATGTTTTTGATGTTTTTGATGTTTTTGATGTTTTTGATGTTTTTGATGTTATTGATGTTTTTGATGTTTTGATGTTTTGATGATATGATATTTTTTGATATTTTTGATGTTTTTGATGTTTTTGATGGTTTTGATGTTTTTGATGTTTTTGATGTTTTTGATGTTTTTGATGGTTTTGATGTTTTTGATGTTTTTGATGTTTTTGGCGTTTTTGATTTTTTTGATATTTTTGATATTTTTGATGTTTGTGATGTTTTTGATGTTTTTTATGTTTTTGATGTTTTTGATGGTTTTGATGTTTTTGATGTTTTTGATTTTTTGATGGTTTTGATGTTTTTGATGTTTTTGATGTTTTTGATGTTTTTGATGTTTTTGATGTTTTTGATGTTTTTAATGTTTTTGATGTTTTTGATGTTTTTGATGTTTTTGATGCTTTTCATGTTTTTTATTGTTTTTGATGTTTTTGATGTTTTTATGTTTTTGATACTTTAATTTTATTGATGTTTTTGATGTTTTTGATATTTTTGATGTTTTTAATGTTTTTAATGTTTTTGATGTTTTTGATGTTTGGGATGTTTTTGATGTTTATGATGTTTTTGATGTTTTTGGTGATTTTGATGTTTTTGATGGTTTTGATGTTTTTGATGTTTTTGATATTTTTGATGTTTTTAATGTTTTTGATGTTACTGATGATTTTGATGTTTTTAATGCTTTTGATGTTTTTGATGTTTTTGATGTTTTTGATGTTTTTGATGTTTTTGATGTTTTTGATGTTTTTGATGTTTTTGATGTTTTTGATGTTTTTGATGTTTTTGATGTTTTTGATGATTTTGATGTTTTTGATGATTTAAATGTTTTTGATATTTTTGATGTTTATAATGTTTTTCATGTTTTTGATGTTTTTTGATGTTTTTAATGTTTTTAATGTTTTTAATGTTTTTAATGTTTTTAATGTTTTTAATGTTTTTGATGTTTTTGATTTTTTTGATGTTTTTGATGTTTTTGATGTTTTTGATGTTTTTGATGTTTTTGATGTTTTTGATATTTTTGATGTTTTTGATGTTTTTGATGTTTTTGATGATTTTGATGTTTTTGGTAATTTAAATGTTTTTGATATTTTTGATGTTTATAATGTTTTTCATGTTTTTGATGTTTTTTGATGTTTTTAATGTTTTTAATGTTTTTAATGTTTTTAATGTTTTTAATGTTTTTAATGTTTTTAATGTTTTTGATGTTTTTGATGTTTTTGATGTTTTTGATGTTTCTGATGTTTTTGATGTTTTTGATGTTTTTAATGTTTTTGATGTTTTTGATGATTTTGATGTTTTTAATGTTTTTAATGTTTTTAATGTTTTTAATGTTTTTAATGTTTTTAATGTTTTTAATGTTTTTAATGTTATTGATGTTTTTGATGTTTTTGATGTTTCTGATGTTTTTGATGTTTTTGATGTTTTTGATGTTTTTGATGTTTTTGATGTTTTGATGTTTTGATGTTTTTGATGTTTTTGATGTTTTTGATGTTTTTGATGTTTTTGATGTGTTTGATGTTTTTGATGTTTTTGATGTTTTTGATGTTTTTGATGTTTTTGATGTTTTTGATGGTTTTGATGTTTTTGATGTTTTTGATGTTTCTGATGTTTTTGATGTTTTTGATGTTTTTGATGTTTTTGATGTTTTTGATGTTTTTGATGTTTTTGATGTTTTTGATGTTTTTGATGATTTTGATGTTTTTGGTGATTTAAATGTTTTTGATATTTTTGATGTTTATAATGTTTTTCATGTTTTTGATGTTTTTTGATGTTTTTAATGTTTTTAATGTTTTTAATGTTTTTAATGTTTTTAATGTTTTTAATGTTTTTAATGTTTTTAATGTTTTTAATGTTTTTAATGTTTTTAATGTTTTTAATGTTTTTGATGTTTTTGATGTTTTTGATATTTTTGATGTTTTTGATGTTTTTGATGTTTTTGATGTTTTTGATGTTTTTGATGTTTTTGATGTTTTTGATGTTTTTGATGTTTTTGATGATTTTGATGTTTTTGGTGATTTAAATGTTTTTGATATTTTTGATGTTTATAATGTTTTTCATGTTTTTGATGTTTTTTGATGTTTTTAATGTTTTTAATGTTTTTAATGTTTTTAATGTTTTTAATGTTTTTAATGTTTTTAATGTTTTTGATGTTTTTGATGTTTTTGATGTTTTTGATGTTTCTGATGTTTTTGATGTTTTTGATGTTTTTGATGTTTTTAATGTTTTTAATGTTTTTGATGTTTTTGATGATTTTGATGTTTTTAATGTTTTTAATGTTTTTAATTTTTTTAATGTTTTTAATGTTTTTAATGTTATTGATGTTTTTGATGTTTTTGATGTTTCTGATGTTTTTGAAGTTTTGGATGTTTTTGATGTTATTGATGTTTTTGATGTTTTGATGTTTTGATGTTTTTGATGTTCTTGATGTTTTTGATGTTTTTGATGTTTTTGATGTTTTTGATGTTTTTGATGTTTTTGATGGTTTTGATGGTTTTGATGTTTTTGATGTTTTTGATGGTTTTGATGTTTTTGATGTTTTTGATGTTTTTGATGTTTTTGATGTTTTTGATGTGTTTGATGTTTTTGATGTTTTTGATGTTTTTGATGTTTTTGATGTTTTTGATGTTTTTGATGTTTTTGATGTTTTTGATGTTTTTGATGTTTTTGATGTTTTTGATGTTTTTGATGTTTTTGATGTTTTTGATGTTTTTGATGTTTTTGATGTTTTTGATGTTTTTGATATTTTTGATGTTTTTAATGTTTTTGATGTTTTTGATGTTTTTGATATTTTTCGATGTTTTTGATGTTTTTGATGTTCTTGATGTTTTTGATGTTTTTAATGTTTTTGATGTTCGTGATGTTTTTGATGTTTTTTATGTTTGTGATGTTTTTGATGTTTTTGATGTTTTTAATGTTTTTGATGTTTTTGATGATTTTGATGTTTTTAATGTTTTTAATGTTTTTAATGTTTTTAATGTTTTTAATGTTTTTAATGTTTTCAATGTTTTTGATATTTTTTGATGTTTTTGATGTTTTTGATGTTTTTGATGTTTTTGATGTTTTTGATGTTTGTGATGTTTTGATGTTTTTGATGTTTTTGATGTTTTTGATGTTTTTGATGTTTTTGATGTTTTTGATGTTTTTGATGTTTGTGATGTTTTTGATGTTTTTGATGTTTTTGATGTTTTTAATGTTTTTAATGTTTTTAATGTTTTTAATGTTTTTGATGTTTTTGATGTTTTTGATGTTTTTGATGGTTTTGATGTTTTTGATGTTTTTGATGTGTTTGATGTTTTTGATGTTATTGATGTTTTTGATGATTTTGATGTTTTTGATGGTTTTGATGTTTTTATTGTTTTTGATGTTTTTGATGTTTTTTGATGTTTCTGATGTTTTTGATGTTTTTGATATTTTAATTTTTTTGATGTTTTATGTTTTTGAAGTTTTTAATGTTTTTGATGTTTTTGATGTTTTTGATGTTTTTGATGTTTTTGATGTTTTTGATGTTTTTGATGTTTTTGATGGTTTTAATGTTTTTGATGTTTTTGAGTTTTTGATGTTTTTGATGTTTTTGATGTTTTTGATGTTTTTGATGGTTTTGATGTTTTTGATGTTTTTGATGTGTTTGGTGTTTTTGATGATTTTAATGTTTTTGATGGTTTTGATGTTTTTATTGTTTTTGATCTTTTTGATGTTTTTGATGTTTTTTGATGTTTTTGATGTTTTTGATGTTTTTCATGTTTTTGATGTTTTTTGATGTTTTTAATGTTTTTAATGTTTTTAATGTTTTTAATGTTTTTAATGTTTTTGATGTTTTTGATGTTTTTGATGTTTTTGATGTTTCTGATGTTTTTGATGTTTTTGATGTTTTTAATGTTTTTGATGTTTTTGATGTTTTTAATGGTTTTGATGATTTTAATGTTTTTAATGTTTTTAATGTTTTCAATGTTTTTGATATTTTTTGATGTTTTTGATGTTGTTGATGTTTTTGATGTTTTTGATGTTTTTGATGTTTTTGATGTTTGTGATGTTTTTAATGTTTTTGATGTTTTTGATGTTTTTGATGTTTTTGATGTTTTTGATGTTTTTGATGTTTTTGATGTTTTTGATGTTTTTGATGGTTTTGATGTTTTTGATGTTTTTGATGTTTTTGATGTTTTTGATGTTTTTGATGTTTTTGATGTTTTTGATGTTTGTGATGTTTTTGATGTTTTTGATGTTTTTGATGTTTTTGATGTTTTTGATGTTATTGATGTTTTTGATGTTTTGATGTTTTGATGATATGATATTTTTGATATTTTTGATGTTTTTGATGTTTTTGATGGTTTTGATGTTTTTGATGTTTTTGATGTTTTTGATGTTTTTGATGTTTTTGATGTTTTTGATATTTTTGATGTTTTTGATGTTTTTGATGTTTTTGATGATTTTGATGTTTTTGGTGATTTAAATGTTTTTGATATTTTTGATGTTTATAATGTTTTTCATGTTTTTGATGTTTTTTGATGTTTTTAATGTTTTTAATGTTTTTAATGTTTTTAATGTTTTTAATGTTTTTAATGTTTTTGATGTTTTTGATGTTTTTGATGTTTTTGATGTTTCTGATGTTTTTGATGTTTTTGATGTTTTTAATGTTTTTGATGTTTTTGATGATTTTGATGTTTTTATTGTTTTTAATGTTTTTAATGTTTTTAATGTTTTTAATGTTTTTAATGTTTTTAATGTTTTTAATGTTTTTAATGTTTTTAATGTTATTGATGTTTTTGATGTTTTTGATGGTTTTGATGTTTTTGATGTTTTTGATTTTTTTGATATTTTTGATATTTTTGATGTTTGTGATGTTTTTGATGTTTTTTATGTTTTTGATGTTTTTGATGGTTTTGATGTTTTTGATGTTTTTGATTTTTTGATGGTTTTGATGTTTTTGATGTTTTTGATGTTTTTGATGTTTTTGATGTTTTTGATGTTTTTGATGTTTTTGATGTTTTTAATGTTTTTGATGTTTTTGATGTTTTTGATGTTTTTGATGCTTTTCATGTTTTTTATTGTTTTTGATGTTTTTGATGTTTTTATGTTTTTGATACTTTAATTTTATTGATGTTTTTGATGTTTTTGATATTTTTGATGTTTTTAATGTTTTTAATGTTTTTGATGTTTTTGATGTTTGGGATGTTTTTGATGTTTATGATGTTTTTGATGTTTTTGATGTTTTTGGTGATTTTGATGTTTTTGATGGTTTTGATGTTTTTGATGTTTTTGATATTTTTGATGTTTTTAATGTTTTTGATGTTACTGATGATTTTGATGTTTTTAGTGCTTTTGATGTTATAAATGTTTTGATGTTTTTGATGTTTTTGATGTTTTTGATGTTTTTGATGTTTTTGATGTTTTTGATGTTTTTGATGTTTTTGATGTTTTTGATGTTTTTGATGTTTTTGATGTTTTTGATGTTTTTGATGATTTTGATGTTTTTGGTGATTTAAATGTTTTTGATATTTTTGATGTTTATAATGTTTTTCATGTTTTTGATGTTTTTTGATGTTTTTAATGTTTTTAATGTTTTTAATGTTTTTAATGTTTTTAATGTTTTTAATGTTTTTAATGTTTTTGATGTTTTTGATGTTTTTGATGTTTTTGATGTTTTTGATGTTTTTGATGTTTTTGATGTTTTTGATATTTTTGATGTTTTTGATGTTTTTGATGTTTTTGATGATTTTGATGTTTTTGGTGATTTAAATGTTTTTGATATTTTTGATGTTTATAATGTTTTTCATGTTTTTGATGTTTTTTGATGTTTTTAATGTTTTTAATGTTTTTAATGTTTTTCATGTTTTTGATGTTTTTTGATGTTTTTAATGTTTTTAATGTTTTTAATGTTTTTAATGTTTTTAATGTTTTTAATGTTTTTGATGTTTTTGATGTTTTTGATGTTTTTGATGTTTCTGATGTTTTTGATGTTTTTGATGTTTTTAATGTTTTTGATGTTTTTGATGATTTTGATGTTTTTATTGTTTTTAATGTTTTTAATGTTTTTGATGTTTTTGATGTTTTTGATGTTTCTGATGTTTTTGATGTTTTTGATGTTTTTGATGTTATTGATGTTTTTGATGTTTTGATGTTTTGATGTTTTTGATGTTCTTGATGTTTTTGATGTTTTTGATGTTTTTGATGTTTTTGATGTTTTTGATGTTTTTGATGTTTTTGATGTTTTTGATGTTTTTGATGTTTTTGATGATTTTGATGTTTTTGGTGATTTAAATGTTTTTGATATTTTTGATGTTTATAATGTTTTTCATGTTTTTGATGTTTTTTGATGTTTTTAATGTTTTTAATGTTTTTAATGTTTTTAATGTTTTTGATGTTTTTGATGTTTTTGATGTTTTTGATGTTTTTGATGTTTTTGATGTTTTTGATGTTTTTGATGTTTTTGATGTTTTTGATGTTTTTGATGTTTTTGATGTTTTTGATGTTTTTGATGTTTTTGATGTTTTTGATGATTTTGATGTTTTTGGTGATTTAAATGTTTTTGATATTTTTGATGTTTATAATGTTTTTCATGTTTTGATGTTTTTTGATGTTTTTAATGTTTTTAATGTTTTTAATGTTTTTAATGTTTTTAATGTTTTTAATGTTTTTAATGTTTTTAATGTTTTTAATGTTTTTAATGTTTTTGATGTTTTTGATGTTTTTGATGTTTTTGATGTTTCTGATGTTTTTGATGTTTTTGATGTTTTTAATGTTTTTAATGTTTTTGATGTTTTTGATGATTTTGATGTTTTTAATGTTTTTAATGTTTTTAATGTTTTTAATGTTTTTAATGTTATTGATGTTTTTGATGTTTTTGATGTTTCTGATGTTTTTGAAGTTTTGGATGTTTTTGATGTTATTGATGTTTTTGATGTTTTGATGTTTTGATGTTTTTGATGTTCTTGATGTTTTTGATGTTTTTGATGTTTTTGATGTTTTTGATGGTTTTGATGGTTTTGATGGTTTTGATGTTTTTGATGTTTTTGATGTTTTTGATGTTTTTGATGTTTTTGATGTGTTTGATGTTTTTGATGTTTTTGATGTTTTTGATGATTTTGATGTTTTTAATGTTTTTAATGTTTTTAATGTTTTTGATGTTTTTGATGTTCTTGATGTTTTTGATGTTTTTGATGTGTTTGATGTTTTTGATGTTTTTGATGTTTTTGATGTTTTTGATGTTTTTGATGTTTTTGATGTTTTTGATGTTTTTGATGTTTTTGATATTTTTCGATGTTTTTGATGTTTTTGATGTTCTTGATGTTTTTGATGTTTTTAATGTTTTTGATGTTTGTGATGCTTTTTATGTTTTTTATGTTTGTGATATTTTTGATGTTTTTGATGTTTTTGATGGTTTTGATGTTTTTGATGTTTTTGATGTTTTTGATGGTTTTGATGTTTTTGATGTTTTTGATGGTTTTAATGTTTTTCATGTTTTTGATGTTTTTGATGTTTTTGATGTTTTTAATGTTTTTAATGTTTTTGATGTTTTTGATGTTTTGATGTTTCTGATGTTTTTGATGGTTTTGATGTTTTTGATGTTTTTGATGTTTTTGATGTTTTTAATGTTTTTGATGTTTTTGGCGTTTTTGATTTTTTTGATTTTTTTGATATTTTTGATGTTTGTGATGTTTTGATGTTTTTGATGTTTTTGATGTTTTTGATGTTTTGATTTTTTGATGCTTTTGATGTTTTTGATGTTTTTGATGTTTTGATGTTTTTGATGTTTTTGATGTTTTTGATGTTTTTGATGTTTTTGATGTTTTTGATGTTTTTGATGTTTTTGATGTTTTGATGTTTTTGATGTTTTTGATGTTTTTGATGTTTTTGATGTTTTTGATGTTTTTGATGTTTTTGATGTTTTTGATGTTTTTGATGTTTTTGATGTTTTTGATGTTTTTGTTGTTTTGATGTTTTTGATGTTTTTGATGTTTTTGATGTTTTTGATGTTTTTGATGTTTTTGATGTTTTTGATGTTTTTGATGTTTTTGATGTTTTTGATGTTTTTGATGTTTTTGATGTTTTTGATGTTTTTGATGTTTTTGATGGTTTTGATGTTTTGATGTTTTGATGGTTTTGATGTTTTTGATGTTTTTGATGTTTTTGATGTTTTTGATGTTTTTGATGTTTTTGATGTTTTTGATGTTTTGGATGTTTTTGATGTTTTTGATGTTTTTGATGTTTTTGATGTTTTTGATGTTTTTGATGTTTTTGATGTTTTTGATGTTTTTGATGTTTTTGATGTTTTTGATGTTCTTGATGTTTTTGATGTTTTTGATGTTTTTGATGTTTGTGATGCTTTTTATGTTTTTATGTTTGTGATATTTTTTGATGTTTTTGATGTTTTTGATGGTTTTGATGTTTTTGATGTTTTTGATGTTTTTGATGGTTTTGATGTTTTTGATGTTTTTGATGTTTTTAATGTTTTTGATGTTTTTGATGTTTTTGATGTTTTTGATGTTCTTGATGTTTTTGATGTTTTTGATGTTTTTGATGTTTTTGATGTTTTTGGCGTTTTTGGCGTTTTTTGATTTTTTTGATTTTTTTGATATTTTTGATGTTTGTGATGTTTTGATGTTTTTGATGTTTTTGATGTTTTTGATGTTTTTGATTTTTTGATGCTTTTGATGTTTTTGATGTTTTTGATGTTTTTGATGTTTTTGATGTTTTTGATGTTTTTGATGTTTTTGATGTTTTGATGTTTTTGATGTTTTTGATGTTTTTGATGTTTTTGATGTTTTTGATGTTTTGATGTTTTTGATGTTTTTGATGTTTTTGATGTTTTGATGTTTTTGATGTTTTTGATGTTTTTGATGTTTTTGATGTTTTTGATGTTTTTGATGTTTTTGATGATTTTTGTTGTTTTGATGTTTTTGATGTTTTTGATGTTTTTGATGTTTTTGATGTTTTTGATGTTTTTGATGTTTTTGATGTTTTTGATGTTTTTGATGTTTTTGATGTTTTTGATGTTTTTGATGTTTTTGATGTTTTTGATGTTTTTGATGTTTTTGATGGTTTTGATGTTTTTGATGTTTTTGATGGTTTTGATGTTTTTGATGTTTTTGATGTTCTTGATGTTTTTGATGTTTTTGATGTGTTTGATGTTTTTGATGTTTTTGATGTTTTTGATGTTTTTGATGTTTTTGATGTTTTTGATATTTTTGATGTTTTTGATGTTTTTGATGTTCTTGATGTTTTTGATGTTTTTAATGTTTTTGATGTTTGTGATGCTTTTTATGTTTTTTATGTTTTTTATGTTTGTGATATTTTTGATGTTTTTGATGTTTTTGATGGTTTTGATGTTTTTGATGTTTTTGATGTTTTTGATGGTTTTGATGTTTTTGATGTTTTTGATGGTTTTAATGTTTTTCATGTTTTTGATGTTTTTGATGTTTTTGATGTTCTTGATGTTTTTGATGTTTTTGATGTTTTTAATGTTTTTGATGTTTTTGGCGTTTTTGGCGTTTTTGATTTTTTTGATTTTTTTGATATTTTTGATGTTTGTGATGTTTTGATGTTTTTGATGTTTTTGATGTTTTTGATGTTTTTGATTTTTTGATGCTTTTGATGTTTCTGATGTTTTTGATGTTTTTGATGTTTTTGATGTTTTTGATGTTTTTGATGTTTTTGATGTTTTTGATGTTTTTGATGTTTTTGATGTTTTTGATGTTTTTGATGTTTTTGATGTTTTTGATGTTTTTGATGTTTTTGATGTTTTTGATGTTTTTGATGTTTTTGATGTTTTTGATGTTTTTGATGTTTTTGTTGTTTTTGATGTTTTTGATGTTTTTGATGTTTTTGATGTTTTTGATGTTTTTGATGTTTTTGATGTTTTTGATGTTTTTGATGTTTTTGATGTTTTTGATGTTTTTGATGTTTTTGATGTTTTTGATGTTTTTGATGTTTTTGATGTTTTTGATGGTTTTGATGTTTTTGATGTTTTTGATGGTTTTGATGTTTTTGATGTTTTTGATGTTTTTGATGTTTTTGATGTTTTTGATGTTTTTGATGTGTTTGATGTTTTTGATGTTTTGGATGTTTTTGATGTTTTTGATGTTTTTGATGTTTTTGATGTTTTTGATGTTTTTGATGTTTTTGATGTTTTTGATGTTTTTGATATTTTTCGATGTTTTTGATGTTTTTGATGTTCTTGATGTTTTTGATGTTTTTAATGTTTTTGATGTTTGTGATGCTTTTCATGTTTTTTATGTTTGTGATATTTTTGATGTTTTTGATGTTTTTGATGGTTTTGATGTTTTTGATGTTTTTGATGTTTTTGATGGTTTTGATGTTTTTGATGTTTTTGATGGTTTTAATGTTTTTGATGTTTTTGATGTTTTTGATGTTTTTGATGTTCTTGATGTTTTTGATGTTTTTGATGTTTTTAATGTTTTTGATGTTTTTGGCGTTTTTGGCGTTTTTGATTTTTTTGATTTTTTTGATGTTTGTGATGTTTTGATGTTTTTGATGTTTTTGATGTTTTTGATGTTTTTGATTTTTTGATGCTTTTGATGTTTTTGATGTTTTTGATGTTTTTGATGTTTTTGATGTTTTTGATGTTTTTGATGTTTTTGATGTTTTTGATGTTTTGATGTTTTTGATGTTTTTGATGTTTTTGATGTTTTTGATGTTTTTGATGTTTTTGATGTTTTTGATGTTTTTGATGTTTTTGTTGTTTTTGATGTTTTTGATGTTTTTGATGTTTTTGATGTTTTTGATGTTTTTGATGTTTTTGATGTTTTTGATGTTTTTGATGTTTTTGATGTTTTTGATGTTTTTGATGTTTTTGATGTTTTTGATGTTTTTGATGTTTTTGATGTTTTTGATGTTTTTGATGTTTTTGATGTTTTTGATGGTTTTGATGTTTTTGATGTTTTTGATGGTTTTGATGTTTTTGATGTTTTTGATGTTTTTGATGTTTTTGATGTTTTTGATGTGTTTGATGTTTTTGATGTTTTGGATGTTTTTGATGTTTTTGATGTTTTTGATGTTTTTGATGTTTTTGATGTTTTTGATGTTTTTGATGTTTTTGATGTTTTTGATATTTTTCGATGTTTTTGATGTTCTTGATGTTTTTGATGTTTTTAATGTTTTTGATGTTTGTGATGTTTTTGATGTTTTTTATGTTTTTTATGTTTGTGATATTTTTGATGTTTTTGATGTTTTTGATGGTTTTGATGTTTTTGATGTTTTTGATGGTTTTGATGTTTTTGATGTTTTTGATGGTTTTAATGTTTTTGATGTTTATGATATTTTTTGATGTTTTTGATGTTTTTGATGTTCTTGATGTTTTTGATGTTTTTGATGTTTTTAATGTTTTTGATGTTTTTGGCGTTTTTGGCGTTTTTGATTTTTTTGATATTTTTGATATTTTTGATGTTTGTGATGTTTTTGATGTTTTTGATGTTTATGATGTTTCTGATGCCTTGAAGTTTTTCATATTTTTGATATTTTTGATGTTTTTGATCTTTTTGATGTTTTTGGCGTTTTTGATGTTTTTTATGCTTTTGATGTTTGTGATGTTTTTGAAGTTTTTTATGTTTTTTATGTTTTTTATGTTTTTGATGTTTTTGATGTTATTGATGTTTTGGATGTTTTTGATGTTTAGATGTTTTTGACGTTTGTGATGTTTTTGATGTTGTTAATATTTTTGATGTTTTTGATGTTTTTGATGTTTTTGATATTTTTGATGTTTTTCATGTTTTTGATGTTTTGGGTGTTTGTGATGTTTATGATGTTTTTGATGTTTTTGATGTTATTGATGTTTTTTGATGGTTTTGATATTTATTGATGTTTTTGATGTTTCTAAAGTTGATGATGTTTTTTGAGGTTTTTGATGTTTTTGAAGTTTTGATGTTTTTGATGTTTTTGATATTTTTGATGTTTTTCATGTTTTTGATGTTTTTGTGTTTGTGATGTTTATGATGTTTTTGATGTTTTTTGATGTTTTTGATGTTTCTAAAGTTGATGATGTTTTTGATGTTTTTGATGTTTTTGATGTTTTTGATGTTTTTGATGTTTTTGATGTTTTTGATGTTTTTGATGTTTTTGATGTTTGTGATGTTTTTGATATTTTTGATGTTTTTGATGTTTTTGATGTTTTTGAAGTTTTTGATGTTTTTGATGTTTTTGATGTTTTTGATGCTTTTGATGTTTTTGATGTTTTGATGTTATTGAAGTTTTTTGATGTTTTTGATGTTGTTGATGTTCTTTATGTTTTTGATGTTTTTGATGCTTTTGATGTTTTTAATCTTTTTGATGTTTTTGATGTTTTTGATGTTTTTGATGTTTTTGATGTTTTTGATGTTGTTGATGTTTTTTATGTTTTTCATATTTTTGATGTTTTTGATGATTTTAATGTTTTTAGTGTTTTTAATGTTTTTAATGTTTTTAATGTTTTTAATGTTTTTAATGTTTTTGACGTTTTTGATGCTTTTGATGTTGTTTATGTTTTTGATGTTTTTGATGTTATTGATGCTTTTGAAGTTTTTGATGCTTTTGATGCTTTTGATGTTTTTGATGTTTTTGATGTTTTTGATGTTTTTGATGTTTTTGATGTTTTTGATGTTTTTGATGTTTTTGATGTTTTTGATGTTTTTGATGTTTTTGATGTTTTTGATGTTTTTGATGTTTTTGATGTTTTTGATGCTTTTGATGTTTTTTATTGTTTTTGATGTTTTTATGTTTTTGATACTTTAATTTTATTGATGTTTTTGATATTTTTGATGTTTTTAATGTTTTTAATGTTTTTGATGTTTTTGATGTTTGGGATGTTTTTGATGTTTATGATGTTTTGATGTTTTTGATGTTTTTGGTGATTTTGATGTTTTTGATGTTTTTGATGGTTTTGATGTTTTTGATGTTTTTGATATTTTTGATGTTTTTAATGTTTTTGATGTTTTTGGCGTTTTTGGCGTTTTTGGCGTTTTTGATTTTTTTGATATTTTTGATGTTTGTGATGTTTTTGATGTTTTTGATGTTTATGATGTTTCTGATGCCTTGAAGTTTTTCATATTTTTGATATTTTTGATGTTTTTGATCTTTTTGATGTTTTTGGCGTTTTTGATGTTTTTTATGCTTTTGATGTTTGTGATGTTTTTGAAGTTTTTTATGTTTTTTATGTTTTTGATGTTTTTGATGTTATTGATGTTTTGGATGTTTTTGATGTTTAGATGTTTTTGACGTTTGTGATGTTTTGATGTTGTTAATATTTTGATGTTTTTGATGTTTTTGATATTTTTGATGTTTTTCATGTTTTTGATGTTTTTGGTGTTTGTGATGTTTATGATGTTTTGATGTTTTTTGATGTTATTGATGTTTTTTGATGGTTTTGATATTTATTGATGTTTTGATGTTTCTAAAGTTGGTGATGTTTTTTGAGGTTTTTGATGTTTTGAAGTTTTGATGTTTTGATGTTTTGATATTTTTGATGTTTTTCATGTTTTTGATGTTTTTGTGTTTGTGATGTTTATGATGTTTTTGATGTTTTTTGATGTTTTTGATGTTTCTAAAGTTGATGATGTTTTGATGTTTTTGATGTTTTTGATGTTTTTGATGTTTTGATGTTTGTGATGTTTTTGATGTTTTTGATGTTTTTGATGTTTTTGATGTTTTTGAAGTTTTGATGTTTTTGATGTTTTTTGATGTTTTTGATGCTTTTGATGTTTTTGATGTTTTGATGTTATTGAAGTTTTTTGATGTTTTTGATGTTGTTGATGTTCTTTATGTTTTTGATGTTTTTGATGCTTTTGATGTTTTTAATCTTTTTGATGTTTTTGATGTTTGTGATGTTGTTGATGTTTTTCATATTTTTGATGTTTTTGATGATTTTAATGTTTTTAGTGTTTTTAATGTTTTTAATGTTTTTAATGTTTTTAATGTTTTTGACGTTTTTGATGCTTTTGATGTTGTTTATGTTTTTGATGTTTTTGATGTTTTTGATGTTTTTGATGTTTTTGATGTTTTTGATGTTATTGATGCTTTTGAAGTTTTTGATGCTTTTGATGCTTTTGATGTTTTTGATGTTTTTGATGTTTTTGATGTTTTTGATGTTTTTGATGTTTTTGATGTTTTTGATGTTTTTGATGTTTTTGATGTTTTTGATGCTTTTGATGTTTTTTATTGTTTTTGATGTTTTTATGTTTTTGATACTTTAATTTTATTGATGTTTTTGATGTTTTTGATGTTTTTAATGTTTTTAATGTTTTTGATGTTTTTGATGTTTGGGATGTTTTTGATGTTTATGATGTTTTTGATGTTTTTGATGTTTTTGGTGATTTTGATGTTTTTGATGTTTTTGATGGTTTTGATGTTTTTGATATTTTTGATGTTTTTAATGTTTTTGATGTTACTGATGATTTTGATGTTTTTAATGCTTTTGATTTTATAAATGTTTTTCATGTTTTTGATGTTTTTCACGTTTTCGATGTTTTTTTTTTTTTTGATGTTTCTAAAGTTTTTGATGTTTTGATGTTTCTGATGTTTTAATGTTTTTGATATTTATGATGTTTTTCATGTTTTTTTTTTTGTGTGATGTTTTTGATGATTTTAATGTTTTTAATGTTTATAATGTTTTCAATGTTTTTGAAGTTTTTGATGGTACTGATGTTTTTTGATGTTTTTGATGTTTTTGATATTTTTGATGTTTTTGATGTTTTTGATGTTTTTGATGTTTTTGATGTTTTTGATGTTTTTGATGTTTTTGATGTTTTTGATGTTTTTGATGTTTTTGATGTTTTTGATGTTTTGATGTTTTTGATGTTTTTTGATGTTTTTGATGTTTTTGATGTTTTTGATGTTTTTGATGTTTTTGATGTTTTTTGATGTTTTTGATGTTATTGATGTTTTTAATGTTTTTTAATGTTTTTGATGTTATTGAAGTTTTAAATGTTTTTGATGTTATTTGATGTTCCTAATGTTTTTAATGTTTTTAATGTTTTTAATGTTTTTAATGTTTTTAATGTTTTAATGTTTTGATGTTTTTGATGCTTTTGATGCTTTTGATGCTTTTGATGCTTTTGATGTTATTGATGTTTTTGATGTTTTTGATGTTTTTAATGTTTTTGATGTTTTGATGGTTTTGATGCTTTTGATGTTTTTGATGTTTTTGATGTTTTTGATGTTTTTGATGTTTTTGATGTTTCTTTGATGTTTTTGATGTTTTTGATGTTTTGATGTTTTTGATGTTTTTGATGTTTTTGATGTTTTTGATGTTTTTGATGTTTTTGATGTTTTTGATGTTTTTGATGTTTTTGATGTTTTTGATGTTTTTGATGTTTTTTGATGTTTTGATGTTATTGATGTTATTGATGTTTTTAATGTTTTTGATGTTATTGATGTTGTTGATGTTTTTTGATGTTGTTAATGTTTTTAATGTTTTTGATGTTTTTGATGCTTTTGATGTTATTGATGTTTTTGATGTTTTTTGATGTTTTTTGATGTTTTTAATGTTTTTGATGTTTTTGATGTTTTTGATGTTATTGATGTTTTTGATGTTTTTTAATATTTTTGATGTTGTTGATTTTCTTGATGTTTTTTGATGTTTTGATGCTTTTGATGTTTTTGATGCTTTGATGCTTTTGATGTTTTTGATATTTTTGATGTTTTTGATTCTTTTGATGATTTTGATGTTTTTTTTTTTTTTTGATGTTTCTAAAGTTTTGATGTTTTTTGATGTTTTGATGTTTTGATGTTTTGTTGTTTTGATGCTTCTGATGTTTTGATGTTTTTGATGTTTTTGATATTTTTGATATTTTTGATATTTTTGATGTTTTTGATGTTTTTGATGTTTGTGATGTTTTTGATATTTTTGATGTTTTTGATGTTTTTGATGTTTTTGAAGTTTTTGATGTTTTTGATGTTTTTGATGTTTTTGATGCTTTTGATGTTTTTGATGTTTTGATGTTATTGAAGTTTTTTGATGTTTTTGATGTTGTTGATGTTCTTTATGTTTTTGATGTTTTTGATGCTTTTGATGTTTTTAATCTTTTTGATGTTTTTGATGTTTTTGATGTTTTTGATGTTTTTGATGTTGTTGATGTTTTTTATGTTTTTCATATTTTTGATGTTTTTGATGATTTTAATGTTTTTAGTGTTTTTAATGTTTTTAATGTTTTTAATGTTTTTAATGTTTTTAATGTTTTTGACGTTTTTGATGCTTTTGATGTTGTTTATGTTTTTGATGTTTTTGATGTTATTGATGCTTTTGAAGTTTTTGATGCTTTTGATGCTTTTGATGTTTTTGATGTTTTTGATGTTTTTGATGTTTTTGATGTTTTTGATGTTTTTGATGTTTTTGATGTTTTTGATGTTTTTGATGTTTTTGATGTTTTTGATGTTTTTGATGTTTTTGATGTTTTTGATGTTTTTGATGCTTTTGATGTTTTTTATTGTTTTTGATGTTTTTATGTTTTTGATACTTTAATTTTATTGATGTTTTTGATATTTTTGATGTTTTTAATGTTTTTAATGTTTTTGATGTTTTTGATGTTTGGGATGTTTTTGATGTTTATGATGTTTTTGATGTTTTTGATGTTTTTGGTGATTTTGATGTTTTTGATGTTTTTGATGGTTTTGATGTTTTTGATGTTTTTGATATTTTTGATGTTTTTAATGTTTTTGATGTTTTTGGCGTTTTTGGCGTTTTTGGCGTTTTTGATTTTTTTGATATTTTTGATGTTTGTGATGTTTTTGATGTTTTTGATGTTTATGATGTTTCTGATGCCTTGAAGTTTTTCATATTTTTGATATTTTTGATGTTTTTGATCTTTTTGATGTTTTTGGCGTTTTTGATGTTTTTTATGCTTTTGATGTTTGTGATGTTTTTGAAGTTTTTTATGTTTTTTATGTTTTTGATGTTTTTGATGTTATTGATGTTTTGGATGTTTTTGATGTTTAGATGTTTTTGACGTTTGTGATGTTTTTGATGTTGTTAATATTTTTGATGTTTTTTGATGTTTTTGATATTTTTGATGTTTTTCATGTTTTTGATGTTTTTGTGTTTGTGATGTTTATGATGTTTTTGATGTTTTTTGATGTTTTTGATGTTTCTAAAGTTGATGATGTTTTTGATGTTTTTGATGTTTTTGATGTTTTTGATGTTTTTGATGTTTTTGATGTTTTTGATGTTTTTGATGTTTTTGATGTTTTTGAAGTTTTTGATGTTTTTGATGTTTTTGATGTTTTTGATGCTTTTGATGTTTTTGATGTTTTGATGTTATTGAAGTTTTTTGATGTTTTTGATGTTGTTGATGTTCCTTTATGTTTTTGATGTTTTTGATGCTTTTGATGTTTTTAATCTTTTGATGTTTTTGATGTTTGTGATGTTGTTGATGTTTTTCATATTTTTGATGTTTTTGATGATTTTAATGTTTTTAGTGTTTTTAATGTTTTTAATGTTTTTAATGTTTTTAATGTTTTTGACGTTTTTGATGCTTTTGATGTTGTTTATGTTTTTGATGTTTTTGATGTTTTTGATGTTTTTGATGTTTTTGATGTTTTTGATGTTTTTGATGTTATTGATGCTTTTGAAGTTTTTGATGCTTTTGATGCTTTTGATGTTTTTGATGTTTTTGATGTTTTTGATGTTTTTGATGTTTTGATGTTTTTGATGTTTTTGATGTTTTTGATGTTTTTGATGTTTTTGATGTTTTTGATGCTTTTGATGTTTTTTATTGTTTTTGATGTTTTTATGTTTTTGATACTTTAATTTTATTGATGTTTTTGATGTTTTTGATGTTTTTAATGTTTTTAATGTTTTTGATGTTTTTGATGTTTGGGATGTTTTTGATGTTTATGATGTTTTTGATGTTTTTGATGTTTTTGGTGATTTTGATGTTTTTGATGTTTTTGATGGTTTTGATGTTTTTGATATTTTTGATGTTTTTAATGTTTTTGATGTTACTGATGATTTTGATGTTTTTAATGCTTTTGATTTTATAAATGTTTTTCATGTTTTTGATGTTTTTCACGTTTTCGATGTTTTTTTTTTTTTTGATGTTTCTAAAGTTTTTGATGTTTTGATGTTTCTGATGTTTTAATGTTTTTGATATTTATGATGTTTTTCATGTTTTTTTTTTGTGTGATGTTTTTGATGATTTTAATGTTTTTAATGTTTATAATGTTTTCAATGTTTTTGAAGTTTTGATGGTACTGATGTTTTTTGATGTTTTGATGTTTTTGATATTTTGATGTTTTTGATGTTTTTGATGTTTTTGATGTTTTTGATGTTTTTGATGTTTTTGATGTTTTTGATGTTTTGATGTTTTTGATGTTTTTGATGTTTTTGATGTTTTGATGTTTTTATGATGTTTTGATGTTTTTGATGTTTTTGATGTTTTGATGTTTTGATGTTTTTTGATGTTTTTGATGTTATTGATGTTTTTAATGTTTTTTAATGTTTTTGATGTTATTGAAGGTTTAAATGTTTTTGATGTTATTTGATGTTCCTAATGTTTTTAATGTTTTTAATGTTTTTAATGTTTTTAATGTTTTTAATGTTTTTAATGTTTTGATGTTTTTGATGCTTTTGATGCTTTTGATGCTTTTGATGCTTTTGATGTTATTGATGTTTTTGATGTTTTTTGATGTTTTTAATGTTTTTGATGTTTTTGATGGTTTTGATGCTTTTGATGTTTTTGATGTTTTTGATGTTTTTGATGTTTTTGATGTTTTTGATGTTTTTGATGTTTTTGATGTTTTTGATGTTTTGATGTTTTTGATGTTTTTGATGTTTTTGATGTTTTTGATGTTTTTGATGTTTTGATGTTTTTGATGTTTTTGATGTTTTTGATGTTTTTGATGTTTTTGATGTTTTTGATGTTTTTGATGTTTTTTGATGTTTTTGATGTTATTGATGTTATTGATGTTTTTTAATGTTTTTGATGTTATTGATGTTGTTGATGTTTTTTGATGTTGTTAATGTTTTTAATGTTTTTGATGTTTTTGATGCTTTTGATGTTATTGATGTTTTTGATGTTTTTTGATGTTTTTTGATGTTTTTAATGTTTTTGATGTTTTTGATGTTTTTGATGTTATTGATGTTTTTGATGTTTTTTAATATTTTTGATGTTGTTGATTTTCTTGATGTTTTTTGATGTTTTTGATGCTTTTGATGTTTTTGATGCTTTTGATGCTTTTGATGTTTTTGATATTTTGATGTTTTGATTCTTTTGATGATTTTGATGTTTTTTTTTTTTTTTGATGTTTCTTATGTTTTTGATGTTTTTTGATGTTTTGATGTTTTGATGTTTTGTTGTTTTGATGCTTCTGATGTTTTGATGTTTTTGATGTTTTTGATATTTTTGATATTTTTGATATTTTTGATGTTTTTGATGTTTTTGATGTTTTTAATGATTTTAATGTTTTTTGATGTTCTTAATGTTTTTAATGTTTTTAATGTTTTTAATGATTTTGACGTTTTTGAAGTTTTTGAAGTTTTTGATGTTTTTTGATGCTTTTGATGTTTTTGATGCTTTTGATGCTTTTGATGTTTTTGATATTTTTGATGTTTTTGATTCTTTTGATGATTTTGATGTTTTTTTTTGTTTTTTTTGATGTTTCTAAAGTTTTTGATGTTTTTTGATGTTTTGATGTTTTGATGTTTTGATGTTTTGTTGTTTTGATGCTTCTGATATTTTGATGTTTTTGATGTTTTTGATATTTTTGATGTTTTTGATGTTTTTGATGTTCTTGATGTTTTTGATGTTTTTGATGATTTTAATGTTTTTTGATGTTCTTAATGTTTTTAATGATTTTGACGTTTTTGATGTTTTTGAAATATTTGATGTTTTTTGATGTTTTTAATGTTTTTAATGTTTTTAACATTTTTGATGTTTTTGATGCTTTTGATGATTTTGATGTTTTTTTTTTTTTGATGTTTCTAAAGTTTTTGATGTTTTTGATGTTTTTGATGTTTTTGATGTTTTTGATGTTTTTGATGTTTTTGATGTTTTTGATGTTTTGATGTTTTTGATGTTTTTGATGTTTTTGATGTTATTGATGTTATTGATGTTTTTTATGTTTTTGATGTTACTGATGTTTTTGATGTTTTTTGATGTTCTTAATGTGTTTAATGTGTTTAATGTTTTTAATGTTTTGAAAGTTTTTGATGCTTTTGATGCTTTTGATGCTTTTGATGTTATTGATGTTTTTGATGTTTTTTGATGTTTTTAATGTTTTTGATGTTTTTGATGCATTTGATGCTTTTGATGTTTTTGATGTTTTTGATGTTTTTGATGTTTTTGATGTTTTTGATGTTTTTGATGTTTTTGATGTTTTTGATGTTTTTGATGTTTTTTGATGTTTTTGATGTTTTTGATGTTTTTGATGTTTTTGATGTTTTTTGATGTTTTTGATGTTATTGATGTTTTTAATGTTTTTTAATGTTTTTGATGTTATTGATGTTTTAAATGTTTTTGATGTTATTTGATGTTCCTAATGTTTTTAATGTTTTTAATGTTTTTAATGTTTTTAATGTTTTTAATGTTTTGATGTTTTTGATGCTTTTGATGCTTTTGATGCTTTTTGATGCTTTTGATGCTTTTGATGCTTTTGATGCTTTTGATGTTATTGATGTTTTTGATGTTTTTTGATGTTCTTAATGTTTTTGATGTTTTTGATGGTTTTGATGCTTTTGATGTTTTTGATGTTTTTGATGTTTTGATGTTTTGATGTTTTTGATGTTTTGATGTTTTTGATGTTTTTGATGTTTTGATGTTTTGATGTTTTTGATGTTTTGATGTTTTTGATGTTTTTGATGTTTTTGATGTTTTTGATGTTTTTGATGTTTTTGATGTTTTGATGTTTTTGATGTTTTTGATGTTTTGATGTTTTTGATGTTTTTGATGTTTTTGATGTTTTTTGATGTTTTTGATGTTATTGATGTTATTGATGTTTTTTAATGTTTTTGATGTTATTGATGTTTTTGATGTTTTTTGATGTTGTTAATGTTTTTAATGTTTTTGATGTTTTTGATGCTTTTGATGCTTTTGATGTTATTGATGTTTTTGATGTTTTTTGATGTTTTTTGATGTTTTTAATGTTTTTGATGTTTTGATGTTTTTGATGTTATTGATGTTTTTGATGTTTTTTAATATTTTGATGTTGTTGATGTTCTTGATGTTTTGATGTTTTGATGCTTTTGATGTTTTTGATGCTTTTGATGCTTTTGATGTTTTTGATATTTTTGATGTTTTTGATTCTTTTGATGATTTTGATGTTTTTTTTTTTTTTTGATGTTTCTAAAGTTTTTGATGTTTTTTGATGTTTTGATGTTTTGATGTTTTGTTGTTTTGATGCTTCTGATGTTTTGATGTTTTGATGTTTTTGATGTTTTTGATATTTTTGATATTTTTGATGTTTTTGATGTTTTTGATGTTTTTAATGATTTTAATGTTTTTTGATGTTCTTAATGTTTTTAATGTTTTTAATGATTTTGACGTTTTTGAAGTTTTTGAAGTTTTTGATGTTTTTTGATGCTTTTGATGTTTTTGATGCTTTTGATGCTTTTGATGTTTTTGATATTTTTGATGTTTTTGATTCTTTTATGATTATTTGATGTTTTTTTGTTTTTTTGATGTTTCTAAAGTTTTTGATGTTTTTTGATGTTTTGATGTTTTGTTGTTTTGATGCTTCTGATATTTTGATGTTTTTGATGTTTTTGATATTTTTAATGTTTTTGATGTTTTTGATGTTTTTGATGTTTTTGATGATTTTAATGTTTTTTGATGTTCTTAATGTTTTTAATGATTTTGACGTTTTTGATGTTTTTGAAATATTTGATGTTTTTTTGATGTTTTTAATGTTTTTAATGTTTTTAACATTTTGATGTTTTTGATGCTTTTGATGATTTTGATGTTTTTTTTTTTTTGATGTTTCTAAAGTTTTTGATGTTTTTGATGCTTTGATGGTTTTGATGTTTTTGATATTTTTGATGTTTTTGATTCTTTTGATGATTTTGATGTTTTTTTTTTTTTTTGATGTTTCTAAAGTTTTTGATGTTTTTTGATGTTTTTGATGTTTTTGATGTTTTGATGTTTTTGATGTTTTTGATGTTTTTGATGTTATTGATGTTATTGATGTTTTTTTATGTTTTGATGTTACTGATGTTTTTGATGTTTTTTGATGTTCTTAATGTGTTTAATGTTTTTAATGTTTTGAAAGTTTTTGATGCTTTTGATGCTTTTGATGTTATTGATGTTTTTGATGTTTTTTGATGTTTTTAATGTTTTTGATGTTTTTGATGCATTTGATGCTTTTGATGTTTTTGATGTTTTTGATGTTTTTGATGTTTTTGATGTTTTTGATGTTTTTGATGTTTTTGATGTTTTTGATGTTTTTGATGTTTTGATGTTTTTGATGTTTTTGATGTTTTTGATGTTTTTGATGTTTTTGATGTTTTTGATGTTTTTGATGTTTTTGATGTTTTTGATGTTTTTGATGTTTTTGATGTTTTTGATGTTTTTGATGTTTTTGATGTTTTTGATGTTTTTATTGTTTTTGATGTTTTTGATGTTATTGGTATTATTGATGTTTTTTAATGTTTTTGATGTTATTGATGTTTTTGATGTTTTCGATCTTTTTTGATGTTCTTAATGTTTCTAATGTTTTTAATGTTTTTCATGTTTTTGATGTTTTTGATGCTTTTGAAGCTTTTGATGTTTTTGATGTTTTTGATGTTTTTTGATGTTTTTAATGTTTTTGATGTTTTTGATGTTTTTGAAGTTTTTGATGTTTTTGATGTTTTTAATGGTATTGATATTTTTTGATGTTTTTGATGCTTTTGATGTTTTTGATGCTTTTGATGTTTTTGATATTTTTGATATTTTTGATGTTTTTCATGTTTTTGATGTTTTTGATGTTTTTTGATGTTTTTGATGTTATTGATGTTTTAGATGTTTTTGATGTTTTTGATGTTTTTGATGTTTTTGATGTTTTTGAAGTTTTTGATGTTTTTGATGTTTTTGATATTTTCGATGTTTTTGATGTTTTTGATGTTTTTTGGTGTTTTTGATGTTACTGATGTTTTTGATGTTTTTTAATGTTTTTGATGTTATTGATGTTTTTGATGTTTTTGATGTTTTTGATGTTTTTTGATGTTCTTAATGTATTAATGTTTTTAATGTTTTTGATGTTTTTGATGCTTTTGATGCTTTTGATGTTATTGATGTTTTTGATGTTTTTTGATGTTTATAATGTTTTTGATGTTTTTGATGCTTTTGATGCTTTTGATGTTTTTGATGTTTTGATGTTTTTAATGGTATTGATATTTTTTGATGTTTTTGATGTTATTGATGTTTTTGATGTTTTGATGTTTTTGATGTTTTTGATGTTTTTGATGTTTTTGATGTTTTGATGATTTTTTGATGTTTTGATGTTTGTGATGTTTTTGATGTTTTTTGATGTTTTGATGTTATTGATGTTATTGATGTTTTTAATGTTTTTGATGTTATTGTTGTTTTGATGTTTTTGATGTTTTTTGATGTTCTTAATGTTTTAATGTTTTTAATATTTTGATGCTTTTGATGCTTTTGATGTTATTGATGTTTTTGATGTTTTTTGATGTTTTTAATGTTTTTGATGTTTTTGATGTTTTTGATGTTTGTGATGTTTTTGATGTTTTTTGATGTTTTTGATGTTATTGATGTTATTGATGTTTTTTAATGTTTTTGATGTTATTGTTGTTTTTGATGTTTTTGATGTTTTTTGATGTTCTTAATGTTTTAATGTTTTTAATGTTTTTGATGTTTTTGATGTTTTTTGATGTTCTTAATGTTTTAATGTTTTTAATATTTTTGATGTTTTTGATGCTTTTGATGCTTTTGATGTTATTGATGTTTTTGATGTTTTTTGATGTTTTTAATGTTTTGGATGTTTTTGATGCTTTTGATGCTTTTGATGTTTTTGATGTTTTGATGTTTTTAATGGTATTGATATTTTTTGATGTTTTTGATGTTATTGATGTTTTTGATATTTTTGATGTTTTTGATGTTTTTGATGTCTTTGATGTTCTTGATATTTGTGATGTTTTTGATGTTTTTTGATGTTTTTGATGTTAGTGATGTTATTGATGTTTTTTAATGTTCTTAATGTTTTTAATGTTTTTAATGTTTTTGATGTTTTGATGCTTTGATGTTATTGATGTTTTGATGTTTTTTGATGTTTTTAATGTTTTTG
Source organism: Drosophila pruinosa (assembly GCA_018150935.1). Lineage (NCBI taxonomy): Eukaryota > Metazoa > Arthropoda > Insecta > Diptera > Drosophilidae > Drosophila > Drosophila pruinosa. The sequence goes on along the minus strand of JAECWR010000239.1, from coordinate 50,607 downwards.
ATGTTTTTGATGTTTTTATGTTTTGATGTTTTTGATGCTTTTGATGTTATTGATGCTTTTGAAGTTTTTCATGCTTTTGATGTTTTTGATGTTTTTTAATGTTTTTAATGTTTTTGATGTTTTTTATGCTTTTGATGCTTTTGATGTTATTGATGTTTTTTGACGTTTTTAATGTTTTTGATGTTTTTGATGTTTTTTAATGTTTTTGATGTTGTTGATTTTTTTGATGTTTTTGATGTTTTTGATGCTTTTGATGTTTTGATGTTTTTAATGGTATTGATATTTTTTGATGTTTTTGATGTTATTGATGTTTTTGATGTTTTTGATGTTTTTGATATTTGAGATATTATTAACGTTTTTAATGTTTTTGATGTTTTGATGTTTTTAATGGTATTGATATTTTTTGATGTTTTTGATGTTATTGATGTTTTTGATGATTTTGATGTTTTTGATGTTTTTGATGTTTTTGATGTTTTTTGATATTTGTAATGTTTTTGATGTTTTTTGATGTTTTTGATGTTATTGATGTTTTTTGATGTTCTTAATGTTTTAATGTTTTTAATGTTTTTGATGTTTTTGATGCCTTTGATGCTTTTGATGTTATTGATGTTTTTGATGTTTTTTGATGTTTTTAATGTTTTTGATGTTTTTGATGCTTTTGATGCTTTTGATGTTTTTGATGTTTTGATGTTTTTAATGGTATTGATATTTTTGATGTTATTGATGTTTTTGATGTTTTTGATGTTTTTGATATTCGTGATGTTTTTGATGTTTTTTGATGTTTTTGATGTTTTTGATGTTATTGATGTTATTGATGTTTTTTAATGTTCTTAATGTTTTTAATGTTTTTAAAGTTTTTGATGTTTTTGATGCTTTTGATGTTATTGATGTTTTTGATGTTTTTTGATGTTTTTAATGTTTTTGATGTTTTTGATGTTTTTTATGTTTTTGATGTTTTTGATGTTTTTGATGTTATTGATGCTTTTGAAGTTTTTGATGCTTTTGATGTTTTTGATGTTTTTCAATGTTTTTAATGTTTTTGATGTTTTTTATGCTTTTGATGCTTCTGATGTTATTGATGTTTTTGATGTTTTTTAATGTTTTTGATGTTGTTGATTTTTTTTGATGTTTTTGATGTTTTTGATGCTTTTGATGTTTTGATGTTTTTAATGGTATTGATATTTTTTGATGTTTTTGATGTTTTTGATGTTATTGATGTTTTTGATGTTTTTGATGTTTTTGATGTTTTTGATGTTTTTGATATTTGTGATGTTTTTAACGTTTTTAATGTTTTTGATGTTTTTTATGCTTTTGATGCTTTTGATGTTATTGATGTTTTTGATGTTTTTTGACGTTTTTAATGTTTTTGATGTTTTTGATGTTTTTGAAGTTTTTGATGTTTTTATTGGTATTGTTTTTGATGTTGTTGATGTTATTGATGTTTTTGATGTTTTTTAATGTTTTTGATGTTGTTGATTTTTTTTGATGTTTTTGATGTTTTTGATGCTTTTGATGTTTTGATGTTTTTAATGGTATTGATAATTTTTGATGTTTTTGATGTTATTGATGTTTTTGATGTTTTTGATGTTTTTGATATTTGTGATGTTTTTAACGTTTTTAATATTTTTGATGTTTTTTATGCTTTTGATGCTTTTGATGTTATTGATGTTTTTGATGTTTTTTGACGTTTTTAATGTTTTTGATGTTTTTGATGTTTTTGAAGTTTTTGATGTTTTTATTGGTATTGATATTTTTTGATGTTGTTGATGTTATTGATGTTTTTGATGTTTTTTAATGTTTTTGATGTTGTTGATTTTTTTGATGTTTTTGATGCTTTTGATGTTTTTGATGCTTTTGATATTTTTGATATTTTTGATGTTTTTGATTCTTTTGATGATTTTTTTTTTTTTTTTTTTGATGTTTCTAAAGTTTTTGATGTTTTTGATGTTTTTAATATTTTTGATATTTTAGATGTTTTTCATGTTTTTGATGTTTTTGATGATTTTAATGTTTTGATTGTTTTTAGTGTTTTTAATGTTTTTAATGATTTTGACGTTTTTGATGTTTTTGAAGTTTTTGATGTTACTGATGTTTTTGTTGTTTTTGATGTTTTTTGATGTTCTTAATGTTCTTAATGTTTTTAATGTTTTTGATGCTTTTGATGCTTTTGATGTTATTGATGTTTTTGATGTTTTTTGATGTTTTTAATGTTGTTGATGTTTTTGATGTTTTTTATGTTTTTGATGTTTTTGATGTTATTGATGCTTTTGAAGTTTTTGATGCTTTTGATGTTTTTGATGTTTTTTAATGTTTTTGATGTTATTAATGTTTTTGATGATTTTGGATTTTTTTGATGTTATTGATGTTTTTGATGCTCTTGATCTTTTTGATGTTATTGATGTTTTTGATGTTTTTGATATTGTTGATATTTTTGATGTTTTTGATGTTTTTGATGTTTTTGATGTTTTTGATGATTTTAATGTTTTTGGTGTTTTTAATGTTTTTGATGTTTTTGATGTTTTTGATGTTTTCGATGTTTTTGATGATTTTAATGTTTTTGGTGTTTTTGATGTTTTTGATGTTTTTGATGTTTCTGATGTTTTTAAGTTTTTGATGTTTTTGATATTCTAATTTTTTTGATGTTTTATGTTTTTGATGTTTTTAATGTTTTTAATGTTTGTGATATTTTTAATGTTTTTGATATTTTTGATATTTTTGATATTTTTGATGTTTTTGATGTTTTTGATGATTTTAATGATTTTGGTGTTTTTGATGTTTTTGATGTTTCTGATATTTTTAATGTTTTTGATGTTTTTGGTGTTTTTGATGTTTTTGATGTTTTTGATGGTTTTGATGTTTTTGATGTTTTTGATGTGTTTGATGTTTTTGATGTTATTGATGTTTTTTATGATTTTAATGTTTTTGATGCTTTTGATGTTTTTTATTGTTTTTGATGTTTTTGATGTTTTTATGTTTTTGATGTTTTTGATATTTTAATTTTATTGATGTTTCTGATGTTTTTGATGTTTTTGGTGTTTTTGATGTTTTTGATGTTTTTGATGGTTTCGATGCTTTTGATGTTTTTGATATTTTTGATGTTTTTAATGTTTTTGATGTTTTTGATGTTTTTAATGCTTTTGATGTTATTGATGTTTTTCATGTTTTTGATGTTTTTGATGTTTTTGATGTTTTTGATGTTTTTGATGTTTTTGATGGTTTTGATGTTTTGATGTTTTTGATATTTTTGATGTTTTTGATGTTATTGATGTTTTTGATGTTTTTAATGTTTTGATGTTATTGATGTTTTTGATGTTTTTCATGTTTTTTGATGTTTTTCATGTTTTTGATGTTTTTGATGTTTTTGATCTTTTTGATGATTTTTGATTTTATTGATGTTATTGATGTTTTTGATGCTCTTGATCTTTTTGATGTTCTTGATGTTTTTGATGTTTTTGATATTGTTGATATTTTTGATGTTTTTGATGTTTTTGATGTTTTTGATGATTTTAATGTTTTTGGTGTTTTTGGTGTTTTTGATGTTTTTGATGTTTTTGATGTTTTTATGATTTTGATGTTTTTGAGGTTTTTGGTATTTTAATTTTTTTGATGTTTTATGTTTTTGATGTTTTTAATGTTTTTGATGTTTTTAATGTTTTTGATGTTTTTGGTGTTTTTGATGTTTTTGATGTTTTTGATGGTTTTGATGTTTTTTATGTTTTTGATGTTTTTGATGTTATTGATGCTTTTGAAGTTTTTGATGCTTTTGATGTTTTTGATGTTTTTTAATGTTTTTGATGTTATTGATGTTTTTGATGCTTTTGATGTTATTGATGTTTTTGATGTTTTTTGATGTTTTTAATGTTTTTGATGTTTTTGATGTTTTTTATGTTTTTGATGTTTTTGATGTTATTGATGCTTTTGAAGTTTTTGATGCTTTTGATGTTTTTGATGTTTTTTAATGTTTTTGATGTTATTGATGTTTTTGATGATTTTGGATTTTTTTGATGTTATTGATGTTTTTGATGCTTTTGATCTTTTTGATGTTCTTGATGTTTTTGATGTTTTTGATATTTTTGATATTTTTGATATTTTTGATGTTTTTGATGTTTTTGATGATTTTAATGATTTTGGTGTTTTTGATGTTTTTGATGTTTTTGATATTTTGATATTTTTGATGTTTTTGATGTTTTTGATGTTTTTGATGTTTTTGGTGTTTTTGATGTTTTTAATGTTTTTGATGTTTTTGATGTTTTTGATGTTTTCGATGTTTTTGATGATTTTAATGTTTTTGGTGTTTTTGATGTTTTTGATGTTTTTGATGTTTCTGATGTTATTAAGTTTTTGATGTTTTTGATATTCTAATTTTTTTGATGTTTTATGTTTTTGATGTTTTTAATGTTTGTGATATTTTTAATGTTTTTGATATTTTTGATATTTTTGATATTTTTGATGTTTTTGATGTTTTTGATGATTTTAATGATTTTGGTGTTTTTGATGTTTTTGATGTTTCTGATATTTTTAATGTTTTTGATGTTTTTGGTGTTTTTGATGTTTTTGATGTTTTTGATGGTTTTGATGTTTTTGATGTTTTTGATGTGTTTGATGTTTTTGATGTTATTGATGTTTTTTATGATTTTAATGTTTTTGATGTTTTTGATGTTTTTTATTGTTTTTGATGTTTTTGATGTTTTTATGTTTTTGATGTTTTTGATATTTTAATTTTATTGATGTTTCTGATGTTTTTGATGTTTTTGGTGTTTTTGATGTTTTTGATGGTTTCGATGTTTTTGATGTTTTTGATATTTTTGATGTTTTTAATGTTTTTGATGTTTTTGATGTTTTTAATGCTTTTGATGTTATTGATGTTTTTCATGTTTTTGATGTTTTTGATGTTTTTGATGTTTTTGGTGTTTTTGATGTTTTTGATGGTTTTGATGTTTTTGATGTTTTTGATATTTTTGATGTTTTTGATGTTATTGATGTTTTTGATGTTTTTAATGTTTTGATGTTATTGATGTTTTTGATGTTTTTCATGTTTTTTGATGTTTTTCATGTTTTTGATGTTTTTGATGTTTTTGATCTTTTTGATGATTTTTGATTTTTTTGATGTTATTGATGTTTTTGATGCTCTTGATCTTTTTGATGTTCTTGATGTTTTTGATGTTTTTGATATTGTTGATATTTTTGATGTTTTTGATGTTTTTGATGTTTTTGATGTTTTTGATGTTTTTGATGTTTTTGATGTTTTTGATGTTTTTGATGATTTTAATGTTTTTGGTGTTTTTGGTGTTTTTGATGTTTTTGATGTTTTTGATGTTTTTATGATTTTGATGTTTTTGAGGTTTTTGATATTTTAATTTTTTTGATGTTTTATGTTTTTGATGTTTTTAATGTTTTTGATGTTTTTAATGTTTTTGATGTTTTTGGTGTTTTTGATGTTTTTGATGTTTTTGATGGTTTTGATGTTTTGGATGTTTTTGATGTTTTTGATGTGTTTGATGTTTTTGATGTTTTTGATCATTTTAATGTTTTTGATGCTTTTGATGTTTTTTATTGTTTTTGATATTTTTGATGTTTTTATGTTTTTGATGTTTTTGATATTTTAATTTTATTGATTTTTCTGATGTTTTTGATGTTTTGGGTGTTTTTGATGGGTTTGATGTTTTTGATGGTTTTGATGTTTTTGATGTTTTTGATATTTTTGATGTTATTGATCTTTTTGATGATTTTTGATTTTTTTGATGTTATTGATGTTTTTGATGCTCTTGATCTTTTTGATGTTCTTGATGTTTTTGATGTTTTTGATATTGTTGATATTTTTGATGTTTTTGATGTTTTTGATGTTTTTGATGTTTTTAATGCTTTTGATGTTATTGATGTTTTTGATGTTTTTCATGAATTTGATGTTTTTGATGTTTTTGATGTTTTTGATGTTTTTGATGTTTTTGATGTTTTTGATGGTTTTGATGTTTTTGATGTTTTTGATGTGTTTGATGTTTTTGTTGTTATTGATGTTTTTGATGATTTTAATGTTTTTGATGCTTTTGATGTTTTTTATTGTTTTTGATGTTTTTGATGTTTTGATGTTTTTGATGTTTTTGATATTTTAATTTTATTGATGTTTCTGATGTTTTTAATGTTTTTGGTGTTTTTGATGTTTTTGATGTTTTTGATGGTTTTGATGTTCTTGATGTTTTTGATATTTTTGATGTTTTTAATGTTTTTGATGTTATTGATGTTTTTGATGTTTTTCATGTTTTTCATGAATCTGATGTTTTTCATGTTTTTGATGTTTTTGATATTTTAATTTTATTGATGTTTCTGATGTTTTTGATATTTTAATTTTATTGATGTTTCTGATGTTTTTGATGTTTTTGGTGTTTTTGATGTTTTTGATGTTTTTGATGGTTTTGATGTTCTTGATGTTTTTGATATTTTTGATGTTTTTAATGTTTTTGATGTTATTGATGTTTTTGATGTTTTTCATGTTTTTCATGAATCTGATGTTTTTCATGTTTTTAATGTTTTTGATATTTTAATTTTATTGATGTTTCTGATGTTTTTGATGTTTTTGATGTTTTTGATATTTATGATGTTTTTGATGTTATTGATGTTTTTGATGTTTTTAATGCTTTTGATGTTATTGATGTTTTTGATGTTTTTCATGTTTTTCATGAATTTGATGTTTTTCAAGTTTTTGATGTTTTTGATGTTTTTATGTTTTTGATGTTTTTGATATTTTAATTTTATTGATGTTATTGATGTTTTTGATGTTTTTTCGGGTTTTTAATGTTTTTGATGTTTTTGAAGTTTTTGATGTTTTTAATGGTATTGATATTTATACCCGCCTACCCAAAGGGTAGAAGGGTATTATGGCTTTGTGCCGACCGAAAATGTATGTAATAGGCAGAAGGAAGCATCTCCGACCCCATAAAGTATATATATTCTTGATCAGCGTCAACAGCCGAGACGATATAGCCATGTCCGTCTGTCCGTCTGTCCCTGTGTCCGTATGAACACCTAGATGTCAGAGACTATAAGAGATAGAGCAACAAATTTTTCACGACAGTATGTCTTATTGTTGCACGCAGATCAAGTTTGTTTTTGATTTTGGCCACGCTTCCTCCCGCCCCCATAAATCGAATAAATCCGAATTGCAAGCGTTGTTTTAAACCTGGAACGTTCAATTTTGGTACGCACAATACTAATCACCATCTTAATGATCTCTGCGAATTTGGTTACAATCGGATAAAAAACGCAGAAGTTATTAAGATATTACTTTTATAAGGCGTTACCACGTGCAACTGCTAGTGCTGCCTAGTTAGTTGCTATGACACTCCGCGACATAATAATGGTGTTCAATAAGCCAACTAAAGTGCCGCCAAGCTAATAACTTCGAACAAAGAAAATTTTGATATATTATTTTGGTATTTTTAGTATATTTTTTTTTAAGTACTTTTTCAGTATATTTTTATACTATTATGTAAATATGATATTTTGATGGTACAATTGGGTGGCGGGTATCTCACAGTCGAGCAAACTCGACTGTAGCTTTCTTACTTGTTTTTGATGTTGTTGATGTTATTGATGTTTTTTAATGTTTTTGATGTTGTTGATTTTTTTGATGTTTTTGATGTTTTTGATGCTTTTGATGTTTTTGATGCTTTTGATATTTTTGATGTTTTTGATTCTTTTGATGATTTTGATGTTTTTTTTTTTTATGTTTCTAAAGTTTTTGATGTTTTTTGATGTTTTGATGTTTTGATGTTTTGTTGTTTTGATGCTACTGATTTTGATGTTTTTGATATTTTGATGTTTTTGATGTTTTTCATGTTTTTCATGTTTTTGAAGTTTTTGATGATTTTAATGTTTTTAATGTTTTTAATGTTTTAAATGTTTTTGACGTTTTGATGTTTTTGAAGTTTTGATGTTTTTTGATGTTTTTGATGTTTTTATGTTTTTGATGATTTGATGTTTTTGATGCTTTTGATGCTTTTGATGTTTTTTATTGTTTTTGATGTTTTTATGTTTTTGATGTTTTTGATATTTTAATTTTTTTGATGTTTTATGTTTTAGATGTTTTTGATGTTTTTAATGTTTTTCATGTTTTTGATGTTTTTGATGTTTTTGATGTTTTTGATGTTTTTGATGTTTTTGATGTTTTTGATGTTTTTGTTGTTTTTGAATTTTTTAATGTTTTTTATGTTTCTGATGTTTTTGATGTTTTTAATGTTTTTTATATTTATGATGTTTTTGATGTTTTTCATGTTTTGCTGTTTTTAATGTTTTGATGTTTTTGATGTTTTTGATGTTTTTGATGTTTTTGATGTTTTTGATGTTTTTGATGTTTTGATGTTTTTGTTGTTTTTGAATTTTTTAATGTTTTTTATGTTTCTGATGTTTTTGGTGTTTTGGATGTTTTTGATGTTTTTGCTGTTTTTGATGTTATTGATGTTTTTGATGTTTTTGATGTTTTTGATGTTTTTGATGTTTTTGATGTTTTTGATGTTTTTGATGTTTTTGATGTTTTTGATGTTTTTGATGTTTTTGATGTTTTTGATGTTTGTGATGTTTATTAATGTTTTTGATATTATTGATGTTTTTGATGTTTTTTGATGTTCTTAATGTTTTTAATGTTTTTAATGTTTTTAATGTTTTTGATGTTTTTGATGCTATTGAGACTTTTGATGTTATTGAAGTTTTTGATGTTTTTTGATGTTTTTAATGTTTTTGATGTTTTTGATGTTTTAATGTTTTTGATGTTTTTGATACTTTTTATGCTTTTGATGTTTTTGATGTTTTTGATGTTATTGATGTTTTTGATGTTTTTGATGTTTTTGATGTTTTTGATGTATTTGATGTATTTGATATTTTTGATGTTTTTGATGTTTTTGATGATTTTAATGTTTTTGATATTTTTGATGTTTTTAATGTTTTTGATGTTATTGATGTTTTTGATGTTTTTAATGCTTTTGATGTTATTGATGTTTTTGATGTTTTTTTTGTTTTTGATGTTTTTTATGTTTTTTTTTTTTTGATGTTTTTGATGTTATTGATGTTATTGATGTTTTTTGATGTTTTTGATGTTATTGATGTTTTTGATGTTTTTGATGTTTTTGATGTTTTTGATGTTTTGATGTTTTGATGTTTTTGATGTTTTTGATGTTTTTGATGTTTTTGATGTTTTTGATGTTTTTGATGTTTTTGATGTTTTTGATGTTTTTGATGTTTCCGATGTTTTGATATTTTTGATGATTTTGGTGTTTTTGATGTTTTTTCATGTTTGTGATGTTTTTGATGATTTTAATGTTTTTAATGTTTACAAAGTTTTCAATGTTTTTGACGTTTTTGATGTTTTTGATGTTTTTTGATGTTCTTAATGTTTTTAATGTTTTTAATATTTTTGATGTTTTTGATGTTTTTGTTTTTTTTTTGATGTTTTTGATATTTTGGATGTTTTTATGTTTTTGATGTTTTTGATATTTTAATTTTTTTGATGTTTTATGTTTTTGATGTTTTTGATGTGTTTAATGTTTTTGATGGTTTTGATGTTTTTGATGTTTTTGACGTTTATGATGTTTTTGATGTTTTTGATGTTTTTAATGTTTTTCATGTTTTTGATACTTTTTATGCTTTTGATGTTTTTGATGTTTTTGATGTTATTGATGTTTTTTGATGTTTTTGATGTTTTCGATGTTTTTTGATGTTTTTGATGTATTTGATGTTTTTGATGTTTTTGAAGTTTTTGATGTTTTTGATGATTTTAATGGTTTTGATATTTTTGATGTTTTTAATGATTTTGATGTTATTGATGTTTTTGATGTTTTTAATGCTTTTGATGTTATTGATGTTTTTGATGTTTTTCATGTTTTTGATGTTTTTCATGTTTGTGATGTTTTTGATGATTTTAATGTTTTTAATGTTTACAAAGTTTTCAATGTTTTTGACGTTTTTGATGTTTTTGATGTTTTTTGATGTTCTTAATGTTTTTAATGTTTTTAATATTTTTGATGTTTTTGATGTTTTTGTTTTTTTTTGATGTTTTTGATATTTTGGATGTTTTTATGTTTTTGATGTTTTTGATATTTTAATTTTTTTGATGTTTTATGTTTTTGATGTTTTTGATGTGTTTAATGTTTTTGATGGTTTTGATGTTTTTGATGTTTTTGACGTTTATGATGTTTTTGATGTTTTTGATGTTTTTAATGTTTTTCATGTTTTTGATACTTTTTATGCTTTTGATGTTTTTGATGTTTTTGATGTTATTGATGTTTTTTGATGTTTTTGATGTTTTCGATGTTTTTTGATGTTTTTGATGTATTTGATGTTTTTGATGTTTTTGAAGTTTTTGATGTTTTTGATGATTTTAATGGTTTTGATATTTTTGATGTTTTTAATGATTTTGATGTTATTGATGTTTTTGATGTTTTTAATGCTTTTGATGTTATTGATGTTTTTGATGTTTTTCATGTTTTTGATGTTTTTCATGTTTTTGATGTTTTTTTTTTTTTGATGTTTCTAAAGTTTTCGATGCTTTTTGATGTTTTGATGTTTCTGATGTTTTGATATTTTTGATGTTTTTGATGATTTTAATGTTTATAATGTTTTCAATGTTTTGATGTTTTTGATGTTTTTTGATGTTCTTAATGTTTTTAATGTCTTCTATGTTTTGATGTTTTTGATGCTTTTGATGCTTTTGATGTTTTTGATGTTTTTGATGTTATTGATGTTTTTTGATGTTTTTGATGTTATTGATGTTTTTGATGTTTTTGTTTTTTTTTGATGTTTTTGATATTTTAATTTTTTTGATGTTTTATGTTTTTGATGTTTTTGATGTTTTTGATGTTTTTGAAGTTTTTAATGTTTTTGATGTTTTTGATGTTTGTGATGTTTTTGACGTTTATGATGTTTTTGATGTTTTTGATGTTTCCGATGTTTTGATATTTTTGATGATTTTGGTGTTTTTGATGTTTTTGATGTTTTTCATGTTTTTGATGTTTTTGATGTTTTTTTTTTTGATGTTATTGATGTTATTGATGTTTTTTGATGTTTTTGATGTTATTGATGTTTTTGATGTTTTTGATGTTTCCGATGTTTTGATATTTTTGATGATTTTGGTGTTTTTGATGTTTTTCATGTTTGTGATGTTTTTGATGATTTTAATGTTTTTAATGTTTACAAAGTTTTCAATGTTTTTGATGTTTTTTGATGTTCTTAATGTTTATAATATTTTTGATGTTTTTGATGTTTTTGTTTTTTTTTGATGTTTTTGATGTTTTTGATATTTTGGATGTTTTTGATGTTTTTATGTTTTTGATGTTTTTGATGTTTTTGATATTTTAATTTTTTTGATGTTTTATGTTTTTGATGTTTTTGATGTTTTTAATGTTTTTGATGGTTTTGATGTTTTTGATGTTTTTGACGTTTATGATGTTTTTGATGTTTTTGATGTTTTTAATGTTTTTCATGTTTTTGATACTTTTTATGCTTTTGATGTTTTTGATGTTTTTGATGTTATTGATGTTTTTTGATGTTTTTGATGTTTTCGATGTTTTTTGATGTTTTTGATGTATTTGATGTTTTTGATGTTTTTGATGTTTTTGATGTTTTTGATGTTTTTGATGTTTTTGATGATTTTAATGTTTTTGATATTTTTGATGTTTTTAATGATTTTGATGTTATTGATGTTTTTGATGTTTTTAATGCTTTTGATGTTATTGATGTTTTTGATGTTTTTCATGTTTTTGATGTTTTTCATGTTTTTGATGTTTTTTTTTTTTTGATGTTTCTAAAGTTTTCGATGCTTTTTGATGTTTTGATGTTTCTGATGTTTTGATATTTTTGATGTTTTTGATGATTTTGGTGTTTTTGATGTTTTTCATGTTTGTGATGTTTTTGATGATTTTAATGTTTATAATGTTTTCAATGTTTTGATGTTTTTGATGTTTTTTGATGTTCTTAATGTTTTAATGTCTTTTATGTTTTTGATGTTTTTGATGCTTTTGATGTTTTTGATGTTTTTGATGTTATTGATGTTTTTTGATGTTTTTGATGTTATTGATGTTTTTGATGTTTTTGTTTTTTTTTGATGTTTTTGATATTTTAATTTTTTTGGTGTTTTATGTTTTTGATGTTTTTGATGTTTTTGATGTTTTTGATGTTTTTGATGTTTTTGATGTTTTTAATGTTTTTGATGTTTTTGATGTTTGTGATGTTTTTGACGTTTATGATGTTTTTGATGTTTTTGATGTTTCCGATGTTTTGATATTTTTGATGATTTTGGTGTTTTTGATGTTTTTGATGTTTTTCATGTTTTTGATGTTTTTGATGTTTTTTTTTTTGATGTTATTGATGTTATTGATGTTTTTTGATGTTTTTGATGTTTTTGATGTTTTTGATGTTTTTGATGTTTTTGATGTTTTTGATATTTTTGATGTTTTTGATGTTTTTGATGATTTTAATGTTTTTGATATGTTTGATGTTTTTGATGATTTTAATGTTTTTAATGTTTACAATGTTTTCAATGTTTTTGACGTTTTTGATGTTTTTTGATGTTCTTAATGTTTTTAATGTTTTTAATATTTTTGATGTTTTTGATGTTTTTGTTTTTTTTTTGATGTTTTTGATGTTTTTGATATTTTGGATGTTTTTGATGTTTTTATGGTTTTGATGGTTTTGATGTTTTTGATGTTTTTGACGTTTATGATGTTTTTGATGTTTTTGATGTTTTTAATGTTTTTCATGTTTTTGATACTTTTTATGCTTTTGATGTTTTTGATGTTTTTGATGTTATTGATGTTTTTTGATGTTTTGATGTTTTCGATGTTTTTTTGATGTTTTTGATGTATTTGATGTTTTTGATGTTTTTGATGTTTTTGATGTTTTTGATGTTTTTGATGTTTTTGATGTTTTTGATATTTTTGATGTTTTTGATGTTTTTGATGATTTTAATGTTTTTGATATGTTTGATGTTTTTAATGATTTTGATGTTATTGATGTTTTTGATGTTTTTAATGCTTTTGATGTTATTGATGTTTTTGATGTTTTTCATGTTTTTGATGTTTTTCATGTTTTTGATGTTTTTTTTTTTTTGATGTTTCTAAAGTTTTCGATGCTTTTTGATGTTTTGATGTTTCTGATGTTTTGATATTTTTGATGATTTTGGTGTTTTTGATGTTTTTCATGTTTGTGATGTTTTTGATGATTTTAATGTTTATAATGTTTTCAATGTTTTGATGTTTTTTGATGTTCTTAATGTTTTTAATGTTTTTTATGATTTTGATGTTTTTGATGCTTTTGATGCTTTTGATGTTTTTGATGTTTTTGATGTTATTGATATTTTTTGATGTTTTTGATGTTATTGATGTTTTTGATGTTTTTGTTTTTTTTTGATGTTTTTGATATTTTAATTTTTTTGATGTTTTATGTTTTTGATGTTTTTGATGTTTTTGAAGTTTTTAATGTTTTTGATGTTTTTGATGTTTGTGATGTTTTTGACGTTTTTGATGTTTTTTGATGTTCTTAATGTTTTTAATGTTTTTAATATTTTTGATGTTTTTGATGTTTTTGTTTTTTTTTTGATGTTTTTGATGTTTTTGATATTTTGGATGTTTTTGATGTTTTTATGTTTTTGATGGTTTTGATGTTTTTGATGTTTTTGACGTTTATGATGTTTTTGATGTTTTTAATGTTTTCATGTTTTTGATACTTTTTATGCTTTTGATGTTTTTGATGTTTTTGATGTTATTGATGTTTTTTGATGTTTTTGATGTTTTCGATGTTTTTTGATGTTTTTGATGTATTTGATGTTTTTGATGTTTTTGATGTTTTTGATGTTTTTGATGTTTTTGATGTTTTTGATGTTTTTGATATTTTTGATGTTTTTGATGTTTTTGATGATTTTAATGTTTTTGATATGTTTGATGTTTTTAATGATTTTGATGTTATTGATGTTATTGATGTTTTTGATGTTTTTAATGCTTTTGATGTTATTGATGTTTTTGATGTTTTTCATGTTTTTGATGTTTTTCATGTTTTTGATGTTTTTTTTTTTTGATGTTTCTAAAGTTTTCGATGCTTTTTGATGTTTTGATGTTTCTGATGTTTTGATATTTTTGATGATTTTGGTGTTTTTGATGTTTTTCATGTTTGTGATGTTTTGATGATTTTAATGTTTATAATGTTTTCAATGTTTTGATGTTTTTTGATGTTCTTAATGTTTTTAATGTTTTTTATGATTTTGATGTTTTTGATGCTTTTGATGCTTTTGATGTTTTTGATGTTTTTGATGTTATTGATATTTTTGATGTTTTTGATGTTATTGATGTTTTTGATGTTTTTGTTTTTTTTTGATGTTTTTGATATTTTAATTTTTTTGATGTTTTATGTTTTTGATGTTTTTGATGTTTTTGATGTTTTTGAAGTTTTTAATGTTTTTGACGTTTATGATGTTTTTGATGTTTTTCATGTTTTTAATGTTTTTGATGTTTTTGATGCTTTTGATGTTTTTGATGATTTTGATGTTATTGATGTTTTTTGATATTTTTGAAGTTTTTGATGTTTTTTGATGTTTTTCATGTTTTTGATGTTTTTTGATGTTTTTAATGTTTTTGATGTCTTTGATGTTTTTGATGTATTTGATGCTTTTGATGCTTTTGATGTTTTTGATGTTCTTAATGTTGTTGATGATTTTTGATATTTTGATGTTATTGATGTTTTTGATGTTTTTTAATGTTTTTGATGCTTTTGATGTTTTTGATGTTTTTGATGTTCTTAATGTTGTTGATGTTTTTTGATATTTGGATGTTATTGATGTTTTTGATGTTTTTTAATGTTTTTGATGTTATTGATGTTTTTGATCTTTTTGATCTTTTTGATGTTTTTGATGTTTTTGATGTTTTTGATGTTTTTGATGTTTTTGATGTTTTTGATGTTTTTTGATGTTTTTAATATTTTTAATGTTTTTAATGTGTTTAATGTTTTTAATGTTTTTGATTTTTTTGATGCTTTTGATGTTTTTGATGTGTTTGATGTTTTTTATGTTTTTTGATGTTTTTGATGTTTTTGATATTTTTGATGTTTTTGACGTTTTTGATGTTTTTGATGCTTTTGATGTTTTTGATGTTTTTGATGTTATTGATGTTTTTTGATGTTTTTGATGTTTTTGATGTTTTTGATGATTTTGATGTTATTGATGTTTTTTGATGTTTTTGAAGTTTTTGATGTTTTTTGATGTTTTTGATGTTTTTGATGTTTTTTGATGTTTTTAATGTTTTTGATGTCTTTGATGTTTTTGATGTATTTGATGCTTTTGATGCTTTTGATGTTTTTGATGTTCTTAATGTTGTTGATGATTTTTGATATTTTGATGTTATTGATGTTTTTGATGTTTTTTAATGTTTTTGATGCTTTTGATGTTTTTGATGTTTTTGATGTTCTTAATGTTGTTGATGTTTTTTGATATTTTGATGTTATTGATGTTTTTGATGTTTTTTAATGTTTTTGATGTTATTGATGTTTTTGATCTTTTTGATCTTTTTGATGTTTTTGATGTTTTTGATGTTTTTGATGTTTTTGATGTTTTTTGATGTTTTTAATATTTTTAATGTTTTTAATGTGTTTAATGTTTTTAATGTTTTTGATTTTTTTGATGCTTTTGATGTTACTGATGTGTTTGATGTTTTTTATGTTTTTTGATGTTTTTGATGTTTTTGATGTTTTTGATGTTTTTGATGTTTTTGATGCTTTTGATGCTTTTGATGTTTTTGATGTTATTGATGTTTTTTGATGTTTTTGATGTTTTTAATGTTATTGATGTTTTTAGATGTTTTTGATGTTTATAATGTTTTTGATGTTTTTGATGTTTTTGATGTTTTTGATGTTTTTGATGTTTTTGATGTTTTTGATGTTTTTGATGTTTTTGATGTTTTTGATGGTTTTCATGTTTTTGATGTTTTTGATGTTATTGATGTTTTTCATGTTATTGATGTTTTTGATGCTTTTGATGTTTTTGATGTTTTTGATGTTTTTGATGTTTTTGATATTTTTGATGTTTTTGATGTTTTTGATGTTTTTGATGGTTTTCATGTTTTTGATGTTTTTGATGTTATTGATGTTTTTGGTGACTTTAATGTTTTTAATGTTATTGATGTTTTTTGATGTTTTTGATGTTATTGATGTTTTTGATGTTTTTGATGTTTTTATGATGTTTTTGATGTTTTTAATGTTATTGATGTTTTTTGATGTTTTTGATGTTTTTTAATGTTTTTGATGTTTTTTAATGTTTTTGATGTTATTGATGTTTTTGATGTTTTTGATGTTTTTGATGTTTTTGATGTTTTTGATGCTTTTGATGTTTCTGATGTTTTTGATGTTATTGATGTGTTTGATGTTTTTGATGTTTTTTGATTTTTTTGATGTTTTTAATGTTTTTAATGTTTTTGATGTTTCTGATGCTTTTGATGCTTTTGATGCTTTTGATGTTTTTGATGTTTTTGATGTTATTGATGTTTTTATGTCTTTGATGTTTTTATATTTTTGATGTTTTTGATATTTTTGATATTTTGATTTTTTGATGTTTTTGATGTATTTGATTTTTTTTTTTTTTGATGTTTTTGATGTTTCTAAAGTTTTTTTTTTTTGAGGTTTTTGATGTTTTGATGTTTCTGATGTTTTTAATGTTTTTGATATTTTTGATGTTATTGATGTTTTTGATGTTTTTTATGTTTTTGATGTTTTTGATGTTTTTGATGTTTTTGATGTTTTTGATGTTCTTGATGTTCTTGATGTTTTTGATGTTTTTGATGTTTTTGATGTTTTTGATGTTTTTGATGTTTTTGATGTTTTTGATGTTTTTGATGTTTTTGATGTTTTTGATGTTTTTGATGTTTTTGATGTTTTTGATGTTTTTGATGTTTTTGATGTTTTTGATGTTTTTGATGTTTTTGATGTTTTTGATGTTTTTGATGTTTTCGATGTTTTTGATGTTTTTGATTTTTTTGATGTTTTTGATGGTTGTGATGTTTTTGATGTTTTTGATATTTTTTGATTTTTTTGATGCTTTTGATGTTTTTGATGTTTTTAATGTCGTTGATGTTTTTTGATGTTTTTGATGTTATTGATGTTTTTTAATGTTTTTGATGTTTTTGATCTTTTTGATGTTTTTGATGTTTTTGATGTTTTTGATGTTTTTGATGTTTTTGATGTTTTTGATGTTTTTGATGCTTTTGATGTTTATGATGTTTTTGATGTTTTTGATGTTATTGATGTGTTTGATGTTTTTGATGTTTTTTGATTTTTTTGATGTTTTTAATGTTTTTAATGTTTTTTAATGTTTTTGATGTTTTTTATGCTTTTGATGCTTTTGATGTTTTTGATGTTTTTGATGTTATTGATGTTTTTTGATGTATTTGATGTTTTTAATGTTATTGATGTTTTTTGATGTTTTTGATGTTATTGATGTTTTTGATGTTTTTATTTTTTGATGTTTTTTGATGTTTTTGATATTTTGATTTTTTGGATTTTTTTAGATGTATTTGATGTTTTTTTTTTTTTTTTTTTTTTTTTGATGTTTCTAAAGTTTTTGATGTTTTGATATTTCTGATGTTTTTAATGTTTTTGACATTTTTTTTGATGTTTTAAGTGTTTTTGATGTTTTTGATGGTTATGATATTTTTGATGTTCTTGATATTTTTTATGTTTTTATGATGTTTTTGATGTTTTTGATGTTTTTAATGTTTTTGATGTTTTTGATGTTTTTGATGTTTTTGATGTTTTTGATGTTTTTGATGTTTTTGATGTTTTTGATGTTTTTGATGTTTTTGATGTTTTTGATGTTTTTGATGTTTTGATGTTTTTGATGTTTTTGATGTTTTTGATGTTTTTGATGTTTTTGATGTTTTTGATGTTTTTGATGTTTTTCATGTTTTTGATGTTTTTAATGTTTTTGATGTTTTTGATGTTTTTGATGTTTTTGATGCTTTTATGATGTTTTTGATGTTTTTATGATGTTTTTGATGTTTTTAATGTTTTCAATGTTTTTAATGTTTTTGATGTTCTTGATGTTTTTGATGTTTTTGATGTTTTTGATGTTTTTGATGTTTTTGATGTTTTTGATGTTTTTGATGTTTTTGATGTTTTTGATGTTTTTGATGTTTTTGATGTTTTTGATATTTTTGATGTTTTGATGTTTTTGATGTTTTTGATGTTTTTGATGTTTTTGAGGTTTTTGATGTTTTTGATGTTTTTGAAGTTTTTTGATATTTTTGATGTTTTTGATGTTTTTTAATGTTTTTGATGTTTTTAAATGTTTTTGATGTTATTGATGTTATTGATGTTTTTGATGTTTTTGATGTTTTTGATGCTTTTGATGTTACTGATGTTTTTTGATGTTTTTGATGTTATTGATGTTTTTGATGATTTTTAATGTTTTTGATGTTTTTGATGTTTTTGATGTTTATGATGTTTTTGATGCTTTTGATGTTTTTGATGTTTTTAATGTTATTGATGTTTTTTGATATTTTTGATGTTTTTTGATATTTTTGATGTTTTTTAATGTTTTTGATGTTTTTTAATGTTTTTGATGTTATTGATGTTATTGATGTTTTTGATGTTTTTGATGTTTTTGATGTTTTTGATGCTTTTGATGTTTTTGATGTTTTTGATGTTATTGATGTGTTTGATGTTTTTGATGTTTTTGATGTTTTTGATGTTTTTGATGTTTTTTGATTTTTTTGATGTTTTTAATGTTTTTGATGTTTTTGATGTTTATGATGTTTTTGATGTTTTTGATGTTATTGATGTTTTACGATGTTTTTGATGTTATTGATGTTTTTATGTCTTTGATGTTTTTATGTTTTTGATATTTTTGATATTTTGATTTTTTGATGTTTTTGATGTTTCTAAAGTTTTTTTTTTTTTGAGGTTTTTGATGTTTTGATGTTTCTGATGTTTTTAATGTTTTTGATATTTTTGATGTTTTTGATGTTTTAAGTGTTTTTGATGTTTTTGATGTTATTGATGTTCTTGATGTTTTTTAATGTTTTTGATGTTTTTGATGTTTTTGATGTTTTTTGATGTTTTTGAAGTTTTTGATGTTTTTGATGTTTTTGATGTTTTCGATGTTTTTGATGTTTTTGATGTTTTAAGTGTTTTTGATGTTTTTGATGGTTGTGATGTTTTTGATGTTTTTGATGTTTTTGATGTTTTTGATGTTTTTGATGTTTTTGATGTTTTTGATGTTTTTTGATTTTTTTGATGCTTTTGATGTTTTTATGTTTTTGATGTTTTTAATGTTACTGATGTTTTTTGATGTTTTTGATGTTATTGATGTTTTTGATGTTTTTTAATGTTTTTGATGTTTATGATACTTTTGATGTTTTTGATGTTTTTGATGTTTTTGATGCTTTTAATGTTTATGATGCTTTTGATGTTTTTGATGTTATTGATGTGTTTGATGTTTTTGATGTTTTTGATGTTTTTTGATTTTTTTTTGATGTTTTTAATGTTTTTAATGTTTTTTAATGTTTTTGATGTTATTAATGCTTTTGATGCTTTTGATGTTTTTGATGTTTTTGATGTTATTGATGTTTTTAATGTTTTTGATGTTTTTGATGTTATTGATGTTTTTTGATGTTTTTGATGTTTTTGATGTTTTTGATGTTTTTGATGTTTTTGATGTTTTTGATGTTTTTATGTTTTTATGTTTTTAATGTTTTTGATGTTTTTGATATTTTTGATATTTTGAATTTTTTAGATGTATTTGATGTTTTTTTTTTTTTTTTTTTGATGTTTCTAAAGTTTTTGATGTTTTGATGTTTCTGATGTTTTTGATATTTTTTTTTGATGTTTTAAGTGTTTTTGATGTTTTTGATGGTTGTGATATTTTTGATGTTTTTGATGTTCTTGGTATTTTTGATGTTTTTGATGTTTTTATGATGTTTTTGATGTTTTTAATGTTTTTAATGTTTTTGATGTTTTTGATGTTTTTAATGTTTTTGATGTTTTTGATGTTTTTGATGCTTTTATGATGTTTTTGATGTTTTTATGATGTTTTTGATGTTTTTAATGTTTTCAATGTTTTTAATGTTTTTGATGTTCTTGATGTTTTTGATGTTTTTGATGTTTTTGATGTTTTTGATGTTTTTGATGTTTTTGATGTTTTTGATGTTTTTGATGTTTTTGATGTTTTTGATGTTATTGATGTTTTTTGATGTTTTTGGTGTTTTTAATGTTATTGATGTTTTTTGATGTTTTTGATGTTTTATGTTATTGATGTTTTTGATGTTTTTATGTTTTTGATGTTTTTATGTTTTTGATGTTTTTGATATTTTTGATATTTTGGATTTTTAGATGTATTTGATGTTTTTTTTTTTTTTTTTTTTTTATGTTTTGATGTTTCTAAAGTTTTTGATGTTTTGATGTTTCTGATGTTTTTGATATTTTTTTAATGTTTTTAGTGTTTTTGATGTTTTTGATGGTTTTGATATTTTTGATGTTTTTGATGTTCTTGATATTTTTGATGTTTTTATGATGTTTTTGATGTTTTTAATGTTTTTAATGTTTTTGATGTTTTTGATGTTTTTGATGTTTTTGATGTTTTTGATGTTTTTGATGTTTTTGATGTTTTTGATGTTTTTCATGTTTTTGATGTTTTTAATGTTTTTGATGTTTTTGATGTTTTTGATGTTTTTGATGCTTTTATGATGTTTTTGATGTTTTTATGATGTTTTTGATGTTTTTAATGTTTTCAATGTGTTTAATGTTTTTGATGTTCTTGATGTTTTTGATGTTTTTGATGTTTTTGATGTTTTTGATGTTTTTCATGTTTTTGATGTTTTTGATGTTTTTGATGTTTTGATGTTTTGATGTTTTTGATGTTTTTGATATTTTAAGTGTTTTTGATGTTTTTGATAGTTGTGATGTTTTTGATGTTTTTGAAATTTTTGATGTTATTGATGTTTTTGATGTTTTTGATGTTTTTGATATTTTTGATGTTTTGATGTTTTTGATGTTTTTGATGTTTTTGAGGTTTTTGATGTTTTTGATGTTTTTGATGTTTTTGATGTTTTTGATGTTTTTGATGTTTTTGATGTTTTTGTTGTTTTTGATGTTTTTGATGTTTTTGATGTTTTTGATGTTTTTAATGCTTTTGATGTTTTTGATGTTTTTGATGTTTTTGATATTTTTGATGTTTTTGATGTTATTGATGTTTTTTGATTTTTGATGTTTTTGATGTTTTTATGTTTTTGATGTTTTTGATGTTTTTGATGTTTTTGATGTTTTTGATGTTTTTATGTTTTTATGTTTTTAATGTTTTTGATGTTTTTGATATTTTTGATATTTTGAATTTTTTAGATGTATTTGATGTTTTTTTTTTTTTTTTTTTTGATGTTTCTAAAGTTTTTGATGTTTTGATGTTTCTGATGTTTTTGATATTTTTTTGATGTTTTAAGTGTTTTTGATGTTTTTGATGGTTGTGATATTTTTGATGTTTTTGATGTTCTTGGTATTTTTGATGTTTTTGATGTTTTTATGATGTTTTTGATGTTTTTAATGTTTTTAATGTTTTGATGTTTTTGATGTTTTTAATGTTTTTGATGTTTTTGATGTTTTGATGCTTTTATGATGTTTTTGATGTTTTTATGATGTTTTTGATGTTTTTAATGTTTTCAATGTTTTTAATGTTTTTGATGTTCTTGATGTTTTTGATGTTTTTGATGTTTTGATGTTTTTGATGTTTTTGATGTTTTTGATGTTTTGATGTTTTTGATGTTTTTGATGTTTTTGATGTTATTGATGTTTTTTGATGTTTTTGGTGTTTTTAATGTTATTGATGTTTTTTGATGTTTTTGATGTTTTATGTTATTGATGTTTTTGATGTTTTTATGTTTTTGATGTTTTTATGTTTTTGATGTTTTTGATATTTTTGATATTTTGGATTTTTTAGATGTATTTGATGTTTTTTTTTTTTTTTTTTTTATGTTTTGATGTTTCTAAAGTTTTTGATGTTTTGATGTTTCTGATGTTTTTGATATTTTTTTTTAATGTTTTAAGTGTTTTTGATGTTTTTGATGGTTATGATATTTTTGATGTTTTTGATGTTCTTGATATTTTTGATGTTTTTATGATGTTTTTGATGTTTTTAATGTTTTTAATGTTTTTGATGTTTTTGATGTTTTTAATGTTTTTGATGTTTTTGATGTTTTTGATGTTTTTGATGTTTTTGATGTTTTTCATGTTTTTGATGTTTTTAATGTTTTTGATGTTTTTGATGTTTTTGATGTTTTTGATGCTTTTATGATGTTTTTGATGTTTTTATGATGTTTTTGATGTTTTTAATGTTTTCAATGTGTTTAATGTTTTTGATGTTCTTGATGTTTTTGATGTTTTTGATGTTTTTGATGTTTTTGATGTTTTTCATGTTTTTGATGTTTTTGATGTTTTTGATGTTTTTGATGTTTTTGATGTTTTTGATGTTTTTGATATTTTAAGTGTTTTTGATGTTTTTGATAGTTGTGATGTTTTTGATGTTTTTGAAATTTTTGATGTTATTGATGTTTTTGATGTTTTTGATGTTTTTGATATTTTTGATGTTTTGATGTTTTTGATGTTTTTGATGTTTTTGAGGTTTTTGATGTTTTTGATGTTTTTGATGTTTTTGATGTTTTTGATGTTTTTGATGTTTTTGATGTTTTTGATGTTTTTGATGTTTTTGATGTTTTTGATGTTTTTGATGTTTTTAATGCTTTTGATGTTTTTGATGTTTTTGATGTTTTTGATATTTTTGATGTTTTTGATGTTATTGATGTTTTTTGATTTTTGATGTTTTTGATGTTTTTATGTTTTTGATGTTTTTGATGTTTTTGATGTTTTTGATGTTTTTATGTTTTTGATGTTTTTATGTTTTTGATGTTTTTGATATTTTTGATATTTTGGATTTTTTAGATGTATTTGATGTTTTTTTTTTTTTTTTTTTTTTTGATGTTTTGATGTTTCTAAAGTTTTTGATGTTTTGATGTTTCTGATGTTTTTGATATTTTTTTTTGATGTTTTAAGTGTTTTTGATGTTTTTGATGGTTATGATATTTTTGATGTTTTTGATGTTCTTGATATTTTTATGTTTTTATGATGTTTTTGATGTTTTTAATGTTTTTAATGTTTTTGATGTTTTTGATGTTTTTGATGTTTTTGATGTTTTTGATGTTTTTGATGTTTTTGATGTTTTTGATGTTTTTCATGTTTTTGATGTTTTTAATGTTTTTGATGTTTTTGATGCTTTTATGATGTTTTTGATGTTTTTATGATGTTTTTGATGTTTTTGATGTTTTTAATGTTTTCAATGTTTTTAATGTTTTTGATGTTCTTGATGTTTTTGATGTTTTTGATGTTTTTGATGTTTTTGATGTTTTTGATGTTTTTGATGTTTTTGATGTTTTTGATGTTTTTGATGTTTTTGATGTTTTTGATGTTTTTGATGTTTTTGATGTTTTTGATGTTTTTGATATTTTTGATGTTGTTGATGTTTTTGATGTTTTTGATGTTTTTGATGTTTTTGATGTTTTTGATGTTTTTGATGTTTTTGATGTTTTTGATGTTTTTGATGTTTTTGATGTTTTTGATGTTTTTGATGTTTTTGATGTTTTTGATGTTTTTGATATTTTAAGTGTTTTTGATGTTTTTGATGGTTGTGATGTTTTTGATGTTTTTGAAATTTTTGATGTTTTTGATGTTTCTGATGTTTTTGATGTTTTTGATATTTTGATGTTTTTGATGTTTTTGATGTTTTTGATGTTTTTGAGGTTTTGAGGTTTTTGATGTTTTTGATGTTTTTGATGTTTTTGATGTTTTGATGTTTTTGATGTTATTAATGCTTTTGATGTTTTTGATGTTTTTGATGTTTTTGATGTTTTTGATGTTTTTGATGTTTTTGATATTTTTGATGTTTTTGATGTTTTTGATGTTATTGATGTTTTTAATTTTTGATGCTTTTGATGTTTTTATGTTTTTGATGTTTTTGATGTTTTTGATGTTTTTATGTTTTTGATGTTTTTATGTTTTTGATGTTTTTGATTTTTTGAAATTTTTAGATGTATTAGATGTATTTGATGTTTTTTTTTTTTTTTTTTTGATTTTTTGATGTTTCTAAAGTTTTTTTTTTTTTTTTGAGGTTTTTGATGTTTTGATGTTTCTGATGTTTTTAATGTTTTTGATATTTTTGATGTTTTAAGTGTTTTTGATGTTTTTGATGGTTGTGATGTTCTTGATGTTTTTGATGTTTTTGATGTTTTTGATGTTTTTGATGTTTTTGATGTTTTTGATGTTTTTGATGTTTTTGATGTTTTTGATGTTTTTGATGTTTTTGATGTTTTTAATGTTTTTGATGTTTTTGATGTTTTTGATGTTTTTGATGTTTTTGATGTTTTTGATGTTTTTGATGTTTTTGATGTTTTTGATGTTTTTGATGTTTTTGATGTTTTTATGATGTTTTTGATGTTTTTATAATCTTTTCGATGTTTTTGATGTTATTGATGTTTTTGATATTTTAAGTGTTTTTGATGTTTTTGATGGTTGTGATGTTTTTGATGTTTTTGAAATTTTTGATGTTTTTGATGTTTTTGAGATTTTTGATGTTTTTGATATTTTTGATGTTTTTGATGTTTTTGATGTCTTTGATGTTTTTGAGGTTTTTGATGTTTTTGATGTTTTTGATGTTTTTAATGCTTTTGATGTTTTCGATGTTTTTGATGTTTTTGATGATTTTGATGTTTTTGATTTTTTTGATTTTTTGATGTGCTGATGTGTTTGATGTGTTTGATGGTTTTGATGTTTTTGATGTTTTTGATGTTTTTGATGTTTTTGATGTTTTTGATGTTATTGATGTTTTTTGATTTTTGATGTTTTTGATGTTATTGATGTTTTTGATGTTTTTATGTTTTTGATGTTTTTGATGTTTTTGATGTTATTGATGTTTTTTGATTTTTGATGTTTTTGATGTTTTTGATGTTTTTGATGTTTTTATGTTTTTGATGTTTTTGATGTTTTTATGTTTTTGATGTTTTTATATTTTTGATGTTTTTATGATGTTTTTGATGTTTTTAATGTTTTCAATGTTTTTAATGTTTTTGATGTTCTTGATGTTTTTGATGTTTTTGATGTTTTTGATGTTTTTGATGTTTTTGATGTTTTTGATGTTTTTGATGTTTTTGATGTTTGTGATGTTTTTGATGTTTTTGATGTTTTTGATGTTTTTGATGTTTTTGATGTTTTTGATGTTTTTGATGTTTTTGATGTTTTTGATGTTTTTGATATTTTAAGTGTTTTTGATGGTTGTGATGTTTTTGATGTTTTTGATGTTTTTAATGCTTTTGATGTTTTTGATGTTTTGATGTTTTTGATGTTTTTGATGTTTTTTGATGTTTTGATGTTTTTGATGTTTTTGATGTTTTTGATGTTTTTGATGTTTTTGATGTTTTTGATGTTTTTGATGTTTTTGATGTTTTGATGTTTTTGATGTTTTTGATGTTTTTTGATGTTTTTGATGTTTTTGATGTTTTTGATGTTTTTGATGTTTTTGATGTGTTTGATGTGTTTGATGTTTTTGAAGTTTTTGAAGTTTTTGATGTTTTTGATGTTATTGATGTTTTTGATGTTTTTATGTTTTTGATGTTTTTGTTGTTTTTATGTTTTTGATGTTTTTATGTTTTTGATGTTTTTGATATTTTGATTTTTTGAAATTTTTAGATGTATTTGATGTTTTTTTTTTTTTTTTTTTTTTTTTTTTGATTTTTTGATGTTTCTAAAGTTTTTTTTTTTGTTGAGGTTTTTGATGTTTTGATGTTTCTGATGTTTTTAATGTTTTTGATATTTTTGATGTTTTAAGTTTTTTTGATGTTTTTGATGGTTGTGATGTTCTTGATGTTTTTGATGTTTTTGACGTTTTTGATGTTTTTGATGTTTTTGATGTTTTTGATGTTTTTGATGTTTTTGATGTTTTTGATGTTTTTGATGTTTTTATGATGTTTTTGATGTTTTTATGATATTTTTGATGTTTTTGATGTTTTGATGTTTTTGATATTTTAAGTGTTTTTGATGTTTTTGATGTTTTTGATGTTTTTAATGTTTTTGATGTTTTTGATGTTTTTGATGTTTTTGATGTTTTTGATGTTTTTGATGTTTTGATGTTTTTGATGTTTTTGATGTTTTTGATGTTTTTATGATGTTTTTGATGTTTTTATGATATTTTTGATGTTTTTGATGTTTTGATGTTTTTGATATTTTAAGTGTTTTTGATGTTTTTGATGGTTGTGATGTTTTTGATGTTTTTGAAATCTTTGAAATTTTTGATGTTTTTGATGTTTTTGATGTTTTTGATATTTTTGATGTTTTTGATGTTTTTGATGTTTTTGATGTTTTTGAGGTTTTTGATGTTTTTGATGTTTTTGATGTTTTTGATGTTTTTAATGCTTTTGATGTTTTTGATGTTTTTGATGTTTTTGATGTTTTTGATGATTTTGATGTTTTTGATTTTTTTGATGTTTTTGATGTGCTGATGTGTTTGATGTATTTGATGTTTTTGATGTTTTTGATGTTTTTGATGTTTTTGATGTTTTTGATGTTTTTGATGTTTTTGATGTTTTTGATGTTTTTGATGTTATTGATGTTTTTTGATTTTTGATGTTTTTGATGTTATTGATGTTTTTATGTTTTTGATGTTTTCATGTTTTTGATGTTTTTGATATTTTGATTTTTTGAAATTTTTAGATGTATTTGATGTTTTTTTTTTTTTTTTTTGATTTTTTGATGTTTCTAAAGTTTTTTTTTTTGTTGAGGTTTTTGATGTTTTGATGTTTCTGATGTTTTTAATGTTTTTGGTATTTTTGATGTTTTTGATGTTTTAAGTGTTTTCGATATTTTTGATGGTTGTGATGTTTTTGATGTTTTTGATGTTTTTGATATTTTAAGTGTTTTTGATGGTTGTGATGTTTTTGATGTTTTGAAATTTTTGATGTTTTTGATGTTTTTGATATTTTTGATGTTTTTGATGTTTTTGATGTTTTTGATGTTTTTGATGTTTTTGATGTTTTTGATGTTTTTGATGTTTTTGATGTTTTTGATGTTTTTGATGTTTTTGATGTTTTTGAGGTTTTTGATGTTTTTGCTGTTTTGATGTTTTTGATGTTTTTGATGTTTTTGATGTTTTTAATGCTTTTGATGTTTTTGATGTTTTTGATGTTTTTGATGTTTTTGATGTTTTTGATGTTTTTGATGTTTTTGATGTTTTTGATGTTTTTGATGTTTTTGATGTTTTTGATGTTTTTGATGTTTTTGATGTTTGTGATGTTTTTGATGTTTTTGATGTTTTTGATGTTTTTGATGTGTTTGATGTTTTTGATGTTTTTGATGTTTTTGATGTTTTTGATGTTATTGATGTTTTTGATGTTTTTATGTTTTTGATGTTTTTGATGTTTTTGTTGTTTTTATGTTTTTGATGTTTTTATGTTTTTGATGTTTTTGATATTTTGATTTTTTGAAATTTTTAAATGTATTTGATGTTTTTTTTTTTTTTTTTTTTTTTTTTGTTTTTTTGATGTTTTTGTTTTTTTTGTTGTTTTTGATGTTTTGATGTTTTTGATGTTTTTGATGTTTTTGATGTTTTTGATGTTTTTGATGTTTTAAGTGTTTTTGATATTTTTGATGGTTGTGATGTTTTTGATGTTTTTGATGTTTTTGATGTTCTTGATGTTTTTGATGTTTTTGATGTTTTTGATGTTTTTGATGTTTTTGATGTTTTTGATGTTTTTGATGTGTTTAATGTGTTTGATGTTTTTGAAGTTTTTGATGTTTTTGATGTTTTTGATGTTATTGATGTTTTTGATATTTTGATGTTTTTGATGTTTTTGATGTTTTGAGGTTTTGATGTTTTTGATGTTTTTAAAGTTTTGATGTTTTTATGATGTTTTTGATGTTTTTGATGTTTTTATGATGTTTTTGATGTTTTTGATGTTTTTGATGTTTTTGATGTTTTGATGTTTTTGATGTTTTTGATGTTTTGATGTTTTGATGTTTTGATGTTTTTGATGTTTTTGATGTTTTGATGTTTTTGATGTTTTTGATGTTTTTGATGTTTTTGATGTTTTTGATGTTTTTGATGTTTTTGATGTTTTTGATGTTTTTGATGTTTTTGATGTTTTTGATGTTTTTGATGTTTTTGATGTTTTTGATGTTTTTAATGTTTTTGATGTTTTTGATGTTTTTGATGTTTTTTGATGTTTTTGATGTTTTTATGATGTTTTCGATGTTTTTATGATGATTTTGATGTTTTTAATGTTTTTGATGTTTTTGATGTTTTTATGTTTTTGATGTTTTTGATGTTTTTGATGTTTTTGATGTTTTTGATGTTTTTGATGTTTTTGATGTTTTGATGTTTTTGATGTTTTTGATGTTTTGATGTTTTTGATGTTTTTGATGTTTTTGATGTTTTGATGTTTTTGATGTTTTTGATGTTTTTGATGTTTTTGATGTTTTTGATGTTTTTGATGTTTTTGATGTTTTTGATGTTTTTGATGTTTTTGATGTTTTTGATGTTTTTGATGTTTTTGATGTTTTTGATGTTTTTGATGTTTTTATGTTTTTGATGTTTTTGATATTTTGATTTTTTGAAATTTTTAGATGTATTTGATGTTTTTTTTTTTTTTTTTTTTTTTTTTTTGATGTTTCTAAAGTTTTTTTTTGTGTTGAGGTTTTTGATGTTTTGATGTTTTGATGTTTCTGATGTTTTTAATGTTATTGATATTTTTGATGTTTTTGATGTTTTAAGTGTTTTTGATGTTTTTGATGGTTGTGATGTTTTTGATGTTCTTGATGTTCTTGATGTTTTTGATGTTTTTGATGTTTTTGATGTTTTTGATGTTTTTGATGTTTTTGATGTTTTGATGTTTTTGAGGTTTTGATGTTTTTGATGTTTTTAATGTTTTTGATGTTTTTGATGTTTTTGTTGTTTTTGATGTTTTTTTGATGTTTTTGATGTTTTTAATGTTTTTAACGTTTTTGATGTTTTTGATGTTTTTGATGTTTTTGATGTTTTTGATGTTTTTGATGTTTTTGATGTTTTTGATGTTTTTGATGTTTTTGATGTTTTTGATGTTTTTGATGTTTTTGATGTTTTTGATGTTTTTAATATTTTTAATGTTTTTGATGTTTTTGATGTTTTTGATGTTTTTGATGTTTTTGATGTTTTTAATGTTTGTAATGTTTTTGATGTTCTTGATGTTTTTGATGTTTTTGATGTTTTTGATGTTTTTGATGTTTTTGATGTTTTTGATGTTTTTATGTTTTTGATGTTTTTATGTTTTTGATGTTTTTGATATTTTGATTTTTGAAATTTTTAGATGTATTTGATGTTTTTTTTTTTTTTTTTTTTTTTGTTTTTTTGATGTTTTTAAAGTTTTTTTTTTGTTGAGGTTTTTGATGTTTTGATGTTTCTGATGTTTTTAATGTTTTTGATATTTTTGATGTTTTTGGTGTTTTAAGTGTTTTTGATGTTTTTGATGGTTGTGATGTTTTTGATGTTCTTGATGTTTTTGATGTTTTGATGTTTTGATGTGTTTGATGTGTTTGATGTTTTTTGAAGTTTTTGATGTTTTTGATGTTTTTGATGTTTTTGATGTTTTTGATGTTTTTGAGGTTTTTGATGTTTTTGATGTTTTTGATGTTTTTGATGTTTTTGATGTTTTGATGATGTTTTTGATGTTTTTATGATGTTTATGATGTTTTTGATGTTTTTAATGTTTTTAATGTTTTTGGTTTTTTTGATGTTTTTGATGTTTTTGATGTTTTTGATGTTTTTGATGTTTTTGATGTTTTTGATGATTTTGATTTTTTTAATGTTTTTGATGTTTTTGATGTTTTTGATGTTTTTGATGTTTTTGATGTTTTTATGATGTTTTTGATGTTTTTATGATGTTTTTGATGTTTTTAATGTTTTTAATGTTTTTGATGTTTTTGATGTTTTTATGTTTTTGATGTTTTTGATGTTTTGATGTTTTTGATGTTTTTGATGTTTTTGATGTTTTTGATGTTTTTGATGTTTTTGATGTTTTTTTGATGTTTTGATGTTTTTGATGTTTTTGATGTTTTTGATGTTTTTGATGTTTTTGATGTTTTGATGTTTTTGATGTTTTTGATGTTTTTGATGTTTTTGATGTTTTTGATGTTTTTGATGTTATTGATGTTTTTTGATTTTTGATGTTTTTTATGTTTTGATGTTTTGAATTTTCTGATGTTTTTAATGTTTTTGATATTTTTGATGTTTTTGATGTTTTAAGTGTTTTTGATGTTTTTGATGGTTGTGATGTTTTTGATGTTTTTGATGTTCTTGATGTTTTTGATGTTTTTGATGTTTTTGATGTTTTTGATATTTTTGATGTTTTTGATGTTTTTGATGTTTTTGAGGTTTTTGATGTTTTTGATGTTTTTAATGTTTTTGATGTTTTTGATGTTTTTGATGTTTTTGATGTTTTTGATGTTTTTAATGTTTTTAATGTTTTTGATGTTTTTGATGTTTTTGATGTTTTTGATGTTTTTGATGTTTTTGATGTTTTTATGATGTTTTGATGTTTTTGATGTTTTTGATGTTTTTGATGTTTTTGATGTTTTTGATGTTTTTGATGTTTTTGATGTTTTTGATGTTTTTGATGTTTTTGATGTTTTTGATGTTTTTGATGTTTTTGATGTTTTTAATGTTTGTAATGTTTTTGATGTTTTTGATGTTTTTGATGTTTTTGATGTTTTTGATGTTTTTGATGTTTTTGATGTTTTTGATGTTTTTGATGTTTTTATGTTTTTGATGTTTTTGATGTTTTTGATGTTTTGATATTTTGATTTTTGAAATTTTTAGATGTATTTGATGTTTTTTTTTTTTTTTTTTTTTTTTTTTTTTTGATGTTTTTTATGTTTTTTTTTTTTTGATGTTTTTGATGTTTTGATGTTTTTGATGTTTTTGATGTTTTTGATGTTTTTGATGTTTTTGGTGTTTTAAGTGTTTTTGATGTTTTTGATGGTTGTGATGTTTTTGATGTTTTTGATGTTCTTGATGTTTTTGATGTTTTTGATGTTTTTGATGTGTTTGATGTGTTTGATGTTTTTGAAGTTTTTGATGTTTTTGATGTTTTTGATGTTTTTGATGTTTTTGATGTTTTTGAGGTTTTTGATGTTTTTGATGTTTTTAATGTTTTTGATGTTTTTGATGTTTTGATGATGTTTTTGATGTTTTTATGATGTTTATGATGTTTTTGATGTTTTTAATGTTTTTAATGTTTTTGGTTTTTTTGATGTTTTTGATGTTTTTGATGTTTTTGATGTTTTTGATGTTTTTGATGTTTTTGATGTTTTTGATGTTTTTGATGGTTGTGATGTTTTTGATGTTTTTGATGTTCTTGATGTTTTTGATGTTTTTGATGTTTTTGATGTGTTTGATGTGTTTGATGTTTTTGAAGTTTTTGATGTTTTTGATGTTTTTATGATGTTTTTGATGTTTTTAATGTTTTTAATGTTTTTGATGTTTTTGATGTTTTTATGTTTTTGATGTTTTTGATGTTTTTGATGTTTTTGATGTTTTTGATGTTTTTGATGTTTTTGATGTTTTTGATGTTTTTGATGTTTTTGATGTTTTTGATGTTTTTGATGTTTTTGATGTTTTTGATGTTTTTGATGTTTTTGATGTTTTTGATGTTTTTGATGTTTTTGATGTTTTTGATGTTTTTGATGTTTTTGATGTTATTGATGTTTTTTGATTTTTGATGTTTTTGATGTTTTTGATGTTATTGATGTTTTTGATGTTTTTATGTTTTATGATGTTTTTGATGTTTTGATGTTTTTATGTTTTTGATGTTTTTATGTTTTTGATGTTTTTGATATTTTGATTTTTTGAAATTTTTAGATGTATTTGATGTTTTTTTTTTTTTTTTGATTTTTTGATGTTTCTAAAGTTTTTTTTTGTTGAGGTTTTTGATGTTTTGATGTTTCTGATGTTTTTAATGTTTTTGATATTTTTGATGTTTTTGGTGTTTTTAGTGTTTTTGATGTTTTTGATGGTTGTGATGTTTTTGATGTTTTTGATGTTCTTGATGTTTTTGATGTTTTTGATGTTTTGATGTGTTTGATGTGTTTGATGTTTTTGAAGTTTTTTGATGTTTTTGATGTTTTTGATGTTTTGATGTTTTTGATGTTTTTGAGGTTTTTGATGTTTTTGATGTTTTTAATGTTTTTGATGTTTTTGATGTTTTGATGATGTTTTTGATGTTTTTATGATGTTTATGATGTTTTTGATGTTTTTAATGTTTTTAATGTTTTTGGTTTTTTTGATGTTTTTGATGTTTTTGATGTTTTTGATGTTTTTGATGTTTTTGATGTTTTTGATGTTTTTGATGTTTTTGATGATTTTGATGTTTTTAATGTTTTTGATGTTTTTGATGTTTTTGATGTTTTTGATGTTTTTGATGTTTTTGATGTTTTTGATGTTTTTATGATGTTTTTGATGTTTTTATGATGTTTTTGATGTTTTTAATGTTTTTAATGTTTTTGATGTTTTTGATGTTTTTATGTTTTTGATGTTTTGATGTTTTTGATGTTTTTGATGTTTTTGATGTTTTTGATGTTTTTGATGTTTTTGATGTTTTTGATGTTTTTGATGTTTTTGATGTTTTTGATGTTTTTGATGTTTTTGATGTTTTTGATGTTTTTGATGTTTTTGATGTTTTTGATGTTTTTGATGTTTTTGATGTTATTGATGTTTTTTGATTTTTGATGTTTTTGATGTTTTTGATGTTATTGATGTTTTTGATGTTTTTATGTTTTTGATGTTTTTGATGTTTTTGATGTTTTGATGTTTTTATGTTTTTGATGTTTTTATGTTTTTGATGTTTTTGATATTTTGATTTTTGAAATTTTTAGATGTATTTGATGTTTTTTTTTTTTTTGATTTTTTGATGTTTCTAAAGTTTTTTTTTGTGTTGAGGTTTTTGATGTTTTGATGTTTCTGATGTTTTTAATGTTTTTGATATTTTTGATGTTTTTGATGTTTTAAGTGTTTTTGATGGTTGTGATGTTTTTGATGTTTTTGATGTTTTTGATGTTCTTGACGTTCTTGATGTTTTTGATGTTTTTGATGTTTTTGATGTTTTTGATGTTTTTGATGTTTTTGATGTTTTTGAGGTTTTTGATGTTTTGATGTTTTTGATGTTTTTGATGTTTTTGATGTTTTTATGATGTTTTGATGTTTTTATGATGTTTTTGATGTTTTTAATGTTTTTAATGTTTTTGATGTTTTTGATGTTTTTGATGTTTTTGATGTTTTTGATGTTTTTGATGTTTTTGATGTTTTGATGTTTTGATGTTATTGATGTTTTTGATGTTTTTGATGTTTTTGATGTTTTTGATATTTTTAATGTTTTTAATGTTTTTGATGTTTTTGATGTTTTTGATGTTTTTAATGTTTTTGATCTTTTTGATGTTTTTGATGTTTTTGATGTTTTTGATCTTTTTGATGTTTTTGATGTTTTTGATGTTTTTGATGTTTTTGATGTTTTTGATGTTTTTGATGTTTTTAATGTTTTTGATGTTTTTGATGTTATTGATGTTTTTTGATGTTTTTGATGTTATTGATGTTATTGATGTTTTTGATGTTTTTATGTTTTTGATGTTTTTGATGTTTTTGATCTTTTTGATGTTTTTGATGTTTTTGATGTTTTTGATGTTTTTGATGTTTTTGATGTTTTTGATCTTTTTAATGTTTTTGATGTTTTTGATGTTTTTGATGTTTTTGATGTTTTTGATGTTTTTGATGTTTTTGATGTTTTTGATGTTTTTGATGTTTTAAGTGTTTTTGATGTTTTTGATGGTTGTGATGTTTTGATGTTTTGATGTTTTTGATGTTTTTGATGTTTTTGATGTTTTTGATGTTTTTGATGTTTTTGATGTTTTTGATGTTTTTTGATTTTTGATGTTTTTGATGTTTTTGATGTTATTGATGTTTTTGATGTTTTTATGTTTTTGATGTTTTTGATGTTATTATGTTTTTGATGTTTTTATGTTTTTGATGTTTTTGATATTTTGATTTTTTGAAATTTTTAGATGTATTTGATGTTTTTTTTTTTTTTTTTTTTTGATTTTTTGATGTTTCTAAAGTTTTTTTTTTGTTGAGGTTTTTGATGTTTTGATGTTTCTGATGTTTTTAATGTTTTTGATATTTTGATGTTTTTGATGTTTTAAGTGTTTTGATGTTTTGATGGTTGTGATGTTTTTGATGTTTTTGATGTTTTGATGTTTTTGATGTTCTTGATGTTCTTGATGTTTTTGATGTTTTGATGTTTTTGATGTTTTTGATGTTTTTGATGTTTTTGATGTTTTTGATGTTTTTGATGTTTTTGATGTTTTTGATGTTTTTGATGTTTTTGATGTTTTTGATGTTTTTGATGTTTTTGATGTTTTTATGATGTTTTTGATGTTTTTGATGTTTTTAATGTTTTTAATGTTTTGATGTTTTTGATGTTTTTGATGTTTTGATGTTTTTGATGTTTTTGATGTTTTTGATGTTTTTGATGTTTTTGATGTTTTTGATGTTTTTGACGTTATTGATGTTTTTGATGTTTTTGATGTTTTTGATATTTTTAATGTTTTTGATGTTTTTGATGTTTTTGATGTTTTTGATGTTTTTGATGTTTTTGATCTTTTTGATGTTTTTGATGTTTTTGATGTTTTTGATGTTTTTGATGTTTTTGATGTTTTTGATGTTTTTGATGTTTTTGATGTTTTTGATGTTTTTGATGTTTTTGATGTTTTTGATGTTTTTGATGTTTTTGATGTTTTTGATGTTTTTGATGTTTTTGATGTTTTTGATGTTTTTGATGTTTTTGATGTTATTGATGTTTTTTGATGTTTTTGATGTTATTGATGTTATTGATGTTTTTGATGTTTTTGATGTTTTTATGTTTTTGATGTTTTTGATGTTTTTGATCTTTTTGATGTTTTTGATGTTTTTGATGTTTTTGATGTTTTTGATGTTTTTGATGTTTTTGATCTTTTTAATGTTTTTGATGTTTTGATGTTTTTGATGTTTTTGATGTTTTTGATGTTTTTGATGTTTTTGATGTTTTTGATGTTTTTGATGTTTTAAGTGTTTTTGATGTTTTTGATGGTTGTGATGTTTTTGATGTTTTTGATGTTTTTGATGTTTTTGATGTTTTTGATGTTTTTTGATGTTTTGATGATGTTTTTGATGTTTTTATGATGTTTATGATGTTTTGATGTTTTTAATGTTTTTAATGTTTTTGATGTTTTTGATGTTTTTGATGTTTTTGATGTTTTTGATGTTTTTGATGTTTTTGATGTTTTTGATGTTTTTGATGTTTTTGATGTTTTTGATGATTTTGATGTTTTTAATGTTTTTGATGTTTTTGATGTTTTTGATGTTTTTGATGTTTTTGATGTTTTTGATGTTTTTGATGTTTTTGATGTTTTTGATGTTTTTGATGTTTTTGATGATTTTGATGTTTTTAATGTTTTTGATGTTTTTGATGTTTTTGATGTTTTTGATGTTTTTGATGTTTTTGATGTTTTTGATGTTTTTGATGTTTTTGATGTTTTTGATGTTTTTGATGTTTTTGATGTTTTGATGTTTTTGATGTTTTTATGATGTTTTGATGTTTTTATGATGTTTTTGATGTTTTTAATGTTTTTGATGCTTTTGATGTTTTTATGTTTTTGATGTTTTTGATGTTTTGATGTTTTTGATGTTTTTGATGTTTTTGATGTTTTTGATGTTTTTGATGTTTTTGATGTTTTTGATGTTTTTGATGTTTTTGATGTTTTGATGTTTTTGATGTTTTGATGTTTTTGATGTTTTTGATGTTATTGATGTTTTTTGATTTTTGATGTTTTTGATGTTTTTGATGTTTTTATGTTTTTGATGTTTTGATGTTTTTGATGTTTTTGATGTTTTTATGTTTTTGATGTTTTTATGTTTTTGATGTTTTGTTGATATTTTGATTTTTTGAAATTTTGAGATGATTTTTTTTTTTTTTTTTTTTTTTGATGTTTTCTAAAGTTTTTTTTTTTGTTGAGGTTTTTGATGTTTTGATGTTTCTGATGTGTTTTAATGTTTTTGATATTTTTGATGTTTTTGATGTTTTAAGTGTTTTGATGTTTTTGATGGTTGTGATGTTTTTGATGTTTTGATGTTTTTGATGTTTTTGATGTTTTTAATGTTTTTGATGTTTTTGATGTTTTTATGATGTTTTGATGTTTTTATGATGTTTTTGATGTTTTTAATGTTTTTAATGTTTTTGATGTTTTTGATGTTTTTGATGTTTTGTTTTGATGTTTTTGATGTTTTTGATGTTATTGATGTTTTGATGTTTTTGATGTTTTTGATGTTTTTAATGTTTTTAATGTTTTTGATGTTTTTGATGTTTTTGATGTTTTTGATGTTTTTGATGTTTTTGATGATTTTGATGTTTTTGATGTTTTTGATGTTTTTGATGTTTTTGATGTTTTTGATATTTTGATGTTTTTGATGTTTTTGATGTTTTTGATGTTTTTGATGTTTTTATGTTTTTGATGTTTTTGATATTTTGATGTTTTTGATGTTTTTGATGATTTTGATGTTTTTGATGTTTTTGATGTTTTTATGATGTTTTTGATGTTTTTAATGTTTTTAATGTTTTTGATGTTTTTGATGTTTTTGATGTTTTTGATGTTTTTGATGTTTTTGATGTTTTTGATGTTTTTGATGTTTTTGATGTTTTTGATGTTTTTGATGTTTTGATGTTTTTGATGTTTTTGATGTTTTGATGTTTTTGATGTTTTGATGTTTTTGATGTTTTTGATGTTTTTGATATTTTTGATGTTTTGATGTTTTTGATGTTTTGATGATGTTTTGATGTTTTTATGATGTTTATGATGTTTTTGATGTTTTTAATGTTTTTGATGTTTTTGATGTTTTTGATGTTTTTGATGTTTTTGATGTTTTTGATGTTTTTGATGTTTTTTGATGTTTTTGATGTTTTTGATGTTTTTGATGTTTTTGATGTTTTTTGATGTTTTTGATGTTTTTGATGTTTTTGATGTTTTTGATGTTATTGATGTTTTTTGATTTTTGATGTTTTTGATGTTTTTGATGTTTTTATGTTTTTGATGTTTTTGATGTTTTTGATGTTTTTGATGTTTTTGATGTTTTTGATGTTTTTGATGTTTTTATGTTTTTGATGTTTTTATGTTTTTGATGTTTTTGATATTTTGATTTTTTGAAATTTTTAGATGTATTTGATGTTTTTTTTTTTTTTTTGATTTTGATGTTTCTAAAGTTTTTTTTTTGTTGAGGTTTTTGATGTTTTGATGTTTCTGATGTTTTTAATGTTTTTGAGGTTTTTGATGTTTTTGATGTTTTTGATGTTTTTGATGTTTTTGATGTTTTTGATGTTTTTGATGTTTTTATGATGTTTTTGATGTTTTTGATGTTTTAATGTTTTTAATGTTTTTGATGTTTTTGATGTTTTTGATATTTTTGATGTTTTTGATGTTTTTGATGTTTTTGATGTTTTTGATGTTTTTGACGTTATTGATGTTTTTGATGTTTTTGATGTTTTTGATGTTTTTGATGTTTTTGATGTTTTTGATGTTTTTGATGTTTTTGATGTTTTTGATGTTTTTGATGTTTTTGATGTTTTTGATGTTTTTATGATGTTTTTGATGTTTTTGATGTTTTTAATGTTTTTAATGTTTTTGATGTTTTTGATGTTTTTGATATTTTTGATGTTTTTGATGTTTTAAGTGTTTTTGATGTTTTTGATGGTTGTGATGTTTTTGGTGTTTTTGATGTTTTTGATGTTCTTGATGTTTTTGATGTTTTTGATGTTTTTGACGTTTTTGATGTTTTTGATGTTTTTGATGTTTTTGATGTTTTTGAGGTTTTTGATGTTTTTGATGTTTTTGATGTTTTTGATGTTTTTGATGTTTTTGATGTTTTTGATGTTTTTGATGTTTTTGATGTTTTTGATGTTTTTGATGTTTTTATGATGTTTTTGATGTTTTTGATGTTTTTAATGTTTTTAATGTTTTTGATGTTTTTGATGTTTTTGATATTTTTGATGTTTTTGATGTTTTTGATGTTTTTGATGTTTTTGATGTTTTTGATGTTTTTGATGTTTTTGACGTTATTGATGTTTTTGATGTTTTTGATGTTTTTGATGTTTTTGATATTTTTGATATTTTTAATGTTTTTAATGTTTTTGATGTTTTTGATGTTTTTGATGTTTTTAATGTTTTTGATGTTTTTGATGTTTTTGATGTTTTTGATGTTTTTGATGCTTTTGATGTTTTTGATGTTTTTGATGTTTTTGATGTTTTTGATGTTATTGATGTTTTTTGATGTTTTTGATGTTATTGATGTTATTGATGTTTTTGATGTTTTTATGTTTTTGATGTTTTTGATGTTTTTGATGTTATTGATGTTTTTTGATTTTTGATGTTTTTGATGTTTTTGATGTTTTTATGTTTTTGATGTTTTTGATGTTTTTGATGTTTTTGATGTTTTTGATGTTTTTGATGTTTTTGATGTTTTTATGTTTTTGATGTTTTTATGTTTTTGATGTTTTTGATATTTTGATTTTTTGAAATTTTTAGATGTATTTGATGTTTTTTTTTTTTTTTTTGATTTTTGATGTTTCTAAAGTTTTTTTTGTTGAGGTTTTTGATGTTTTGATGTTTCTGATGTTTTTTAATGTTTTTGAGGTTTTTGATGTTTTTGATGTTTTTGATGTTTTTGATGTTTTTGATGTTTTTGATGTTTTTATGATGTTTTTGATGTTTTTGATGTTTTTAATGTTTTTAATGTTTTTGATGTTTTTGATGTTTTTGATATTTTTGATGTTTTTGATGTTTTTGATGTTTTTGATGTTTTTGACGTTATTGATGTTTTTGATGTTTTTGATGTTTTGATGTTTTTGATGTTTTTGATGTTTTTGATGTTTTTGATGTTTTTGATGTTTTTGATGTTTTTGATGTTTTTGATGTTTTGATGTTTTGATGTTTTTGATGTTTTTTGATGTTTTTGATGTTTTTGATGTTTTTAATGATTTTTGATGTTTTGATGTTTTTGATGTTTTTGATGTTTTTGGTGTTTTGATGTTTTTGATGTTTTTAATGTTTTTGATGTTTTTGATGTTTTTGATGTTTTTGATGTTTTTGATGTTTTGATGTTTTTGATGTTTTTGTTTTTGATGATTTTTGATGTTTTTTTGATGTTTTTGATGTTTTGATGTTTTTGATGTTTTTGATGTTTTGATGTTTTTGATGTTTTTGATGTTTTTGATGTTTTTTTTTGATGTTTTTGATGTTTTTGATGTTTTTTGATGTTTTTGATGTTTTGATGTTTTTAATGTTTTTAATGTTTTGATGTTTTTGATGTTTTTGATGTTTTTGATGTTTTTGATGTTTTGATGTTTTTGATGTTTTTGATGTTTTGATGTTTTTGATGTTTTTGATGTTTTTGATGTTTTTGATGTTTTTATTGATTTTTGATGTTTTGATGTTTTGATGTTTTTGATGTTTTGATGTTTTTGATGTTTTTGATGTTTTGATGTTTTTGATGTTTTGATGTTTTGTTGATGTTTTTGATGTTTTGATGTTTTTGATGTTTTTGATGTTTTTGATGTTTTTTAGTGTTTTGATGTTTTGATGTTTTTGATGTTTTTGATGTTTTGATGTTTTGATGTTTTTGATGTTTTTGATGTTTTTGATGTTTTTGATGTTTTTGATGTTTTTTGATGTTTTTGATGTTTTTGATGTTTTTGATGTTTTTGATGTTTTTGATGTTTTTGATGTTTTTGATGTTTTTGATGTTTTTTATGATGTTTTTGATGTTTTTGATGTTTTTTGATGTTTTTGATGTTTTTGATGTTTTTTTGATGTTTTTGATGTTTTTGATGTTTTTTGATGTTTTTGATGTTTTTGATGTTTTGATGTTTTTGATGTTTTTGATGTTTTTGATGTTTTTGATGTTTTTGATGTTTTTGATGTTTTTGATGTTTTTGATGTTTTTGATGTTTTGATGTTTTTGATGTTTTTGATGTTTTTGATGTTTTTGATGTTTTTGATGTTTTTGATGTTTTTTTGATGTTTTTGATGTTTTTGATGTTTTTGATGTTTTTGATGTTTTTGATGTTTTTGATGTTTTTGATGTTTTTGATGTTTTTGATGTTTTTTGTTTTTAATGTTTTTGATGTTTTTTGATGTTTTGATGTTTTTGATGTTTTTGATGTTTTTGATGTTTTGATGTTTTTGATGTTTTGATGTTTTGATGTTTTTGATGTTTTGATGTTTTTTTGATGTTTTTGATGTTTTTGATGTTTTTGATGTTTTTGATGTTTTTGATGTTTTTGATGTTTTTGATGTTTTTGATGTTTTTGATGTTTTGATGTTTTTGATGTTTTTGATGTTTTTGATGTTTTTGATGTTTTTGATGTTTTTTTGATGTTTTTGATGTTTTTGATGTTTTGATGTTTTTGATGTTTTTGATGTTTTTGATGTTTTTGATGTTTTTGATGTTTTGATGTTTTTGATGTTTTTGATGTTTTTGATGTTTTTGATGTTTTGATGTTTTGATGTTTTTGATGTTTTTGATGTTTTTGATGTTTTGATGTTTTTGATGTTTTTGATGTTTTTGATGTTTTTGATGTTTTTGAT
This sequence comes from Drosophila pruinosa, assembly GCA_018150935.1. Lineage (NCBI taxonomy): Eukaryota > Metazoa > Arthropoda > Insecta > Diptera > Drosophilidae > Drosophila > Drosophila pruinosa. The sequence continues at coordinate 9,870 of JAECWR010000239.1, read as the reverse complement.
GTTTTTGTTGATGTTTTTGATGTTTTGATGTTTTTGATGTTTTATGATGTTTTTGATGTTTTTGATGTTTTTGATGTTTTTGATGTTTTTGATGTTTTGATGTTTTGATGTTTTTGATGTTTTTGATGTTTTTGATGTTTTGATGTTTTTGATGTTTTTGATGTTTTTGATGTTTTGATGTTTTTGATGTTTTTGATGTTTTTGATGTTTTTGATGTTTTTGATGTTTTTGATGTTTTTGATGTTTTTGATGTTTTGATGTTTTTGATGTTTTTGATGTTTTTGATGTTTTGATGTTTTTGATGTTTTTTGATGTTTTGATGTTTTTGATGTTTTTGATGTTTTTGATGTTTTGATGTTTTTGATGTTTTGATGTTTTTGATGTTTTGATTTGGATGTTTTTGATGTTTTGTGTTTTGATGTTTTTGATGTTTTTTGATGTTTTGATGTTTTTGATGTTTTTGATGTTTTTGATGTTTTTGATGTTTTTGATGTTTTTGATGTTTTTGATGTTTTTGATGTTTTGATGTTTTTGATGTTTTTTTTTGATGTTTTGATGTTTTTGATGTTTTTGATGTTTTTGATGTTTTTGATGTTTTTGATGTTTTTGATGTTTTTGATGTTTTTGATGTTTTTGATGTTTTTGATGTTTTTGATGTTTTTGATGTTTTGATGTTTTGATGTTTTGATGTTTTTGATTTTTGATGTTTTTGATGTTTTTGATGTTTTTGATGTTTTTTGATGTTTTTGATGTTTTTGATGTTTTTGATGTTTTTGATGTTTTTGATGTTTTGATGTTTGATGTTTTTTGATGTTTTTGATGTTTTTGATGTTTTTGATGTTTTGATGTTTTTGATGTTTTGATGTTTTTGATGTTTTTGATGTTTTGATGTTTTGATGTTTTTGATGTTTTGATGTTTTTGATGTTTTTGATGTTTTGATGATGTTTTTGATGTTTTTGATGTTTTGATGTTTTTGATGTTTTTGATGTTTTTGATGTTTTTGATGTTTTTGATGTTTTTGATGTTTTGATGTTTTTGATGTTTTGATGTTTTTGATGTTTTTGATGTTTTTGATGTTTTGATGTTTTTGATGTTTTTGATGTTTTTGATGTTTTTTTGATGTTTTGATGTTTTTGATGTTTTTGATGTTTTGATGTTTTTGATGTTTTTGATGTTTTTGATGTTTTTGATGTTTTGATGTTTTTGATGTTTTTGATGTTTTGATGTTTTGATGTTTTTGATGTTTTTGATGTTTTTGATGTTTTTTGATGTTTTTGATGTTTTTGATGTTTTTGATGTTTTTTGATGTTTTGATGTTTTTGATGTTTTTGATGTTTTTGATGTTTTTGATGTTTTTGATGTTTTTGATGTTTTTGATGTTTTTGATGTTTTTGATGTTTTTGATGTTTTTGATGTTTTTGATTTTTTGATGTTTTGATGTTTTGATGTTTTTGATGTTTTTGATGTTTTTGATGTTTTTGATGTTTTTGATGTTTTTGATGTTTTTGGATGTTTTTTTGATGTTTTTGATGTTTTTGATGTTTTTGATGTTTTGATGTTTTTTGATGTTTTTGATGTTTTTGATGTTTTTGATGTTTTTGATGTTTTTGATGTTTTTGATGTTTTTTGATGTTTTTGATGTTTTTGATGTTTTTGATGTTTTTGATGTTTTTGATGTTTTTGATGTTTTTGATGTTTTTGATGTTTTTGATGTTTTTGATGTTTTTTGATGTTTTGATGTTTTTGATGTTTTTGATGTTTTTGATGTTTTTGATGTTTTTGATGTTTTTGATGTTTTTGATGTTTTTGATGTTTTTGATGTTTTTGATGTTTTTTTGATGTTTTTGATGTTTTGATGTTTTTGATGTTTTGATGTTTTTGATGTTTTTGATGTTTTGATGTTTTGATGTTTTTGATGTTTTTGATGTTTTTGATGTTTTTGATGTTTTGATGTTTTTGATGTTTTTGATGTTTTTGATGTTTTTGATGTTTTTGATGTTTTGATGTTTTTGATGTTTTTGATGTTTTTGATGTTTTTGATGTTTTTGATGTTTTTGATGTTTTTGATGTTTTGATGTTTTTGATGTTTTTGATGTTTTTGATGTTTTGATGTTTTTTTGATGTTTTTGATGTTTTTGATGTTTTTGATGTTTTGATATTTTTGATGTTTTTGATGTTTTTGATGTTTTTGATGTTTTTGATGTTTTTGATGTTTTGATGTTTTTGATGTTTTTGATGTTTTTGATGTTTTTGATGTTTTTTGATTTGATGTTTTTGATGTTTTGATGTTTTTTGATGTTTTTGATGTTTTTGATGTTTTGATGTTTTTGATGTTTTGCTGTTTTTGATGTTTTTGATGTTTTTGATGTTTTGATGTTTTTGATGTTTTTGATGTTTTTGATGTTTTTGATGTTTTTGATGTTTTGATGTTTTTGATGTTTTTGATGTTTTTGATGTTTTTGATGTTTTTGATGTTTTTGATGTTTTTGATGTTTTTGATGTTTTTGATGTTTTTGATGTTTTTGATGTTTTTGATGTTTTTGATGTTTTTGATGTTTTGATGTTTTTGATGTTTTTTGATGTTTTTGATGTTTTGATGTTTTTGATGTTTTTGATGTTTTTAGTGTATTTTTGATGTTTTTTTTGATGTTTTTGATGTTTTTGATGTTTTGATGTTTTTGATGTTTTTGATGTTTTTATGTTTTTGATGTTTTTGATGTTTTTGATGTTTTGATGTTTTTGATGTTTTTGATGTTTTGATGTTTTTGATGTTTTTGATGTTTTTGATGTTTTTGATGTTTTGATGTTTTTGATGTTTTTGATGTTTTTGATGTTTTGATGTTTTTGATGTTTTTGATGTTTTTGATGTTTTGATGTTTTTGATGTTTTTGATGTGTTTTTGATGTTTTTGATGTTTTTGATGTTTTTGATGTTTTTGATGTTTGATGTTTTGATGTTTTTGATGTTTTTGATGTTTTTGATGTTTTTGATGTTTTGATGTTTTTGATGTTTTTGATGTTTTTGATGTTTTGATGTTTTGATGTTTTTTTGATGTTTTTGATGTTTTTGATGTTTTGATGTTTTTGATGGTTTTGATGTTTTGATGTTTTTGATGTTTTTGATGTTTTTGATGTTTTTGATGTTTTTGATGTTTTGATGTTTTTGATGTTTTTGATGTTTTTGATGTTTTTGATGTTTTGATGTTTTTGATGTTTTTGGTTTTTTTGATGTTTTTGATGGTTTTGATGTTTTTGATGTTTTTGATGTTTTTGATGTTTTTTTGTTTTGATGTTTTTGATGGTTTTGATGTTTTGTGTTTTTGATGTTTTTGATGTTTTGATGTTTTGATGTTTTTGATGTTTTTGATGTTTTTTGATGTTTTGATGTTTTTGATGTTTTGATGTTTTGATGTTTTTGATGTTTTTGATGTTTTTGATGTTTTGATGTTTTTGATGTTTTTGATGTTTTGATGTTTTTGATGTTTTTGATGTTTTGATGTGTTTTTGATGTTTTGATGTTTTTGATGTTTTGATGTTTTTGATGTTTTTGATGTTTTTGATGTTTTTGATGTTTTGATGTTTTTTGATGTTTTTGATGTTTTTGATGTTTTTGATGTTTTTGATGTTTTTGATGTTTTTGTATGTTTTTGATGTTTTGATGTTTTGATGTTTTTGATGTTTTTTTTTTTTTTTTTTTTGATGTTTTTGTGTTTTTGATGTTTTTGATGTTTTTGATGTTTTGATGTTTTTTGATGTTTTTGATGTTTTTGATGTTTTGATGTTTTTGATGTTTTGATGTTTTTGATGTTTTTGATGTTTTTGATGTTTTTGATGTTTTTGGTTTTTGATGTTTTGATGTTTTTGATGTTTTTGATGTTTTTGATGTTTTGATGTTTTTGATGTTTTTGATGTTTTGATGTTTTTGATGTTTTGATGTTTTTTGATGTTTTGATGTTTTTGATGTTTATGTGTTTTGATGTTTTTGATTTTTTTGATGTTTTTGATGTTTTTGATGTTTTGATGTTTTTGATGTTTTTGATGTTTTGATGTTTTTTTTTTTTTTTGATGTTTTTGATGTTTTTGATGTTTTTGATGTTTTTGATGTTTTTGATGTTTTTGATGATTTCGATGTTTTTGATGTTTTTGATGTTTTTGATGTTTTTGATGTTTTTGATGTTTTGATGTTTTTGATGTTTTTGATGTTTTTGATGTTTTTGATGTTTTTGATGTTTTTGATGTTTTTAATGTTTTTGATGTTTTGATGTTTTTGATGTTTTTGATGTTTTTGATGTTTTTGATGTTTTTGATGTTTTTGATGTTTTGATGTTTTTGATGTTTTTGATGTTTTTGATGTTTTTGATGTTTTTGATGTTTTTGATGTTTTGATGTTTTTGATGTTTTTGATGTTTTTTATGTTTTTTTATGTCATTTTTTTGTTTTTGATGTTTTGGTGTTTTTGATGTTTTTGATGTTTTGATGTTTTTGATGTTTTTGATGTTTTTGATGTTTTTGATGTTTTGATGTTTTTGATGTTTTTGATGTTTTTGATGTTTTTGATGTTTTTGATGTTTTTAATGTTTTGATGTTTTTGATGTTTTTAGTTTTTTTTGATGTTTTTGATGTTTTTATGTTTTTTGATGTTTTGATGTTTTTGATGGTTTTGATGTTTTTATGTTTTGATGTTTTTGATGTTTTTGATGTTTTTGATGTTTTTGATGTTTTTGATGTTTTGATGTTTTGATGTTTTTTTATGTTTGTCATGTTTTTTTGATTGATGTTTTTGATGTTTTGATGTTTTGATGTTTTTGATGTTTTTATGTTTTTGATGTTTTTGATGTTTTTGGTGATTTTTGATGTTTTTGATGTTTTTAATGTTTTTGATGTTATTTTTGATGTTTTGAATTTTGTGATGTTTTTGATGTTTTTGATGTTTTGATGTTTTGATGTTTTTGATGTTTTGTTTTTTTGATGTTTTTGATGTTTTGATGTTTTTGATGTTTTTGATGTTTTTGATGTTTTTGATGGTTTTGATGTTTTTGATGTTTTGTTTTGATGTTTTGATGTTTTTGATGTTTTTGATGTTTTTGATGTTTTGATGTTTTGTTTTTTGATGTTTTTGATGTTTTTGATGTTTTGATGTTTTTGATGTTTTTGATGTTTTTGATGTTTTTGATGTTTTTGATGTTTTTTGATGTTTTTGATGTTTTTGATGTTTTTGATGTTTTTGATGTTTTTGATGTTTTTGATGTTTTTGATGTTTTGATGTTTTTGATGTTTTTGATGTTTTTGATGTTTTTGATGTTTTTGATGTTTTTGATGTTTTTGATGTTTTTGATGTTTTGATGTTTTGATGTTTTTGATGTTTTTGATGTTTTTGATGTTTTTGATGTTTTTTTTGATGTTTTTGATGTTTTTGATGTTTTTGATGTTTTTGATGTTTTGATGTTTTTGATGTTTTTGATGTTTTTGATGTTTTGATGTTTTTGATGTTTTGATGTTTTTGATGTTTTGATGTTTTTGATGTTTTTGATGTTTTTGATGTTTTTGATGTTTTGATGTTTTTGATGTTTTTGATGTTTTTGATGTTTTTGATGTTTTTGATGTTTTGATGTTTTTGATGTTTTTGATGTTTTTGATGTTTTTGATGTTTTTGATGTTTTTGATGTTTTTGATGTTTTTGATGTTTTTGATGTTTTTGATGTTTTTGATGTTTTTGATGTTTTTGATGTTTTGATGTTTTTGATGTTTTTGATGTTTTTGATGTTTTTGATGTTTTTGATGTTTTTGATGTTTTTGATGTTTTTGATGTTTTGATGTTTTTGATGTTTTGATGTTTTTGATGTTTTTGATGTTTTTGATGTTTTTGATGTTTTTGATGTTTTTGATGTTTTTGATGTTTTTGATGTTTTTGATGTTTTTGATGTTTTTGATGTTTTTGATGTTTTGATGTTTTTGATGTTTTTGATGTTTTTGATGTTTTTGATGTTTTTGATGTTTTTGATGTTTTTGATGTTTTTGATGTTTTTGATGTTTTTGATGTTTTTGATGTTTTTGATGTTTTTGATGTTTTTGATGTTTTTGATGTTTTGATGTTTTTGATGTTTTTGATGTTTTTTTGATGTTTTTGATGTTTTGATGTTTTTGATGTTTTGATGTTTTTGATGTTTTTGATGTTTTTGATGTTTTGATGTTTTTGATGTTTTTGATGTTTTTGATGTTTTGATGTTTTTGATGTTTTTGATGTTTTTGATGTTTTTGATGTTTTTGATGTTTTTGATGTTTTTGATGTTTTTTTTGATGTTTTTGATGTTTTTGATGTTTTTGATGTTTTTGATGTTTTTGATGTTTTTGATGTTTTTGATGTTTTTGATGTTTTTGATGTTTTTGATGTTTTTGATGTTTTTGATGTTTTTGATGTTTTGATGTTTTTGATGTTTTTGATGTTTTTGATGTTTTTGATGTTTTTGATGTTTTTGATGTTTTTGATGTTTTTGATGTTTTTGATGTTTTTGATGTTTTTGATGTTTTTGATGTTTTTGATGTTTTTGATGTTTTTGATGTTTTTGATGTTTTTGATGTTTTTGATGTTTTTGATGTTTTTGATGTTTTTGATGTTTTTGATGTTTTTGATGTTTTTGATGTTTTTGATGTTTTTGATGTTTTGATGTTTTTGATGTTTTTGATGTTTTTGATGTTTTGATGTTTTGATGTTTTTGATGTTTTGATGTTTTTGATGTTTTTGATGTTTTGATGTTTTTGATGTTTTTGATGTTTTTGATGTTTTTGATGTTTTTGATGTTTTTGATGTTTTTTTGATGTTTTTGATGTTTTTGATGTTTTGATGTTTTTGATGTTTTTGATGTTTTTGATGTTTTTGATGTTTTTGATGTTTTGATGTTTTTGATGTTTTTGATGTTTTTGATGTTTTGATGTTTTTGATGTTTTTGATGTTTTTGATGTTTTTGATGTTTTTGATGTTTTGATGTTTTTGATGTTTTTGATGTTTTGATGTTTTTGATGTTTTTGATGTTTTTGATGTTTTTGATGTTTTTGATGTTTTGATGTTTTTGATGTTTTTGATGTTTTTGATGTTTTTGATGTTTTTGATGGTTTTGATGTTTTTGATGTTTTTGATGTTTTTGATGTTTTGATGTTTTTGATGTTTTGATGTTTTTGATGTTTTTGATGTTTTTGATGTTTTTGATGTTTTTGATGTTTTTGATGTTTTTGATGTTTTGATTTTTGATGTTTTTGATGTTTTTGATGTTTTTGATGTTTTTGATGTTTTTGATGTTTTGATGTTTTTGATGTTTTGATGTTTTTGATGTTTTTGATGTTTTGATGTTTTTGATGTTTTTGATGTTTTTGATGTTTTGATGTTTTTGATGTTTTTGATGTTTTTGATGTTTTTGATGTTTTTGATGTTTTTGATGTTTTTGATGGTTTTGATGTTTTTGATGTTTTTGATGTTTTTTGATGTTTTTTTGATGTTTTTGATGTTTTGATGTTTTTGATGTTTTGATCGTTTTGATGTTTTTGATGTTTTTGATGTTTTTGATGTTTTGATGTTTTTGATGGTTTTGATGTTTTGATGTTTTTGATGTTTTGATGTTTTTGATGTTTTTGATGTTTTTGATGTTTTTGATGTTTTTGATGTTTTTGATGTTTTGATGTTTTTGATGTTTTTGATGTTTTTGATGTTTTTGATGTTTTTGATGTTTTTGATGTTTTTGATGTTTTGATGTTTTGATGTTTTTGATGTTTTTGATGTTTTTGATGTTTTTGATGTTTTTGATGTTTTTGATGTTTTTGATGTTTTGATTTTTGATGTTTTTGATGTTTTTGATGTTTTTGATGTTTTTGATGTTTTTGATGTTTTTGATGTTTTGATGTTTTTGATGTTTTTGATGTTTTTGATGTTTTTGATGTTTTTGATGTTTTTGATGTTTTGATGTTTTTGATGTTTTTGATGTTTTTGATGTTTTTGATGTTTTTGATGTTTGATTTTTGATGTTTTTGATGTTTTGATGTTTTTGATGTTTTTTGATGTTTTTGATGTTTTGATGTTTTGATGTTTTTGATGTTTTTGATGTTTTTGATGTTTTGATGTTTTTGATGTTTTGATGTTTTTGATGTTTTTGATGTTTTTGATGTTTTGATGTTTTTGATGTTTTTGATGTTTTGATGTTTTTGATGTTTTTGATGTTTTTGATGTTTTGATGTTTTTGATGTTTTTGATGTTTTTGATGTTTTGATGTTTTGATGTTTTTGATGTTTTTTGATGTTTTTGATGTTTTTGATGTTTTGATGTTTTTGATGTTTTTGATGTTTTTGATGTTTTTGATGTTTTGATGTTTTTGATGTTTTTGATGTTTTTGATGTTTTTGATGTTTTTGATGTTTTTGATGTTTTTGATGTTTTTTGATGTTTTGATGTTTTTGATGTTTTTGATGTTTTTGATGTTTTTGATGTTTTTGATGTTTTTGATGTTTTTGATGTTTTTGTTGTTTTTGATGTTTTGATGTTTTTGATGTTTTTGATGTTTTTGATGTTTTTGATGTTTTTGATGATGTTTTGATGTTTTTTGATGTTTTTGATGTTTTTGATGTTTTTGATGTTTTTGATGTTTTTGATGTTTTTGATGTTTTTGATGTTTTTGATGTTTTTGATGTTTTTTGATGTTTTGATGTTTTGATGTTTTTGATGTTTTTGATGTTTTTGATGTTTTGATGTTTTGATGTTTTTGATGTTTTTGATGTTTTGATGTTTTTGATGTTTTTGATGTTTTGATGTTTTTGATGTTTTGATGGTTTTTTTGATGTTTTTGATGTTTTTGATGTTTTTGATGTTTTTGATGTTTTTTGATGTTTTTTGATGTTTTGATTTTTGATGTTTTTGATGTTTTTGATGTTTTGATGTTTTTGATGTTTTTGATGTTTTTGATGTTTTGATGTTTTTGATGTTTTTGATGTTTTGATGTTTTTGATGTTTTGATGTTTTGATTGATGATGTTTTTGATGTTTTGATGTTTTAGTGGTTTTTGATGTTTTTGATGTTTTGGTGTTTTTGATGTTTTGAATGTTTTGATGCTTTGATGTTTTTGATGTTTTTATGATGTTATGATGCCTTTTTGACGTTTTTAATGTTTTGATGTTTTTGATGTTTTTGATGTTTTTGACTGATGTGTGTTGATTGGTGTTTAAATCTTTCTGATGTTTTGATGTTTTTGATGTTTTTGATGTTTTTGATGTTTTCCGATGTTTTAATAGTCATTTTTGATGTTTTGATGTTTTTGATGTTTTGTTGTTTTGATGTTTTGAGTGTTTTTGATGTTTTGATGTTTTTGATGTTTTCTGATGTTCGTTTGATGTTGTTAGGTGCGTTTTTGTGATGTTTTGATGTTTTTTTTGATGTTGTTGATGTTTTGATGTTTTTGATGTTTTTGAGTGTTGTGATGTTTTTGATGTTTTTGATGTTTTCGATGTTTTTGATATTTATGATGTTTTTGATGTTTTTGATGTTTTGATGTTTTGATGTTTTGACTGTATTGATGTTTTTGATGTTTTTGATGTTTTTGATGTTTTTGATGTTTTTATTGATGTTTTTGATATTTTTGATAAGTCAAATGTTTTTGATGTTTTTAATGTTTTGATGTATTTTTGACCTTTTGATGTTTCTAAAGTGTTTTCGTGTTTGATGTTTTGATGTTTTTGATGTTTTTGATGTTTTTGATGTTTTATTAACTTTTTGATGTTTTTGATGTTTTTGATGTTTTTGATGTTTTTGATGTTTTTGATGTTTTTGATGCTTTTGACGTTTCATTGACATTTTTGATGTTTTGATGTTTGTGTTTTGATGTTTTTGATGTTT
>JAECWR010000238.1:0-22873 GCA_018150935.1 Drosophila pruinosa | reverse complement strand
TTGATGCCTTTGATGCTCCTTGGATGCTCTTGGATGTTTTTGATGCTCTTGACGTTCTTGATGTTTCTTTGATGTTTGACGTTTTGACGTTTTGATGCCTTTGATGCCTTTGATGTTTTGATGTTTTTGATGTTTTAGATGTTTTTGATGTTTCTTTGATGTTTTGATGTCTTTGATGTTTTTGATGCTTTGATGTTTTGATGTTTTGATGTTTTGATTGTTTTGATGTTTTTGTTGTTTTTGATGTGTTTGATGTTTTTGATGTTTTTGATGTTTTTGTTGTTTTTGATGTGTTTGATGTTTTTGATTTTATGATGTTTTTGATTTTATGATGTTTTTGGTGTTTTTGGTGTTTTTGTTTTTTTTTTATTTTATGATTTTATGATGTTTTGATGTTTTTGATGTTTTTGATGTTTTTGATGTTTTTGATGTTTTTGATGTTTTTGATGTTTTTGGTGTTTTTGATGTTTGTGATGTTTTTGATGTTTTTGATGTTTCTGATGTTTTTAATGTTTTTGATGTTTTTGATGATTTTGTTGTTTTTGCTTTTTTTGATGTTTTGGCGGTTGTTAATGTTGTTGATGTTTTGATGTTTCCTGATGATTTTGATGTTTTTGATGTTTTTGATATTTTAGATGTTTTTTGATGTTTTGATGTTTTGATGTTTTGATACTTTCGATGTTTTGATGGTTTTGATGTTTTGATTTTGATGTTTTGATGTTTTGATGTTTGTTGATGTTTTGATGTTTTTGATGTTTGATGTTTTGATGTTTTTGATGTTTTGATGTTTTTGATGTTTTCTTGATGTTTTGATGTTTTTGATGTTTTGATGTTTTTGATCTTTTGATGTTTTTTGATGTTTTTGATGTTTTTGATGCTTTTGATGTTTTGAGGTTTTTTAGATGCTTCGATGTTTTTGGGGTTTTGAGCCTTTTGATATTTTGATGTTTTTTCTGTTTTCTGTTTTTGTTGTTTTTGATGTTGTTGGTGTTTTGATGTTTTTTTTGATGTTTTTGATGTTCTTGATGTTTTTGATATTTTAGATGTTTTTGGTGTTTTCCTGGTATTGATGCGTTTGATGTTTCTTGATGTTCGTTTTACGCTATGATGTTTTGATGTTTTTGATGTTTCTTGATACTTTCTTTGATGTTTCTTGATGTTTCCTTGATGTTTTGACGTTTTAGATGTCTTTGATGTTTCTTTTTTTTTTGATGTTTTTGATGTCTTTTGATGTTTTGGATAAGCCTTTGACGTTTTGATGTTTTGATGTTTTGATGTTTTTGATGTTTTGGATGTTTTGATGTTTTTGATGTTTCTTTGATGTTTCTTTTTTTTGATAGTTTCTTGGATGTTTTTGATGTTTTGATGTTTCATTGCCTTTGATGTTTTTGACGTTTTGATGTTTTAGATGTTTTTGATGTTTTTGATGTTTTGATGTTTCCTTGATGTTTCTCTTGTTTTTGATGTTTTGATGTTTTGGATACTTTTGATGTTTTTGATAGTTTTGATGTTTCCGATGTTTTGATGTTTTGATGTTTTGATGTTTTCGATGTTTCTTTGATGTTTTGATGTTTTGATGTTTTTTGATGTTTTTGATGTTTCGGATGTTTTTGATGCTCTCTTTTGATGACTTTGATGTTTCTTTGATGCTCTCTTGATGTTCTTCTTTGATCTTCGGGATTGCCTTGATGTTTCCTTGAGGTTCTTGATGTTTCTTTGATGTTATTGGGGTTTTTGATGCCTTTGATGTTTCTTGGTGTTCTCTTGGTGTTTTGCCTTGATGCCTTTGGGGTTTTGATGTTTTTTTCGATGTTTTGGATGTTTCTTTTGATGTTTTTGATGTTTTTGATGTTTTTGATGTTCTTGATGTTGATTTGATGTTTGGATGTTTTGATTGTTTTGATACTTTAGATGTTTTTGATGTTTTGATGTTTCCTTTGATGTTTTCTTTGATGTTTCTTTGATGTTTTTGATGTTTCCGATGTTTTGATGTTTTGATGTTTTGATGTTTCGATGTTTCCTTTTGATGTTCTCGTTGTTTTTGATGTGTCGATGTTTTTATTGTTTTGATAAGCCTTATTGTTTTTGATGTAGTTTGATGTTTTTGATTTTTATGATGTTTTTTGATTTTTATGATGTTTTTGGTGTTTTTGGTGTTTTTGTTTTTTTTTATTTTATGATTTCATGATGTTTTGATGTTTTGATGTTTTGATGTTTTTTGATGTTTTGATGTTTCCTTTTGATGTTTTTAATGTTTTTGATGTTTGGGTGTTTTTGGTGTTTTGATGTTTTCGATGTTTCGATGTTTTGATGCCTTTGCGTTCTTTTGACGTCTTTTGATGCTCTTTGATTGCTCTTTGATGTTTGATGCTTTGACGTCTTTCTTTGATGTTCTGGATGTCTTTTAATGTTTTTGATGTCTTTTGATGTCTTCGATTGCCTTGATGTTTCTTGATGTTCTTTTTTTGATGTTCTTTGATGTTCTCTTGATGCCTTTTGACGTTCTTTTGATGTCTTGATCTTACGATGCCTTGATTTTTATGATGTTTTTGTGTTTTTGGTGTTTTTGTTTTTTTTTTTTTATTTTTATGATGTTTTGATGTTTTGATGTTTTTGATGTTGTTGATGTTTCTTGATGTTTTTGGGATGTTTTTAATGTTTTGATGTTTTTTTGGTGTTTATGTTTTTGAAGTTCGGGATGATTTCGATGTTTTGATGTTTTTGGTGTTTTGATGTTTTTGATGTTTTGATGTTTTGATGTTTCTCTGATGTTTCTGATGTTTTTGATGTTTCGATTTAATGTTTTGATGTTTTTGATGATTTTGTTGTTTTTGATTTTTTTGATGTTTTTGATGTTGTTGATGTTGTTGATGTTTTTGATGTTTTGGATGTTTTTGATGTTTTTGATGTTTTTGATGTTTTGGATGTTTTTGATATTTTTGATGTTTGTGATGTTTTTGGATGTTCTTTGATGTTTCTTTTTTTTTGATGTTCTTTGATTTAGTCTTGATTGCTCTTGATGCCTTTGATCTTTCGACGTTTCTTTGATGTTCTCTTTGGATGCTTTGATTGCCTTTGATGCTTCTTTGATGTCTTTGATGTCTTTTGATGTTCTTGGATGCCTCTTGACTGCCTTTGGCGTCTTTGATTACTTTGATGTTTCTGATGTTTCTGATGTTTTTGATTGCTCTGATACCTTTGATGTTTCGGATGTTCTTTGATGTCTTTGATGTTTTTGATGTTTTTGATGTTTTCCTGATGTTTTTGATGTTTTTGATCTTTTCCTGATGTTTTTGATGTTTCGACTGTTTTTCTGATGTTTTTGATGTTTCTTTGAGGTTTTTAGATGTTTTTGATGTTTTTGGGGTTTTTGATGTTTTCCGATATTTCGGATGTTTGCTTTTTCTGTTTTTTGTTGTTTTTGATGTTGTTGGTGTTTTGATGTTTTTTTTTTGATGTTTTGATGTTCCTGATGTTTTCATCTTTGGATTGCCTTTGGCGCTTCGGGTACTTTGATGCCTTTGATGTTTCGGATGTCTTGACGTTCTCGATGTTTATGAGATGTTCCTTTGACGTTCTTGATGTTCTTGATGCCTTTGATGCTTTTGATGCTCTTTGATGTTTCGGATGTTTTGGATGTCTCTTTGATTGCTCCTTTGATTGCTCTTTGATGTCTTTGACGTTTCGGATTGCTCTTTTGATGTTTGACGTTTCTTGATGCTCTTTTGACGTTTCGGATGCTCTTTACGTTTTGATGTTTCGGATGTTTTTGATGTTTGTGATGTTTCGATGTTTTGATGTTTGGATGTTCTTTGATGTTTCGATGTTTCTTTGATGTTTTTGATGCTTTTTGATGTTTCCTTTGATGTTTTGATGTTTTGGATGTTTCTTTGATGCTCTTTTGATGTTTTGATGTTTTTGATGTTTTTGATGTTTTGATGTTTTTGATTGCCTTTTGATGTTTTCTTGATGTTTTGATGTTTTTTTGATGCTTTTACGTTTTGATGTTTTGATGTTTTTGATGTTTTGATGTTTTTGATGTTTTGATGTTTTTGATGTTTTTGATGGTTTTGATGTTTTTGATGTTTTTGATGTTTTGGATTTTTTGATGTTTTTGATGTTTTGATGTTTTTGATGTTTTGATGTTATTGGGGTTTCGGATGTTTTTTTGATGTTTTGGTGTTTTGTGTTTTGATGTTTTGATGTTTTGTGGTTTTGATGTTTTGATGCCTTGATGTAAGCCTTTGATAAGCCTTTGGATGCCTTTGATGCTCTTGACGTCTTTGACGTTTCTTGATGCTCTTTGATGTGTTTGATTGCTCTTTGATTGCCTTTGATGTTTTTGACGCCTTTGATGTTTTGATGTTTTTGATGCCTTTGATGTTTCAGATGCCTTTGATGTTTCCGATGCCTTTTGATGCTTCGGATTGCCTTTGATGCTCTTGACGTTTCGCTTGTTTCTTTTGATGCCTTGATATGCCTTTGACGTTTTGATGTTTTGTTGTTTTGATGTGTTTGATGTTTCCTTGATTTTTATGATGTTTTGATTTTATGATGTTTTTGGTGTTTTGGTGTTTTTTGTTTTACTGCTAGATTTTATGATGTTTTGATGTTTTGATGTTTTTGATGTTTTTGATGTTTTTTGATGTTTTTGATGTTTTGATGTTTTAATGTTTTGATGTTTTGGTGCCTTTGGTGTGTTTTTGATGTTTTCGATGTTTCTTGATGTTTTTGATGTTTTGGTGTTTTACGTTTTGATGTTTTTGATGTTTTTGATGGTTTTGATGTGTTTTTGATGTTTTGATGTTTCGGATGTTTTTAATGTTTTTGATATTCTTCTTTTTGATGGGTTTTGATGTTTTGATGCCTTTTGATGTTTCTTTGATGTTTTGATGTTTCTTGATGCCTTTGATTACTTTTTGCTGCCTTTGATGTTTCCTTTTGATCTATCCGATGCTTTGATCTTATGGATGTTTTTGAGGTTTTATGTTTTTGTTTTTTTTATATCTTCATGATTGCCTTGATTGCCTTTGATGTTTTTGATGTTGCTGATGTTTTGATGTTTTGATGCTCTTTAATGTTTTGATGTTTTTGCGCTTTGGTGTTTCGGAAGTTTTCGATTGATTCTTGAGGTTTCTTTGATGTTCTTTGGTGTTTTGGATGTTCTTTATTTTTGATGTTTTTGATGTTTTGATGCTCTTGATGTTTCCGACATGCCTTTTGATGTTCTTGATGTTTTTAATGTTTTTGATGTTTCTTTGATGATTTTGTTGTTTTTGATTTGATGTTTTGATGTTGTTGATGTTGTTGATGTTTTGATGTTTTGATGTTTTGATGTTTTTGATGTTTTTGTTTTTTGATGATATTCTTTTGATGTTTGTGATGTTTCGATGTTTTTTGATGTTTTTTTCATGCTTTTGATGTTTTTGATAGGTTTTGATGTTTTGATGTTTTTGATTTTTTGATGTTTCGTTGATTTTGATGTTTTTGATGGTTTTGATGTTTTTGATGTTCTTTGACGTTTCTTGATGTTCTTGATGTTTTTGATGTTTTTGATGTTTCGATGTTCTTGATGTTTCTTGAGGTCTCTTTGATGTTTTTGACGTTCTTGCGTTTTTGATGTTTCTTTGATATTTTGATGCTTTTTCTGTTTTTGATGTTTTAGATATTTTTGCTGTTTTGATGTTTCTTGATGTTTTGATGTTTCTTTGACGTTTTGATATTTGATGTTTTTGATGTTTTTGGTGTTTTGGTGTTTTTGATGTTTTTGATGTTTTTGACTTTTTTGATTTTTTGATGTTTTGATGCTTATGATGTTTTTGATGTTTTTGATATTTTTGATGTTTTGATATTTTTGATGTTTTCGATGTTTTTGATGTTTTGAAGTGTTTTGATAGTTTTGATGTTTTTGATGTTTCTTTTGATGTTTCTTGATGTTTTGATGTTTTGATGTTTTTGATGTTTTTGATGTTTTTGATGCTTTTGATGTTTTTGATGTTTTGATGTTTTTGATGTTTTTGATGTTTTGGATGTGTTTGATGTTTTGATGTTTCTTAATGTTTTTATTGTTTTTTTGATGTTTTTGAGCTGTTTTTGATGTTTTTATGATGTTTTGGTGTTTTTAGTTTTTTGATGTTTTTTGATGTTTTTGATGTTTTGATGTTTTTGGATGTTTTTGATGTTGTTGATGTGTTTGTTGTTTTTGATTTTTTTGACGGGCGCCTTGATGTTTTTAACGTTTTTGCGTTTCGATGTTACGACTTTTTTGATCTTTTGATGTTTTTGATGTTTTTGTTTGATGTTTTTGATGTTTTTGATGTTTTTGATGTTTTTTTGATGTTTTTGATGTTTTTTGGATGATTTTGATGTTTTTTGATGTTTTGATGTTTTGATGTTTTTGATGTTTTTGATGTTTTTGATGTTTTTGATGTTTTTGATGTTTTGATGCTTTTGATGTTTTTGACTTTTTTGATGTTTTTGATGTTTTTGATGTTTTTGATGTTTTTGATGTTTTGATGTTTTTGATGTTTTTGATGTTTTTGATGTTTTGATGTTTTGATGTTTTTGATTTTATTGTTTTGATGTTTTTGATGTTTTTGATGTTTTTGATGTTTTTGATGTTTTTGATGTTTCTTTGATGTTTCTTTGATGTTTTTGATGTTTTGATGTTTTTGATGTTTTTGATGTTTTGATGTTTTTGATGTTTTTGATGTTTTTGATGTTTTTGATGTTTTGATGTTTTGATGTTTTTGATGTTTTGATGTTTTTGATGTTTTTGATGTTTTTGATGTTTTTGATGTTTTTGATGTTTTTGATGTTTTGATGTTTTGATGTTTTTGATGTTTTTGATGTTTTGATGTTTTTGATGTTTTGATGTTTTTGATGTTTTTGATGTTTTTGATGTTTTTGATGTTTTGATGTTTTTGATGTTTTTGATGTTTTTGATGTTTTTGATTTTTTGATGTTTTTGATGTTTTTGATGTTTTGATGTTTTGATGTTTTGATGTTTTTGATTTTTTTGATGTTTTTGATGTTTTGATGTTTTGATGTTTTTGATGTTTTTGATGTTTTTGATGTTTTTGATGTTTTTGATGTTTTTGATGTTTTGATGTTTTTGATGTTTTTGATGTTTTTGATGTTTTTGATGTTTTGATGTTTTTGATGTTTTGATGTTTTTGATGTTTTTGATGTTTTTGATGTTTTTGATGTTTTTGATGTTTTTGATGTTTTTGATGTTTTGTTTTGATGTTTTGATGTTTTTGATGTTTTTGATGTTTTTGATGTTTTTGATGTTTTTGATGTTTTTTGATGTTTTTGATGTTTTTGATGTTTTTGATGTTTTGATGTTTCTGATGTTTTTAGATGTTTTTGATGTTTTTGATGTTTTTGATGTTTTGATGTTTTTGATGTTTTGATGTTTTTGATGTTTTTGATGTTTTTGATGTTTTTGATGTTTTTGATGTTTTGTTTGTTTTTTGATGTTTTTGATGTTTTGATGTTTTTGATGTTTTTTTTGATGTTTTTGATGTTTTTGATGTTTTGATGTTTTTGATGTTTTTGATGTTTTTGATGTTTTTGATGTTTTTGATGTTTTGATGTTTTTGATGTTTTTGATGTTTTTGATGTTTTTGATGTTTTTGATGTTTTTGATGTTTTGATGTTTTTGATGTTTTTGATGTTTTGATGTTTTTGATGTTTTTGATGTTTTGATG
This sequence comes from Drosophila pruinosa, assembly GCA_018150935.1. Classification (NCBI taxonomy): domain Eukaryota; kingdom Metazoa; phylum Arthropoda; class Insecta; order Diptera; family Drosophilidae; genus Drosophila; species Drosophila pruinosa. The sequence continues at coordinate 15,161 of JAECWR010000238.1, read as the reverse complement.
TTTTTGATGTTTTTGATGTTTTTTGATGTTTTTGATGTTTTTGATGTTTTTGATGTTTTTGATGTTTTTGATGTTTTGATGTTTTTGATGTTTTTGATGTTTTTGATGTTTTGACGTTTTTGATGTTTTTGATGTTTTTGATGTTTTTGATGTTTTTGATGTTTTTGATGTTTTTGATGTTTTGATGTTTTTGATGTTTTTGATGTTTTTGATGTTTTGATGTTTTTGATGTTTTTGATGTTTTTGATGTTTTTGATGTTTTTGATGTTTTTGATGTTTTGATGTTTTTGATGTTTTTGATGTTTTTGATGTTTTTGATGTTTTTGATGTTTTTGATGTTTTGATGTTTTTGATGTTTTTGATGTTTTTTGATGTTTTGATGTTTTTGATGTTTTTGATGTTTTTGATGTTTTTGATGTTTTTGATGTTTTTGATGTTTTTGATGTTTTTGATGTTTTTGATGTTTTTGATGTTTTTGATGTTTTGATGTTTTGATGTTTTTGATGTTTTGATGTTTTTGATGTTTTTGATGTTTTGATGTTTTTGATGTTTTGATGTTTTTGATGTTTTTGATGTTTTGATGTTTTTAGTTTTGATTTTTTGATGTTTTTGATGTTTTTGATGTTTTTGATGTTTTTGATGTTTTTGATGTTTTTGATGTTTTGATGTTTTTGATGTTTTTGATGTTTTTGATGATTTTTGATGTTTTTGATGTTTTTGATGTTTTTGATGTTTTTGATGTTTTTGATGTTTTTGATGTTTTTGATGTTTTTGATGTTTTTATTTTGATGTTTTTGATGTTTTTGATGTTTTTGATGTTTTTGATGTTTTTGATGTTTTTGATGTTTTTGATGTTTTTGATGTTTTGATGTTTTGATGTTTTTGATGTTTTTGATGTTTTTGATGTTTTTTGATGTTTTTGATGTTTTTGATGTTTTTGATGTTTTTGATGTTTTTGATGTTTTTGATGTTTTTGATGTTTTTGATGTTTTGATGTTTTTGATGTTTTTGATGTTTTTGATGTTTTTGATGTTTTTGATGTTTTTGATGTTTTTGATGTTTTTGATGTTTTTGATGTTTTTGATGTTTTGATGTTTTTGATGTTTTTGATGTTTTTGATGTTTTTGATGTTTTTGATGTTTTTGATGTTTTGATGTTTTTGATGTTTTTGATGTTTTTTGATGTTTTTGATGTTTTTGATGTTTTTGATGTTTTGATGTTTTTGATGTTTTTGATGTTTTTGATGTTTTTGATGTTTTTGATGTTTTTGATGTTTTGATGTTTTTGATGTTTTTGATGTTTTTGATGTTTTAGTTTTGATGTTTTTGATGTTTTTTGATGTTTTTGATGTTTTTGATGTTTTTGATGTTTTTGATGTTTTTGATGTTTTTGATGTTTTTGATGTTTTTGATGTTTTTGATGTTTTTGATGTTTTTGATGTTTTTGATGTTTTTGATGTTTTGATGTTTTTGATGTTTTGATGTTTTTGATGTTTTGATGTTTTTGATGTTTTTGATGTTTTTGATGTTTTTGATGTTTTTGATGTTTTGATGTTTTGATGTTTTTGATGTTTTTGATGTTTTTGATGTTTTTGATGTTTTTGATGTTTTTGATGTTTTTGATGTTTTTTTGATGTTTTTGATGTTTTTGATGTTTTTGATGTTTTGATGTTTTTTGATGTTTTTGATGTTTTTGATGTTTTTGATGTTTTTGATGTTTTTGATGTCTTTGATGTTTTGATGTTTTTTGATGTTTTGATGTTTTTGATGTTTTGATGTTTTTGATGTTTTTGATGTTTTTGATGTTTTTGATGTTTTTGATGTTTTTGATGTTTTGATGTTTTGATGTTTTTGATGTTTTTGATGTTTTTGATGTTTTTGATGTTTTTGATGTTTTTGATGTTTTTGATGTTTTTGATGTTTTTGATGTTTTTGATGTTTTTGATGTTTTTTGATGTTTTTGATGTTTTTGATGTTTTTGATGTTTTTGATGTTTTTGATGTTTTTGATGTTTTTGATGTTTTTGATGTTTTGATGTTTTTGATGTTTTTGATGTTTTTGATGTTTTTGATGTTTTTGATGTTTTTGATGTTTTTGATGTTTTTGATGTTTTTGATGTTTTGATGTTTTTGATGTTTTTGATGTTTTTGATGTTTTTGATGTTTTTGATGTTTTTTGATGTTTTTGATGTTTTGATGTTTTTGATGTTTTTGATGTTTTTGATGTTTTGATGTTTTTTGATGTTTTTGATGTTTTTGATGTTTTTGATGTTTTTGATGTTTTTTTGATGTTTTTGATGTTTTTGATGTTTTGATGTTTTGATGTTTTGATGTTTTTGATGTTTTGATGTTTTTGATGTTTTTGATGTTTTTGATGTTTTTTGATGTTTTTTGATGTTTTTGATGTTTTTGATGTTTTTGATGTTTTTGATGTTTTTGATGTTTTTGATGTTTTTTGATGTTTTGATGTTTTTGATGTTTTGATGTTTTTGATGTTTTTGATGTTTTTGATGTTTTTGATGTTTTTGATGTTTTTGATGTTTTGATGTTTTTGATGTTTTGATGTTTTTGATGTTTTTGATGTTTTTGATGTTTTTGATGTTTTTGATGTTTTTGATGTTTTTGATGTTTTTGATGTTTTTGATGTTTTTGATGTTTTTGATGTTTTTTGATGTTTTTTGATGTTTTTGATGTTTTTGATGTTTTTGATGTTTTGATGTTTTGATGTTTTTGATGTTTTTGATGTTTTTGATGTTTTTGATGTTTTTGATGTTTTTGATGTTTTTGATGTTTTTGATGTTTTGATGTTTTTGATGTTTTTGATGTTTTTGATGTTTTTGATGTTTTGATGTTTTTGATGTTTTTGATGTTTTTGATGTTTTTGATGTTTTTGATGTTTTTGATGTTTTTGATGTTTTGATGTTTTTGATGTTTTTGATGTTTTGATGTTTTTGATGTTTTTGATGTTTTTGATGTTTTTTGATGTTTTTGATGTTTTTGATGTTTTGATGTTTTTGATGTTTTTGATGTTTTTGATGTTTTTGATGTTTTTTGATGTTTTTGATGTTTTTGATGTTTTTGATGTTTTTGATGTTTTTTGATGTTTTTGATGTTTTTGATGTTTTTGATGTTTTGATGTTTTGATGTTTTTGATGTTTTTGATGTTTTTGATGTTTTTGATGTTTTTGATGTTTTTTGATGTTTTGATGTTTTTGATGTTTTTGATGTTTTTGATGTTTTTGATGTTTTTTGATGTTTTTGATGTTTTTGATGTTTTTGATGTTTTTGATGTTTTTGATGTTTTTGATGTTTTTGATGTTTTGATGTTTTTGATGTTTTTGATGTTTTGATGGTTTTGATGTTTTTGATGTTTTTGATGTTTTTGATGTTTTTGATGTTTTTGATGTTTTGATGTTTTTGATGTTTTTGATGTTTTGATGTTTTGATGTTTTTGATGTTTTTGATGTTTTTGATGTTTTTGACGTTTTGACGTTTTGATGTTTTGTTGTTTTGGATGTTTATGATGTTTTTGATGTTTTTGATGTTTTGATGTTTTGATGTTTTTTGGATGTTTTTGATGTTTTTTTTGATGTTTTGATGATGTTTTTGATGTTTTTGATGTTTTTGATCGTTTTTGATGTTTTTGATGTTTTTGAATTTTGATGTTTTTGATGTTTTGATGTTTTGATGTTTTGATAGTTTTTGATGTTTTTGATGTTTCTTTGATGTTTTTGATGTTTTTGATGTTTTTGATGTTTTGATGTTTTTGATGTTTTTGATGTTTTTGATGTTTTTTTGATGTTTTTTGATGTTTCTTTGACGTTTTGATTTTTATGTTTTATTTTGATGTTTTTGATGTTTTTGATGTTTTTTTGATGTTTTTGATGTTTTGATGTTTTTGATTGTTTTGATTTTTGATGTTTTTTGATGTTTTGATGTTTTTGATGTTTTGATGTTTTTGGATGTTTTTGATGTTTTTGATGTTTTTGATGTTTTGGATGTTTTTGATGTTTTTGATGTTTTGATGATTTTTTTTTTTTTATGTTTTTTTATTTTGTTTTTGATTTTATTTTTATTTATTTTTTAATTTACGTTATTTTTGATGTTTTTGATGTTTTTGATGTTTTTGATGTTTTTGATGTTTTTTGATGTTTTTGATGTTTTTTGATGTTTTTGATGTTTTTGATGTTTTTGATGTTTTGATGTTTTTGATGCTTTTTGATGTTTTTGATGTTTTTGATGTTTTTGATGTTTTTGATGTTTTTGATGTTTTTGATGTTTTTGATGTTTTTGATGTTTTTGATGTTTTTGATGTTTTTGATGTTTTTGATGTTTTTGATGTTTTTGATGTTTTTTGATGTTTTTGATGTTTTTGATGTTTTTGATGTTTTTGATGTTTTTTTGATGTTTTTTGATGTTTTTTATGTTTTTTTGATGTTTTGATGTTTTTGATGTTTTTGATGTTTTGATGTTTTTGATGTTTTTGATGTTTTTGATGTTTTGATGTTTTTGATGTTTTTGATGTTTTTGATGTTTTTGATGTTTTTGATGTTTTTGATGTTTTTGATGTTTTTGATGTTTTTGATGTTTTTGATGTTTTTTGATGTTTTTGATGTTTTTGATGTTTTTGATGTTTTTGATGTTTTTTTTGATGTTTTTTGATGTTTTGATGTTTTTGATGTTTTTGATGTTTTTGATGTTTTTGATGTTTTGATGTTTTTGATGTTTTTGATGTTTTTGATGTTTTTGATGTTTTTGATGTTTTTGATGTTTTGATGTTTTTTTGATGTTTTTGATGTTTTTGATGTTTTTGATGTTTTTGATGTTTTTTGATGTTTTTGATGTTTTTGATGTTTTTGATGTTTTTGATGTTTTTTGATGTTTTTTGATGTTTTTGATGTTTTTTGATGTTTTTGATGTTTTTGATGTTTTTGATGTTTTTTGATGTTTTTGATGTTTTTGATGTTTTTTGATGTTTTTGATGTTTTGATGTTTTTTGATGTTTTTTGATGTTTTTGATGTTTTTTGATGTTTTGGATGTTTTTGATGTTTTTGATGTTTTTGATGTTTTTGATGTTTTTGATGTTTTTGATGTTTTTGATGTTTTTGATGTTTTTTTTGATGTTTTTGATGTTTTTGATGTTTTTGATGTTTTGATGTTTTGATGTTTTTTGATGTTTTTTGATGTTTTTGATGTTTTTGATGTTTTTGATGTTTTTGATGTTTTTGATGTTTTTGATGTTTTTGATGTTTTTGATGTTTTTGATGTTTTTGATGTTTTGATGTTTTTGATGTTTTTGATGTTTTTGATGTTTTTTGATGTTTTTGATGTTTTTGATGTTTTGATGTTTTTGATGTTTTTGATGTTTTTGATGTTTTTGATGTTTTTTGATGTTTTTGATGTTTTTGATGTTTTTGATGTTTTTTGATGTTTTTGATGTTTTTGATGTTTTTGATGTTTTTGATGTTTTGATGTTTTTGATGTTTTTGATGTTTTTTGATGTTTTTGATGTTTTTGATGTTTTTGATGTTTTTGATGTTTTTTGATGTTTTTGATGTTTTTGATGTTTTTGATGTTTTTTGATGTTTTTTGATGTTTTTGATGTTTTGATGTTTTTTGATGTTTTTGATGTTTTTGATGTTTTGATGTTTTTTGATGTTTTTGATGTTTTGATGTTTTTGATGTTTTGATGTTTTTGATGTTTTTGATGTTTTTGATGTTTTTGATGTTTTTGATGTTTTTGATGTTTTTGATGTTTTTTGATGTTTTTTTGATGTTTTTGATGTTTTTGATGTTTTTGATGTTTTTGATGTTTTGATGTTTTTGATGTTTTTGATGTTTTTGATGTTTTTGATGTTTTTGATGTTTTTGATGTTTTGATGTTTTTGATGTTTTTGATGTTTTTGATGTTTTTGATGTTTTTGATGTTTTGATGTTTTTGATGTTTTTGATGTTTTTGATGTTTTTGATGTTTTTGATGTTTTTGATGTTTTTTTGATGTTTTTGATGTTTTTGATGTTTTTGATGTTTTGATGTTTTTTGATGTTTTTTGATGTTTTGATGTTTTTTGATGTTTTTGATGTTTTTGATGTTTTTGATGTTTTTGATGTTTTTGATGTTTTTGATGTTTTTGATGTTTTTGATGTTTTTGATGTTTTTTGATGTTTTTTTGATGTTTTTGATGTTTTTGATGTTTTTGATGTTTTTGATGTTTTTGATGTTTTTGATGTTTTTGATGTTTTTGATGTTTTTGATGTTTTTTGATGTTTTTTGATGTTTTTGATGTTTTTTGATGTTTTGATGTTTTTGATGTTTTTGATGTTTTTGATGTTTTTGATGTTTTTTGATGTTTTTTGATGTTTTTGATGTTTTTTGATGTTTTTGATGTTTTTGATGTTTTTTATGTTTTGATGTTTTTGATGTTTTTGATGTTTTGATGTTTTTGATGTTTTTGATGTTTTTGATGTTTTTGATGTTTTTTGATGTTTTGATGTTTTTGATGTTTTTGATGTTTTTGATGTTTTGATGTTTTTTGATGTTTTTGATGTTTTTGATGTTTTTGATGTTTTTGATGTTTTTGATGTTTTTGATGTTTTTGATGTTTTTGATGTTTTTTGATGTTTTTGATGTTTTTGATGTTTTTGATGTTTTTGATGTTTTTGATGTTTTTGATGTTTTTGATGTTTTTGATGTTTTTGATGTTTTTTGATGTTTTTGATGTTTTTGATGTTTTTTGATGTTTTTGATGTTTTTGATGTTTTTGATGTTTTTGATGTTTTTGATGTTTTTGATGTTTTTGATGTTTTGATGTTTTTTTTGATGTTTTTGATGTTTTTGATGTTTTGATGTTTTGATGTTTTTGATGTTTTGATGTTTTTGGATGTTTTTGATGTTTTTGATGTGCTAGATGTTTTGATGTTTTTGATGTTTTTGATGTTTTTGATGTTTTGATGTTTTTTGGATGTTTTTGATGTTTTTGATGTTTTGATGTTTTTGATGTTTTTGATGTTTTGATGTTTTTGATGTTTTGATGTTTTTGATGTTTTTGATGTTTTGATGCCTTTTGATGTTTTGATGTTTTTGATGTTTTGATGTTTTTGATGTTTTTGATGTTTTTTTGATGTTTTGATGTTTTTGATGTTTTGATGTTTTGATGTTTTGATGTTTTGATGTTTTGATGTTTTTGATGTTTTGATGTTTTTGATGTTTTTGATGTTTTGATGTTTTTGATGTTTTGATGTTTTTGATGTTTTTGATGTTTTTGATGTTTTTGATGTTTTGATGTTTTTGATGTTTTGATGTTTTTGATGTTTTTGATGTTTTGATGTTTTTGATGTTTTGATGTTTTTGATGTTTTGATGTTTTTTGATGTTTTTGATGTTTTGATGTTTTGATGTTTTTGATGTTTTGATTGATGTTTTTGATGTTTTTGATGTTTTTGATGTTTTTTTGATGTTTTTGATGTTTTTGATGTTTTTGATGTTTTGATGTTTTGATGTTTTTGATGTTTTTGATGTTTTTGATGTTTTTGATGTTTTTTGATGTTTTGATGTTTTTGATGTTTTTTGATGTTTTTGATGTTTTTGATGTTTTTGATGTTTTTGATGTTTTTGATGTTTTTGATGTTTTTGATGTTTTTGATGTTTTTGATGTTTTGATGTTTTTGGATGTTTTTTATGTTTTTGATGTTTTTGATGTTTTGATGTTTTTGATGTTTTGATGTTCTTTGATGTTTTGACGTTTTGATGTTTTTTGATGTTTTTGATGTTTTGATGTTTTTTGATGTTTTGGATGTTTTGATGTTTTGATGTTTTTGATGCCTTGACGTTTTTGATGTTTTGATGTTTTTGATGTTTTGATGTTTTATGTTTTTGATGTTTTTGATGTTTTGATGTTTTGATGTTTTGATGTTTTTGATGTTTTGATGTTTTGATGTTTTGATGTTTTTGATGTTTCTTGATGTTTTTTATGTTTTTTTATTGTTTTTGATGTTTTGATGTTTTTGATGTTTTTGATGTTTTGATGTTTTTTTGATGTTTTGATGTTTTGATGTTTTGATGTTTTTGATGTTTTGATGTTTTGATGTTTTTTGATGTTTTGATGTTTCGATTTTTGATGTTTTGATGTTTTGATGTTTTTGATGTTTTTGATGTTTTGATGTTCTTGATGTTTTTGATGTTTTTGATGTTTTTGATGTTTTTTGATGTTTTGATGTTTTTGATGTTTTGATGTTTTATTTGATGTTTTTGATGTTTTGATGTTTTTTGATGTTTTGACGTGATGTTTTTGATGTTTTTGATGTTTTTGATGTTTTGATGTTTTGATGTTTCTTTGATGTTTTTTGATGTTTTTTGATGTTTTTTGATGTTTTGATGCCTTTGATGTTTTGATGTTTTTTGATGTTTTGATGTTTTGATGTTTTGATGATGTTTTTGATGTTTTTGATGTTTTGATGTTTTTGATGCATTTTTTTGATGTTTTGATGCTTTTGATGTTTTTGATGTTTTGATGTTTTGATGTTTTTGATGTTTTTGATGTTTTTGATGTTTTTGATGCTTTGATGTTTTTGATGTTTTTGATGTTTTTTGATGTTTTTTGATGTTTTTGATGTTTTTGATTTTAGTTTTGATGTTTTTGATGTTTTTTGATGTTTGTTGATGTTTTGATGTTTTTGATGTTTTTGATGTTTTGATGCCTTTGATGTTTTTGATGTTTTGATGTTTTGATGTTTTGATGTTTTGATGTTTTTGATGTTTTTGATGTTTCTGATGTTTTGATGCTTTTTGATGTTTTTGATGTTTTGATGTTTTGATGTTTTTGATGTTTTTGATGTTTTTGATGTTTTTTTGATGTTTCTTTGATGTTTTGATGTTTTTTGATGTTTTTGATGTTTTTGATGTTTTGATGTTTTTGATGTTTTTGATGTTTTGATGTTTTTGATGATTTTTGATGTTTTGATGTTTTGATGTTTTTGATGTTTTTGATGTTTTTGATGTTTTTGATGTTTTCTTGATGTTTTGATGTTTTGATGTTTTGATGTTTTTGATGTTTTGATGTTTTTTTGATGTTTTTGATGTTTTGATGTTTTGATGTTTTTGATGTTTTGATGTTTTATTTTGATGTTTTGATGTTTTGATGTTTTTGATGTTTTTTGATGTTTTTGATGTTTTTGATGTTTTTGATGTTTTTGATGTTTTTGATGTTTTGATGTTTTGATGTTTTTGATGTTTTTTGATGTTTTGATGCTCTTTGATGTTTTGATGTTTTGATGATGTTTTGATGTTTTTTGATGTTTTTTGATGTTTTGATGTTTTGATGTTTTTGATGTTTTTGATGTTTTTGATGTTTTTGATGTTTTTGATGTTTTTGATGTTTTGATGTTTTTGATGTTTTGATGTTTTTGATGTTTTTGATGTTTTGATGTTTTTTGATGTTTTTGATGTTTTGATGTTTTTTGATGTTTTGATGTTTTTGATGTTTTTGATGTTTTTGATGTTTTTGATGTTTTTGATGTTTTGGATGTTTTTGATGTTTTGATGTTTTGATGTTTTTGATGTTTTGATGTTTTTGATGTTTTTGATGCTTTTGATGTTTTGATGTTTTTGATGTTTTGATGTTTTGATGTTTTTGATGTTTTCGATGTTTTGATGTTTTTGATGTTTTTGATGTTTTTGATGTTTTTTGATGTTTTTGATGTTTTTGATGTTTTGATGTTTTTGATGTTTTGATGTTTTTGATGTTTTGATGTTTTGATGTTTTTGATGTTTTTGATGTTTTTTTGATGTTTTTGATGTTTTTGATGTTTTGATGTTTTTGATGTTTTGATGTTTTTGATGTTTTTGATGTTTTTGATGTTTTTGATGTTTTGATGTTTTTGATGTTTTTGATGTTTTGATGTTTTTTTGATGTTTTGATGTTTTGATGTTTTTGATGTTTTTTGATGTTTTTGATGTTTTGATGTTTTTTATGTTTTGATGTTTTGGATGTTTTTGATGTTTTTGATGTTTTTGATGTTTTTGATGTTTTTGATGTTTTGATGTTTTTGATGTTTTTGATGTTTTTGATGTTTTTGATGTTTTTTTGATGTTTTTTGATGTTTTTGATGTTTTGATGTTTTTGATGTTTTGATGTTTTTTGATAGTTTCTTTGATGTTTTGATGTTTTTGATGTTTTGATGTTTTTGATGTTTTTTTGATGTTTTTGATGTTTTTGATGTTTGATTTTTTGATGTTTTTGATGTTTTGATGTTTTGATGTTTTTGATGTTTTTGATGTTTTTGATGTTTTTGATGTTTTTGATGTTTTTGATGTTTTTGATGTTTTTGATGTTTTTGATGTTTTTGATGTTTTTGATGTTTTTTGATGTTTTTTTGATGTTTTGATGTTTTTGATGTTTTTGATGTTTTTGATGTTTTTGATGTTTTTTTGATGTTTTTATGTTTTTGATGTTTTTGATGTTTTGATGTTTTTGATGTTTTTGATGTTTTTGATGTTTTTTGATGTTTTTGATGTTTTTTTGATGTTTTTGATGTTTTGATTTTTGATGTTTTTGATGTTTTTGATGTTTTTGATGTTTTTGATGTTTTTGATGTTTTTGATGTTTTTTTGATGTTTTTGATGTTTTGATGTTTTTGATGTTTTGATGTTTTTTTGATGTTTTTGATGTTTTTGATGTTTTTTTGATGTTTTTGATGTTTTTGATGTTTTTGATGTTTTTTTGATGTTTTTGATGTTTTTTTTGATGTTTTGATTTTTGTTTTTTATGTTTTTGATGTTTTTGATGTTTTTTGATGTTTTTGATGTTTTTGATGTTTTTGATGTTTTTGATGTTTTTGATGTTTTGATGTTTTTGATGTTTTTTTGATGTTTTTGATGTTTTTGATGTTTTTGATGTTTTTGATGTTTTTGATGTTTTTGATGTTTTTGATGTTTTTGATGTTTTTTTGATGTTTTGATGTTTTTGATGTTTTTGATGTTTTTGATGTTTTTGATGTTTTTGATGTTTTTGATGTTTTTGATGTTTTTTTGATGTTTTTGATGTTTTTTTTGATGTTTTTGATGTTTTTGATGTTTTTGATGTTTTTGATGTTTTTTTTTTGATGTTTTTGATGTTTTGATGTTTTGATGTTTTTGATGTTTTGATGTTTTTGATGTTTTTGATGTTTTTGATGTTTTTGATGTTTTTGATGTTTTGATGTTTTGATGTTTTGATGTTTTGATGTTTTTGATGTTTTTGATGTTTTTTTTTTGTTTTGATGTTTTTGATGTTTTTGATGTTTTTGATGTTTTGATGTTTTTGATGTTTTTGATGTTTTGATGTTTTTGATGTTTTTGATGTTTTGATGTTTTTGATGTTTTTGATGTTTTTGATGTTTTGATGTTTTGATGTTTTTGATGTTTTTGATGTTTTTGATGTTTTTGATGTTTTTGATGTTTTGATGTTTTGATGTTTTTGATGTTTTTGATGTTTTTGATGTTTTTGATGTTTTGATGTTTTTGATGTTTTTGATGTTTTTGATGTTTTTTGATGTTTTTGATGTTTTTGATGTTTTTGATGTTTTTGATGTTTTGATGTTTTTTGATGTTTTGATGTTTTTGATGTTTTGATGTTTTTGATGTTTTTGATGTTTTTGATGTTTTTGATGTTTTGATGTTTTGATGTTTTGATGTTTTTGATGTTTTGATGTTTTTGATGTTTTGATGTTTTTGATGTTTTTGATGGTTTTGATGTTTTTGATGTTTTTGATGTTTTTGATGTTTTTGATGTTTTTGATGTTTTTGATGTTTTGTTTTTGATGTTTTTGATGTTTTTGATGTTTTTGATGTTTTTGATGTTTTTTTTGATGTTTTGATGTTTTGATGTTTTGATGTTTTTTGATGTTTTTGATGTTTTTGATGTTTTTGATGTTTTTGATGTTTTTGATGTTTTTGATGTTTTTGATGTTTTTGATGTTTTTGATGTTTTTGATGTTTTGATGTTTTTGATGTTTTTGATGTTTTTGATGTTTTGATGTTTTTGATGTTTTTGATGTTTTGATGTTTTTGATGTTTTTGATGTTTTTGATGTTTTTGATGTTTTTGATGTTTTTGATGTTTTTGATGTTTTTGATGTTTTTGATGTTTTTGATGTTTTTGATGTTTTTGATGTTTTTGATGTTTTTGATGTTTTTGATGTTTTTGATGTTTTTGATGTTTTTGATGTTTTTGATGTTTTTGATGTTTTGATGTTTTTGATGTTTTGATGTTTTGATGTTTTTGATGTTTTTGATGTTTTTGATGTTTTGATGTTTTGATGTTTTGATGTTTTTGATGTTTTGATGTTTTGATGTTTTTTGATGTTTTTGATGTTTTGATGTTTTGATGTTTTTTGATGTTTTTTTGATGTTTTTGATGTTTTTGATGTTTTTGATGTTTTTGATGTTTTGATGTTTTTGATGTTTTTGATGTTTTTGATGTTTTTGATGTTTTTGATGTTTTTGATGTTTTTGATGTTTTTGATGTTTTTTTGATGTTTTTGATGTTTTTGATGTTTTGATGTTTTGATGTTTTGATGTTTTTGATGTTTTTGATGTTTTTGATGTTTTTGATGTTTTGATGTTTTTGATGTTTTTTTGATGTTTTTGATGTTTTTGATGTTTTTGATGTTTTTGATGTTTTTGATGTTTTTGATGTTTTTTGATGTTTTTGATGTTTTTTGATGTTTTGATTTTTTGATGTTTTTGATGTTTTTGATGTTTTTGATGTTTTTGATGTTTTTTTGATGTTTTTGATGTTTTTGATGTTTTTGATGTTTTTTGATGTTTTTGATGTTTTTGATGTTTTTGATGTTTTGTTGTTTTGATGTTTTTGATGTTTTGATGTTTTTGATGTTTTTGATGTTTTTGATGTTTTTGATGTTTTTGATGTTTTGATGTTTTTGATGTTTTTGATGTTTTTGATGTTTTTGATGTTTTTGATGTTTTGATGTTTTTTTGATGTTTTTGATGTTTTTGATGTTTTTGATGTTTTTGATGTTTTTGATGTTTTGATGTTTTTGATGTTTTTGATGTTTTTGATGTTTTTGATGTTTTGATGTTTTTGATGTTTTTGATGTTTTGATGTTTTTGATGTTTTTGATGTTTTTGATGTTTTTGATGTTTTTGATGTTTTTTGATGTTTTTGATGTTTTTGATGTTTTTGATGTTTTTGATGTTTTTGATGTTTTTGATGTTTTGATGTTTTTGATGTTTTTGATGTTTTTGATGTTTTTGATGTTTTTGATGTTTTTGATGTTTTTGATGTTTTTGATGTTTTTGATGTTTTTGATGTTTTTGATGTTTTTGATGTTTTTTGATGTTTTTGATGTTTTTGATGTTTTTGATGTTTTTGATGTTTTTGATGTTTTTGATGTTTTTGATGTTTTTGATGTTTTGATGTTTTTTTTTGTTTTTGATGTTTTTGATGTTTTTGATGTTTTTGATGTTTTTGATGTTTTTGATGTTTTTGATGTTTTTGATGTTTTTGATGTTTTTGATGTTTTTGATGTTTTGATGTTTTTGATGTTTTGATGTTTTTGATGTTTTGATGATTTTTATGATGTTTTTGATGTTTTTGATGTTTTTGATGTTTTTGATGTTTTTGATGTTTTTGATGTTTTTGATGTTTTTGATGTTTTTGATGTTTTTGATGTTTTTGATGATTTTTTGATGTTTTGATTTTGATGTTTTGATGTTTTTTTGATGTTTTTGATGTTTTTGATGTTTTTGATGTTTTTGATGTTTTGATGTTTTTGATGTTTTTGATGTTTTTGATGTTTTTGATGTTTTTGATGTTTTTGATGTTTTTGATGTTTTGATGTTTTTGATGTTTTTGATGTTTTGATGTTTTGATGTTTTTGATGTTTTGATTTTTGATGTTTTTGATGTTTTTGATGTTTTTGATGTTTTTGATGTTTTTGATGTTTTGATGTTTTGATGTTTTGATGTTTTTGATGTTTTTGATGTTTTTGATGTTTTTGATGTTTTGATGTTTTTGATGTTTTTGATGTTTTTTGATGTTTTGATGTTTTGATGTTTTTGATGTTTTTGATGTTTTTGATGTTTTTGATGTTTTTGATGTTTTGATGTTTTTGATGTTTTGATGTTTTTGATGTTTTGATGTTTTGATGTTTTTGATGTTTTTGATGTTTTGATGTTTTGATGTTTTTGATGTTTTTGATGTTTTGATGTTTTGATGTTTTTGATGTTTTTGATGATTTTGTTTTTTGATGTTTTTGATGTTTTTGATGTTTTTGATGTTTTTGATGTTTTTGATGTTTTTTGATGTTTTTGATGTTTTTGATGTTTTTGATGTTTTTGATGTTTTTGATGTTTTTTTGATGTTTTTGATGTTTTTGATGTTTTTTGATGTTTTTTGATGTTTTTGATGTTTTGATGTTTTTGATGTTTTTGATGTTTTTGATGTTTTCGATGTTTTTGATGTTTTTGATGTTTTTGATGTTTTTTGATGTTTTGATGTTTTTGATGTTTTGGATGTTTTGATGTTTTTGATGTTTTTTTTGATGTTTTGATGTTTTTGATGTTTTTGATGTTTTTAATGTTTTTGATGTTTTTGATGTTTCTGATGTTTTTGATGTTTTTGATGTTTCTTGATGTTTTCCTTGATGTTTTTGGATACTTTTGATGTTTTTGGATGTTTTTGATGTTTTGATGCTTTTGATGCTCTTGATGTTTTTGATACTTTTTGATGTTTTTGATGTTTTGTTGTTTCTTGATGTTTTTGATGTTTTTGACTCTTTTTAATGTTTTTGATGCTCTTGATGCCTTTTGATGTTTTTGATGTTTTTGATGTTTTTGATGTTTTGATGTTTTTGATGTTTTTGATGTTTTTGATGTTTTCTGATGTTTTGATGTTTCCTTTTGATGTTTTGATGTTTTTGATGTTTTGATGTTTTGATGTTTCTTGATGTTTTGATGTTTTTGATGTTTTTTTGACGTTTTGATGTTTTACTGTTTTTTTGATGTTTCTTTGATGTTTTGATGTTTTAGATGTTTTGCCGTTTCTTTGATGTTTATGTTGATGTTTATTTTTTAATGTTTTTTGATGTTTTTTATGATGTTTTGATGTTTTGATGTTTTGATACTTTGACTGCCTTTTGATGTTTTGATGTTTTGATGTTTTTGAT
>JAECWR010000237.1:0-19557 GCA_018150935.1 Drosophila pruinosa | reverse complement strand
TTTGATGTTTCTTTGATGTCTTCTTTGATGTTTCCTTTACGCTTTTGATGTTTCTTTTGATGCTCTTTGATTGCCTTTTGGATGTCCTTTGATGTTTTGACGTTCTTGATGCTCCTTGATGCCTTTGATGTTTTGACGTTTTTGATGTTTTGTTTGCCTTTGATGCGGTTTGATGTTTTGATTTATGATGTTTTTGTGGTTTTGGTGTTTTTGGTTTTATTTGATTTTATGATGTTTTGATGTTTTGATGTTTTTTGATGTTTTGATGTCTTGATGTTTTGATTTTTTGATGTTTTGGTGTTTTGATATTTTGATGTTTTTGATGTTTTGATGTTTTTGATTTCTTTGATGATGTTTTGATGTTTTGATGTTTTGATGTTTGATGTTTTGATGTTTTGATGTTTTGATGTTTCTTATTGGTTTTTGATGTTTTGATGTTTTTGATGTTTTGGATGTTTTTAATGTTTTTGATGTTTTGATGTTTCTTTGATGTTTTTTGAAGTTTTTGATGTTTTTGATGTTTTTGATGTTTTTGATGTTTTTGATGTTTTTGATGTTTTGATGTTTTTTTGATGTTTTTGATGTTTTATTGTTTTGATGTTTTGATGTTTTTGATGTTTTGTTGTTTTTGATGTGTTTGATGTTTTGATTTTGTATGATGCTTTGTGTTTTTAGTGTTTTCGGTTTTATTTGATTTTATGATGTTTTGATGTTTTGATGTTTTTTTGATGTTTTTTGATGTTTTTACGTTTTTGATGTTTTTGATGTTCTTGATGTTTTTGATGTTTTGGTGTTTTGATATTTTTGATGTTATTGATGTTTTTGATGTTTTTGATGTTTTTGATGTTATTGATGTTTTTTGATGTTTTGATGTTTCGATGTCTTCTTTATGTTTTGATGTTTTGATTGTTTTGACGTTTTTGATGTGTTTTGATGTTTTGATGTTTTAAGTTTTTTTTATGTTTGATGATTTGATGTTTCGGATGTTTATTGTTTTTGGGTTCCTTTTGATTGCCTTTTGATATTTTGGATAAGTTTTTTCCCTTGTTTTTTTGTTTGTTTTGATGTTTCCTGATTGTTTTGATGTTTTGATGTTATTTATGTTTTTGATGTTTTTGATGTTTTTGGTGTTTTTGA
The DNA here is from genome assembly GCA_018150935.1 of Drosophila pruinosa. Taxonomy (NCBI): domain Eukaryota; kingdom Metazoa; phylum Arthropoda; class Insecta; order Diptera; family Drosophilidae; genus Drosophila; species Drosophila pruinosa. The sequence continues at coordinate 18,420 of JAECWR010000237.1, read as the reverse complement.
TGTTTTGATGTTTTTGTTGTTTTTGATGTGTTTGATGTTTTGATGCTTTTGATGGTTTTGATGCTTTCGGATGTTTTTGATGTTTTGGATGTTTTTGGTGTTTTTGATGTTTTTGATGTTTTTGTTGTTTTGATGTGTTTGATAAGCCTTTTGATGTTTTTTGATGTTTTGTTTTATTTTGATGTGTTTGATGTTTTGATTTCTATACGTTTTGATTTTTATGATGTTTTTGTTTTTTTTTTTTTGATTTTTATGATGTTTGATGTTTTTGATGTTTTGATGTTTTTGGATTTTTTCATGTTTTTATTGCTTTTGATGTTTTTGTGTTTTGATGTTTTGATGTTTTGATGTTTTGGTGTTTTTGATGTTTTGATGTTTTGATATGTTGTTTGATGTGTTTGATGTTTTGATTTTTATGATTTTGGTATTTGATTTTTTTGATGTTTTTAATTTTGATTTACGGATGTTTGGATGTTTTTGATGTTTTTGGTGTTTTGATGTTTTGATGTTTTTGATGTTTTGATGTATTTGATGTTTTGATGTTCTTTGATGTTTTGATGTTTTTGATGTTTTTGATGTTTTTGATGTTTTGGATGTTTCTTGATGTTTTTTGATGTTTTGATGTTTTTGATGTTTCTTGATGTTTGATGTTTTTGATGTTTTTCGGATGTTATTGATGCTCTTTGATGCCTTTGATGCTTTGATGTTTCGGATGGTTTCTTGATGCCTTTGATGTTCTCTTGATGTTTTTAATCGCCTTTGATGTCTTTGATGCCTTGACGTCTCAGGATGCCTTTGAAGCCTTTGATGTTTTGATGCTCTTGATGCCTTCTTTGATGCTCTTTTAATGTTTCGATGCTTTTGATGTTTCTTGATGCCTTTGATGTCTTTGATGTTTTGATGTTTCGGATGTCTTTTGACGTTTCTTTGATGTCGCTCTTTTTGATGTTTTTGATGTTATTGATGTTTCTTTGATGTTTTTGATGTTTTTGTTGTTTTTGATGTGTTTGATGTTTTGGATTTTATGACGTTTTTGTGTTTTGGTGTTTTTTGGTTTTATTTGGATTTTATGATGTTTGATGTTTTGATGTTTTTGATGTTTTTTTACGTTTTTGATGTTTTTGATGTTCTTGATGTTTTTGATTTTTTTTGATGTTTTTGTGTTTTTGATATTTTTGATGTTTTTGGATGTTTTTTGATGTTTTGATGTTTCTTTTGATGTTATTGATGTTTTGATGTTTCTGATGTTTTTGATGTTTTCGATGTTTCTTATGTCTTTATGTTTTTGATGTTTTTGATACTTTTTAAGTTTTTTTTATGTTGGATGTTTTTTGATGCTCTTGATGTTTTCGATGTTTTTTGGGGTCTTTGATGTTTTTGATATTTTTGATGTTTTTGATGTTTTTGTTGTTTTAATATTTTGTTGGTGTTTTGATGTTTTTGATGTTTTTGATGTTACTTGAGTTTGATGTTTTTGACGTTTTTGGTGTTTTTGATGTTTTCTTTGATGTTTCTTTGTTGTTTCCTGATGTTTTTGATGTTTTAATGTTTCAATGTTTTTGATGTTTTTGATGTTCTTTTGGTGTTTTGATGCGTTTTTGATGTTTTTGTTGTTTTTGATGGTGCTTGATGTTTTTGATGTTTCTTGATGTTTTTGATGTTACCTTTGATGCTTTTGATGTCTTGTTTTTTGACTATACGTTTCTTTTGATTGATCTTTTGATGCTCTTTTGATCTATGATGTTTTTGGTGCTTTTGATAAGCTTTTTGATGTTTTTTTATGTGATGGTTTTGGTGCTTTTCGATATTTCTTTGATGTTTTTGATGTTTTTGATGTTTTTGATGTTTTTGATGTTTTTGATGTTTTTGATGTTTTTGATGTTTTGATGTTTTGATGTTTTTGATGTTTTTGATGTTTTTGATGTTTTTGATGTTTTGATGTTTTTGATGTTTTTGGGATGTTTTGATGTTTTTGATGTTTTTGATGTTTTTTGATGTTTTTGATGTTTTGATGCTTTTGATGTTTTTGATGTTTTTGATGTTTTTGATGTTTTTGATGTTTTTGATGTTTTGATGTTTTGATGTTTTTGATGTTTTTGATGCTTTTTGATGTTTTTGATGTTTTTGATGTTTTTGATGTTTTGATGTTTTTGATGTTTTTGATGTTTTTGATGTTTTTGATGTTTTTGATGTTTTTGATGTTTTTGATGTTTTTGATGTTTTTTGATGTTTTCGATGTTTTTGATGTTTTTGATGTTTTTGATGTTTTTGATGTTTTCGATGTTTTTGATGTTTTTGATGTTTTGATGTTTTTGATGTTTTGATGTTTTTGATGCTTTTGATGCTTTTGATGTTTTTGATGTTTTGATTTTTGATGTTTTGATGTTTTTGATGTTTTTGATGTTTTTGATGTTTTGATGTTTTTGATGTTTTTGATGTTTTTGATGTTTTTGATGTTTTTGATGTTTTTGATGTTTTTGATGTTTTTGATGTTTTTGATGTTTTTGATGTTTTTGATGTTTTTGATGTTTTTGATGTTTTTGATGTTTTGATGTTTTTGATGTTTTTATTGTATTTTGATGTTTTTGATGTTTTGATGTTTTGATGTTTTGATGTTTTTGATGTTTTGATGTTTTTGATGTTTTTGATGTTTTTGATGTTTTTGATGTTTTTGATGTTTTTGATGTTTTTTTGATGTTTTTGATGTTTTTGATGTTTTTTGATGTTTTTGATGTTTTGATGTTTTTGATGTTTTTGATGTTTTTTTGATGTTTTTGATGTTTTTGATGTTTTGATGTTTTTGATGTTTTTGATGTTTTGATGTTTTTTATGTTTTTTTGATGTTTTTGATGTTTTTGATGTTTTTTGATGTTTTTTTTGATGTTTTTGATGTTTTTGATGTTTTTTGATGTTTTTGATGTTTTTGATGTTTTTGATGTTTTTGATGTTTTTGATGTTTTTGATGTTTTTGATGTTTTTGATGTTTTTGATGTTTTGATGTTTTTGATGTTTTTGATGTTTTTTTTGATGTTTTTGATGTTTTTGATGTTTTTGATGATGTTTTGATGTTTTTGATGTTTTGATGTTTTTGATGTTTTTTTGATGTTTTTGATGTTTTTGATGTTTTTGATGTTTTTTTGATTTTTTGATGTTTTTGATGTTTTTGATGTTTTTGATGTTTTTGATGTTTTTTTGATGTTTTTTTTGATGTTTTTGATGTTTTGATGTTTTTGATGTTTTTGATGTTTTTTGATGTTTTTGATGTTTTTGATGTTTTTTTGATGTTTTTTTGATGTTTTTGATGTTTTTTGATGTTTTTGATGTTTTTGATGTTTTTGATGTTTTGATGTTTTTGATGTTTTTGATGTTTTTGATGTTTTTGATGTTTTTGATGTTTTTGATGTTTTTGATGTTTTTGATGTTTTTGATGTTTTTGATGTTTTTGATGTTTTTGATGTTTTGATGTTTTTGATGTTTTTGATGTTTTTGATGTTTTTGATGTTTTTGATGTTTTTGATGTTTTTGATGTTTTTGATGTTTTTGATGTTTTTGATGTTTTTGATGTTTTTGATGTTTTTGATGTTTTTGATGTTTTTGATGTTTTTGATGTTTTTGATGTTTTGATGTTTTTGATGTTTTTGATGTTTTGATGTTTTTGATGTTTTTTGATGTTTTTGATTTTGATTTTGATGTTTTTGATGTTTTTGATGTTTTTGATGTTTTTGATGTTTTGATGTTTTGATGTTTTGATGTTTTTGATGTTTTTTGATGTTTTTGATGTTTTTGATGTTTTTGATGTTTTTGATGTTTTTGATGTTTTTGATGTTTTTGATGTTTTTTGATGTTTTTTGATGTTTTTGATGTTTTTGATGTTTTTGATGTTTTGATGTTTTTGATGTTTTTGATGTTTTTGATGTTTTTTTGATGTTTTTGATGTTTTTGATGTTTTTGATGTTTTTGATGTTTTTTTGATGTTTTTTGATGTTTTTGATGTTTTTGATGTTTTTGATGTTTTTGATGTTTTTGATGTTGATTTGATGTTTTTTTGATGTTTTTGATGTTTTTGATGTTTTTGATGTTTTTGATGTTTTTGATGTTTTTGATGTTTTTGATGTTTTTTGATGTTTTTGATGTTTTTGATGTTTTTGATGTTTTTGATGTTTTTGATGTTTTTGATGTTTTTGATGTTTTTGATGTTTTTTGATGTTTTTTGATGTTTTTGATGTTTTTGATGTTTTGTTTTTGATGTTTTTGATGTTTTTGATGTTTTTGATGTTTTTGATGTTTTTGATGTTTTTGATGTTTTTGATGTTTTTGATGTTTTTGATGTTTTTGATGTTTTGATGTTTTTGATGTTTTTGATGTTTTTGATGTTTTTGATGTTTTTTTGATGTTTTTGATGTTTTTGATGTTTTTGATGTTTTTGATGTTTTGATGTTTTTGATGTTTTGATGTTTTGATGTTTTTGATGTTTTTGATGTTTTTGATGTTTTTGATGTTTTTGATGTTTTTGATGTTTTTGATGTTTTTGATGTTTTTGATGTTTTTGATGTTTTTGATGTTTTTGATGTTTTTGATGTTTTTGATGTTTTTGATGTTTTTGATGTTTTTGATGTTTTTGATGTTTTGATGTTTTTGATGTTTTTGATGTTTTGATGTTTTTTTTGATTTTTGATGTTTTTGATGTTTTTGATGTTTTTGATGTTTTGATGTTTTGATGTTTTTGATGTTTTGATGTTTTGATGTTTTTGATGTTTTTGATGTTTTTGATGTTTTTGATGTTTTTTGATGTTTTTGATGTTTTTGATGTTTTTGATGTTTTTGATGTTTTTGATGTTTTGATGTTTTGATGTTTTTGATGTTTTTGATGTTTTTGATGTTTTTGATGTTTTTGATGTTTTTGATGTTTTGATGTTTTTGATGTTTTTTTTTTGATGTTTTGATGTTTTTGATGTTTTTGATGTTTTTGATGTTTTGATGTTTTTGATGTTTTTGATGTTTTTTTGATGTTTTTGATGTTTTTGATGTTTTTGATGTTTTTGATGTTTTTGATGTTTTTGATGTTTTTGATGTTTTTGATGTTTTGATGTTTTTTTTGATGTTTTTGATGTTTTTGATGTTTTTGATGTTTTTGATGTTTTTGATGTTTTGATGTTTTTTTGATGTTTTTGATGTTTTTTGATGTTTTGATGTTTTTGATGTTTTTGATGTTTTTGATGTTTTTGATGTTTTTGATGTTTTGATGTTTTGTTTTTGATGTTTTTGATGTTTTTGATGATGTTTTTGATGTTTTTGATGTTTTTGATGTTTTTGATGTTTTTGATGTTTTTGATGTTTTTGATGTTTTTGATGTTTTTGATGTTTTTGATGTTTTTGATGTTTTTGATGTTTTGATGTTTTTGATGTTTTTGATGTTTTTGATGTTTTGATGTTTTTGATGTTTTGATGTTTTGATGTTTTTGATGTTTTGATGTTTTGATGTTTTTGATGTTTTTGATGTTTTTGATGTTTTTTTGATGTTTTTGATGTTTTTGATGTTTTTTTGATGTTTTTGATGTTTTTTGATGTTTTTGATGTTTTTTGATGTTTTTGATGTTTTTGATGTTTTTGATGTTTTTGATGTTTTTGATGTTTTTGATGTTTTTGATGTTTTTGATGTTTTGATGTTTTTGATGTTTTTGATGTTTTTTTTGATGTTTTTGATGTTTTTGATGTTTTTGATGTTTTTGATGTTTTTGATGTTTTTGATGTTTTTGATGTTTTTGATGTTTTTGATGTTTTGATGTTTTTGATGTTTTTGATGTTTTTGATGTTTTTGATGTTTTTGATGTTTTTGATGTTTTTGATGTTTTGATGTTTTTGATGTTTTGATGTTTTTGATGTTTTTGATGTTTTGATGTTTTTGATGTTTTTGATGTTTTTGATGTTTTTTGATGTTTTTGATGTTTTTGATGTTTTTGATGTTTTTGATGTTTTTGATGTTTTTTGATGTTTTTGATGTTTTGATGTTTTTGATGTTTTTGATGTTTTTGATGTTTTTGATGTTTTTGATGTTTTTGATGTTTTTGATGTTTTTGATGTTTTGATGTTTTTGATGTTTTTGATGTTTTTGATGTTTTGATGTGATGTTTTGATGTTTTGATGTTTTTGATGTTTTTGATGTTTTTGATGTTTTTGATGTTTTTGATGTTTTTGATGTTTTTGATGTTTTTGATGTTTTTGATGTTTTTGATGTTTTTGATGTTTTTGATGTTTTTGATGTTTTTGATGTTTTTGATGTTTTTGATGTTTTTTTGATGTTTTTGATGTTTTTGATGTTTTTTGATGTTTTTGATGTTTTGATGTTTTTGATGTTTTGATGTTTTTGATGTTTTTGATGTTTTTGATGTTTTTGATGTTTTTTTTTTTGATGTTTTTGATGTTTTGATGTTTTTTTGATGTTTTGATGTTTTTTTGATGTTTTTGATGTTTTGATGTTTTTGATGTTTTTGATGTTTTGATGTTTTTGATGTTTTTGATGTTTTTGATGTTTTTGATGTTTTTGATGTTTTTGATGTTTTGATGTTTTTGATGTTTTTGATGTTTTTTGATGTTTTTGATGTTTTTGATGTTTTTGATGTTTTTGATGTTTTTGATGTTTTTGATGTTTTTGATGTTTTTGATGTTTTTGATGTTTTTGATGTTTTTGATGTTTTTGATGTTTTTGATGTTTTTGATGTTTTGATGTTTTTGATGTTTTTGATGTTTTTGATGTTTTTGATGTTTTTGATGTTTTTGATGTTTTTGATGTTTTTGATGTTTTTTTGATGTTTTTGATGTTTTTTTTGATGTTTTTGATGTTTTGTTTTGATGTTTTTGATGTTTTTGATGTTTTTGATGTTTTTGATGTTTTTGATGTTTTTGATGTTTTTTGATGTTTTTGATGTTTTTGATGTTTTTGATGTTTTTTGATGTTTTTGATGTTTTTGATGTTTTTGATGTTTTGATGTTTTTGATGTTTTTGATGTTTTTGATGTTTTTTTGATGTTTTTGATGTTTTTGATGTTTTTGATGTTTTTGATGTTTTTGATGTTTTTGATGTTTTTGATGTTTTTGATGTTTTTGATGTTTTTGATGTTTTTGATGTTTTTGATGTTTTTGATGTTTTTGATGTTTTTGATGTTTTTGATGTTTTTGATGTTTTGATGTTTTTGATGTTTTTGATGTTTTTGATGTTTTTGATGTTTTTGATGTTTTTGATGTTTTTGATGTTTTTGATGTTTTTTGATGTTTTTGATGTTTTGATGTTTTGATGTTTTTGATGTTTTTGATGTTTTTGATGTTTTTGATGTTTTTGATGTTTTTGATGTTTTTGATGTTTTTGATGTTTTGATGTTTTTGATGTTTTGATGTTTCTTTGATGTTTTGATGTTTTGATGTTTTGATGTTTATTGATTTTTGATGTTTTGATGTTTTTGATGTTTTTGATGTTTTTTGATGTTTTGATGTTTTTGATGTTTTTTGATGTTTTTGATGTTTTTGATGTTTTTGATGTTTTGATGTTTTTGATGTTTTTGATTTTTGATGTTTTTGATGTTTTGATGTTTTTGATGTTTTTGATGTTTTTGATGTTTTTGATGTTTTTGATGTTTTTGATGTTTTGATGTTTTTGATGTTTTGATGTTTTGATGTTTTTGATGTTTTGATGTTTTTGATGTTTTTGATGTTTTTGATGTTTTGATGTTTTTGATGTTTTTGATGTTTTTGATGTTTTGATGTTTTGATGTTTTTGATGTTTTTGATGTTTTTGATGTTTTTGATGTTTTTTTTATGTTTTGATGTTTTGATGTTTTGATGTTTTTGATGTTTTGATGTTTTTGATGTTTTTGATGTTTTTGATGTTTTTGATGTTTTTGATGTTTCTTGATGTTTTTGATGTTTTTGATGTTTTTGATGTTTTGATGTTTTTTGATGTTTTTGATGTTTTTGATGTTTTTGATGTTTTTGATGTTTTTGATGTTTTTGATGTTTTTGATGTTTTTGATGTTTTTGATGTTTTTGATGTTTTGATGTTTTGATGTTTTTGATGTTTTTGATGTTTTTGATGTTTTGATGTTTTGATGTTTTTGATGTTTTGATGTTTTTGATGTTTTTTGATGTTTTTGATGTTTTGATGTTTTTGATGTTTTTGATGTTTTGATGTTTTTGATGTTTTGTTTTTTTGATGTTTTTGATGTTTTTGATGTTTTGATGTCTTTGATGTTTTTGATGGTTTTGATGTTTTTGATGCTTTGATGTTTTTGATTTTTTGATGTTTTTATTTTTTGATTTTTGATGTTTTTTGATGTTTTTGATGTTTTTTGATGTTTTTGATGCTTTTGATGTTTTTGATGTTTTCTTTGATGTTTTTTGATGTTTTGACGTTTTTGATGTTTCTTTGATGTTTTTATTGCTTTGATGTTTTTGATGTTTTTGATGTTTTTGATGTTTTGGATGTTTTTGATGTTTTTGATGTTTTTGATGTTTTGATGTTTTGATGTTTTGATGTTCTTTTGATGTTTTATGATGTCTTTGATGTTTTTGATGTTTTTGATGTTTTTGATGTTTTTGATGTTTTTGATGTTTTGATGTTTTGATGTTTTTGACGGTTTTGATGTTTTGATGTTTTTTGATGTTTTGATGTTTTTGATGTTTTTGATGCTTTTGATTTTTGATGTTTTGATGTTTTTGATGGTTTTGATGTTTTTTTTGATGTTTTTTTCTATTTTTTTGATGTTTTTTGATGTTTTTGATGTTTTTGATGCTTTTGATGTTTCTTTGATGTTTTTGATGTTTCTGATGTTTTTGATGTTTTTGATGTTTTTGATGTTTTTGATGTTTTTGATGTTTTGATGTTTTGATGTTTTTTGATGTTTTTGATGTTTTTGATGTTTTGATGTTTTTGATGCTTTTTGATGTTTTTGGTTTTTTTGATGTTTTTGATGTTTTTTGGTTTTTTGATGTTTTTTTTTTTTTGATGTTTCTTTGATGTTTTGATTTTTGATGTTTTGATGTCTTTTGACGTTTTGATGCCTTTGATGCTTTATTTTTTTGATGTTTTGATGACTTTTGTTTTTGATGTTTTTTTGATGTTTTGATGTTTTTGATGCCTTTGATGTTTTGATGCTTTGATGTTTTTGACGTTTTTTGATGTTTTTGATGTTTTGATGTTTTTGATGTTTTTGATGTTTTGATGTTTTGATTGATGTTTTTGATGTTTTTGATGTTTTTGATGTTTCTTGATGCTTTTGATGTTTTGATGTTTTTGATGTTTTTGATGTTTTTTTGATGTTTTTGATGTTTTTTGATGTTTTTTGATGCTTTTGATGTTTTTTGATGCCTTTAATTGTTTTGATGTTTTTGATGTTTTTGATGTTTTTGATGTTTTGATGTTTCTTGATGTTTTGATGTTTTTGATGTTTTTGGATGTTTTTGATGTTTTTGATGTTTTGATGTTTTTGATGTTTTGATGTTTTGATGTTTTTGATGTTTTTGATGTTTTGATGTTTTTGATGTTTTGATGTTTTGATGTTTTGATGTTTTTGATGTTTTTGACGCCTTGATGTTTTTTTTGTTTTTGATGTTTTTGATGTTTTTTGAATTTTGATGTTTTTGATGTTTTTGATGTTTTGGATGTTTTTGATGTTTTGATGTTTTTGATGTTTTTGATGTTTTGATGTTTTTGATGTTTTTGATGTTCTTGATGCTTTGATGTTTTTTGATGGTTTTGATGTCTTTGATGTTTTGATGTTTTGATGTTTTTGATGTTTTGATGTTTTTGATGTTTTTGATGTTTTTGATGTTTTTGATGTTTTTGATGTTTTTGATGTTTTGATGTTTTGATGTTTTTGATGTTTTTGATGTTTTTGATGTTTTGATGTTTTGATGTTTTTTGATGTTTTGATGCTTTTGATGTTTTTGATGTTTTGATGTTTTGATGTTTTTGATGTTTTTTTTTTTTTGATGTTTTTGATGCCTTTGATGTTTTTTTATGTTTTGATGCTTTTTGATGTTTTGATGGTTTTGATGTTTTGATGTTTTGATGTTTTTGATGTTTTTGATGTTTTTGATGTTTTTGATGTTTTGATGTTTTTGATGTTTTCGATGTTTTTGATGTTTTTGATGTTTCTTGATGCTTTTTGATGTTTTTGATGTTTTTGATGTTTTTTGATGTTTTTGATGTTTTTGATGTTTTGATGTTTTGATGTTTTGATGTTTTGATGTTTTTGATGTTTTTTGATGTTTTTTGATGTTTTGATGTTTTTGATGTTTTTTGATGTTTTTGATGTTTTTGATGTTTTTGATGTTTTTTGATGTTTTTGATGTTTTGATGTTTTTGATGTTGATTTGATGTTTTTTTGATGTTTTTGATGTTTCTGATGTTTTGATGTTTTTTTGTTGACCTTTTGATGTTTTTGGATGCTTTTGATGGATGTTTTTTGATGTTTTGATGTTCTTTGATATGTTTTTGATGTTTTTGATGTTTTTGATGTTTTGATGTTTTTGACGTTTTGTTGTTTTGACGTTTTTGATGCTTCTCTTTTGATGTTTTGATGTTCTTTGATGTTTCTTGATGCTTTTTGATGTCTTTGACGATGTTTTTGATGTTTTGATTTTTTGATGTTTCTTTGACGATGTTTCTTTTGATGTTTTTGATGTTTCTTTGAGTGTTTTTTGACGTTTTTGATGTTTTTGATGTTTTTTGATGTTTTTGATGTTTTTGATGTTTTTGATGTTTTTTGATGTTTTTGATGTTTTTTGATGTTTTTGATGTTTTTGATGTTTTTGATGTTTTTGATGTTTTTGATGTTTTTGATGTTTTTTGATGTTTTGATGTTTTGATGTTTTTGATGTTTTTGATGTTTTTGATGTTTTTGATGTTTTTTGATGTTTTTTGATGTTTTTGATGTTTTTGATGTTTTTGATGTTTTTGATGTTTTTGATGTTTTGATGTTTTGATGTTTTTGATGTTTTTGATGTTTTTGATGTTTTTGATGTTTTTTGATGTTTTTGATGTTTTTGATGTTTTTGATGTTTTTGATGTTTTTGATGTTTTTGATGTTTTTGATGTTTTTGATGTTTTTTTGATGTTTTTGATGTTTTTTTGATGTTTTTGATGTTTTTGATGTTTTGATGTTTTTGATGTTTTTGATGTTTTTTGATGTTTTTGATGTTTTTGATGTTTTTGATGTTTTTGATGTTTTTGATGTTTTTGATGTTTTTTGATGTTTTTGATGTTTTTTGATGTTTTTGATGTTTTTGATGTTTTTGATGTTTTTTGATGTTTTTGATGTTTTTGATGTTTTTGATGTTTTTGATGTTTTGATGTTTTTTGATGTTTTTGATGTTTTTTGATGTTTTTGATGTTTTTGATGTTTTTGATGTTTTTGATGTTTTTGATGTTTTTTTGATGTTTTTTGATGTTTTTTGATGTTTTGATGTTTTTGATGTTTTTGATGTTTTTGATGTTTTTGATGTTTTTGATGTTTTTGATGTTTTGATGTTTTTGATGTTTTTGATGTTTTTGATGTTTTTGATGTTTTTTGATGTTTTGATGTTTTTTGATGTTTTTGATGTTTTTGATGTTTTTGATGTTTTTGATGTTTTTGATGTTTTTGATGTTTTTGATGTTTTTTTGATGTTTTTTGATGTTTTGATGTTTTTGATGTTTTTGATGTTTTTGATGTTTTGATGTTTTTGATGTTTTTTGATGTTTTTGATGTTTTTGATGTTTTTGATGTTTTTGATGTTTTTGATGTTTTTGATGTTTTTGATGTTTTTGATGTTTTTGATGTTTTTGATGTTTTGATGTTTTTGATGTTTTTTGATGTTTTTGATGTTTTTTGATGTTTTTGATGTTTTGATGTTTTTTGATGTTTTTGATGTTTTTGATGTTTTTTTGATGTTTTTGATGTTTTTGATGTTTTTGATGTTTTTGATGTTTTTGATGTTTTTGATGTTTTTGATGTTTTTGATGTTTTTGATGTTTTTGATGTTTTTTGATGTTTTTGATGTTTTTGATGTTTTTTGATGTTTTTTTGATGTTTTTGATGTTTTTGATGTTTTTGATGTTTTTGATGTTTTTGATGTTTTTGATGTTTTTGATGTTTTTGATGTTTTTGATGTTTTTGATGTTTTTGATGTTTTTTGATGTTTTTGATGTTTTGATGTTTTTGATGTTTTTGATGTTTTTGATGTTTTTGATGTTTTTGATGTTTTTGATGTTTTTGATGTTTTTGATGTTTTTTTGATGTTTTTGATGTTTTTGATGTTTTGATGTTTTTGATGTTTTTTGATGTTTTTGATGTTTTTGATGTTTTTGATGTTTTTTGATGTTTTGATGTTTTTGATGTTTTTGATGTTTTTGATGTTTTGATGTTTTTGATGTTTTTGATGTTTTTGATGTTTTGATGTTTTTGATGTTTTTTGATGTTTTTGATGTTTTTGATGTTTTTGATGTTTTTGATGTTTTTGATGTTTTTGATGTTTTTGATGTTTTTGATGTTTTTGATGTTTTTTTGATGTTTTTGATGTTTTTTGATGTTTTTGATGTTTTTGATGTTTTGATGTTTTTGATGTTTTTGATGTTTTTGATGTTTTTTGATGTTTTGATGTTTTTGATGTTTTTTGATGTTTTGATGTTTTTGATGTTTTGATGTTTTTGATGTTTTGATGTTTTTGATGTTTTTGATCTTTTGATGTTTTGACGTTTTTGATGTTTTTTGATCTTGATGTTTTGATGTTTTTGATGTTCTGTTTTTTTTTTTTGATGTTTTTGATGTTTTTGATGTTTCTTTGATGTTTTGATGTTTTTGATGTTTTGATGTTTTTGATGTTTGAGTTTTGATGTTTTTGATGTTTTTTTGAGTTTCTTTTGATGTTTTTTGATGTTTTGATGTTTTTGATGTTTTTGATGTTTTGATGTTTTGATGTTTCTTTTGATGTTTTGATGTTTTTGATGTTTTGATGTTTTTGATGTTTTGATGTTTTTGATGTTTTTGATGTTTTACGCTTTGATGTTTTGATGTTTCTTTTGATGTTTCTTTACGTTTTTGATGTTTCTTTATTTTTTGATGTTTTGATGTTTTTTGATGTTTTTTGATGTTTTGATGTTTTGATGTTTTGATGTGTTTTTGATGTTTTTTGATGTTTTTGATGTTTTTGATGTTTTTGATGTTTTTTGATGTTTTTGATGTTTTTGATGTTTTTGATGCTTTTGATGTTTTTGATGTTTTTGATGTTTTTGATGTTTTTGATGTTTTTGATGTTTTTGATGTTTTTGATGTTTTTGATGTTTTTGATGTTTTTGATGTTTTGATGATGTTTTTGATGTTTTTGATGTTTTTGATGTTTTGATGTTTTTTGATGTTTTTGATGTTTTTGATGTTTTTGATGTTTTTTGATGTTTTTTGATGTTTTTGATGTTTTTGATGTTTTTGATGTTTTTGATGTTTTTTGATGTTTTTGATGTTTTTTGATGTTTTTTGATGTTTTTTGATGTTTTTGATGTTTTTGATGTTTTTGATGTTTTTTGATGTTTTTGATGTTTTTGATGTTTTGATGTTTTTGATGTTTTTGATGTTTTTTGATGTTTTTGATGTTTTTGATGTTTTGATGTTTTTGATGTTTTTGATGTTTTTGATGTTTTTTTGATGTTTTTGATGTTTTGATGTTTTGATGTTTTTTGATGTTTTTTGATGTTTTTGATGTTTTTGATGTTTTTGATGTTTTGATGTTTTTGATGTTTTTGATGTTTTTGATGTTTTTGATGTTTTTGATGTTTTTGATGTTTTTGATGTTTTTTGATGTTTTTGATGTTTTTGATGTTTTGATGTTTTTGATGTTTTTGATGTTTTTGATGTTTTTGATGTTTTGATGTTTTTGATGTTTTTGATGTTTTTGATGTTTTTGATGTTTTTGATGTTTTTGATGTTTTTGATGTTTTGATGTTTTTGATGTTTTTGATGTTTTTGATGTTTTTGATGTTTCTGATGTTTTTGATGTTTTTGATGTTTTTGATGTTTTTGATGTTTTTGATGTTTTTGATGTTTTTTGATGTTTTTGATGTTTTTGATGTTTTTGATGTTTTTTTGATGTTTTTGATGTTTTTGATGTTTTTTGATGTTTTGATGTTTTTTTGATGTTTTTGATGTTTTTGATGTTTTGATGTTTCTTTTTGATGTTTTTGATGTTTTTGATGTTTTTGATGTTTTGATGTTTTTGATGTTTTGATGTTTTTGATGTTTTTGATGTTTTTTGATGTTTTTGATGTTTTTGATGTTTTTTGATGTTTTTGATGTTTTTGATGTTTTGATGTTTTTGATGTTTTTGATGTTTTTGATGTTTTTGATGTTTTTGATGTTTTTGATGTTTTGATGTTTTTGATGTTTTTGATGTTTTTTGATGTTTTTGATGTTTTTGATGTTTTTGATGTTTTTGATGTTTTTGATGTTTTTGATGTTTTTTGATGTTTTTTGATGTTTTTGATGTTTTGATGTTTTTTGATGTTTTTGATGTTTTTGATGTTTTTGATGTTTTTGATGTTTTTGATGTTTTTGATGTTTTGATGTTTTTTGATGTTTTTGATGTTTTTGATGTTTTTTTTGATGTTTTTGATGTTTTTGATGTTCGATGTTTCTTGATGTTTTTGATGTTTTGATGTTTTGATGTTTTGGATGTTTCAGTTTTTGATGTTTTGATGTTTTTGATGTTTTGATGTTTTTGATGCTTTTTGATGTTTTTGATGTTCCTGATGTTTTGATGCTTTTGATGTTTTGATGTTTTGATGTTTTGATGCCTTTGATGTTTTGATGTTTTTGATGTTTTGATGTTTTTGATGTTTTTGATGTTTTTGATGTTTTGATGTTTTTGATGTTTTTGATGTTTTTGATGTTTTTTTTTTTTGATGTTTTTGATGTTTTGATGTTTTGATGTTTTTGATGTTTTGATGTTTTTGATGTTTGATTTGGATGTTTTTGATGTTTTTATGCTTTTTGATGTTTTGATGTTTTGATGTTTTGATGTTTTGATGTTTTGATGTCTCTTGATGTTTTTGATGTTTTTGATGTTTTTGATGTTTTTGATGTTTTTGATGTTTTGATGTTCTGTTTTTTTTTTTTTATGTTTTTTGATGTTTTGATGTTTTGATGTTTTGATGTTTTGATGTTTTTTGATGTTTTGATGTTTTGATGTTTTTGATGTTTTGATGTTTTTGATGTTTTTGATGTTTTTGATGTTTTTGATGTTTTGATGTTTTTTGATGTTTTGATGTTTTTGATGTTTTTGATGTTTTTTGATGTTTTTGATGTTTTTGATGTTTTGATGTTTTTTGATGTTTTTGATGTTTTTGATGTTTTTGATGTTTTTGATGTTTTTGATGTTTTGATGTTTTGATGTTTTTGATGTTTTTGATGTTTTTGATGTTTTGATGTTTTTGATGTTTTGAATGTTTTGGATGTTTTGATGTTTTTGATGTTTTTGATGTTTCTATGTTTTGATGTTTTGATGCTTTTGATGTTTTGATGTTTTTGATGTTTTGATGTTTTTGATGTTTTTGATGTTTTTGATGTTTTGATGTTTTTGATGTTTTTGATGTTTTTGATGTTTTTGATGTTTTTTGATGTTTTTGATGCTTTTGATGTTTTTTGATGTTGATTTTTGATGTTTTTGATGTTTTTGATGTTTTTGATGTTTTGATGTTTTTATTTTTTGTTCTTTGATGTTTTTGATGTTTTTGATGTTTTGATGTTTTTGATGTTTTTTTGATGTTTTTGATGTTTTGATGTTTTTGATGTTTTGATGTTTTTGACGTTTTCTTTTGATGTTTTTGATGTTTTTGATGTTTTTGATGTTTTTGATGCTTTTTGATGTTTTTGATGTTTTTGATGTTTTTGATGTCTTTGATGTTTTTGATGTTTTTGATGTTTTTGATGTTTTTGATGTTTTGATGTTTTTGATGTTTTTTGATGTTTTTGATGTTTTTGATAGTTTTGATGTTTTGGATGTTTTGATGTTTTTGATGTTTTTGATGTTTTTTGATGTTTTGATGTTTTTGATGTTTTGATGTTTTGATGTTTTTTGATGTTTTGATGTTTTGATGTTTTTGATGTTTTTGATGTTTTGATGTTTTTGATGTTTTTGATGTTTTTTTGATGTTTTTGATGTTTTGATGTTTTTGATGTTTTGATGTTTTTGATGTTTTTGATGTTTTTGACGTTTTTGATGTTTTTGATGTTTTTATGTTTTGATGTTTTGATGTTTTGATGTTTTTGATGTTTTTGCTGTTTTGATGTTTTTGACGTTTTGATATGATGTTTTGATGTTTTTGATGTTTTTGATGTTTTTGATGTTTTTGATGTTTTTGATGTTTTGATGTTTTTGATGTTTTGATGGTTTTGATGTTTTTATTTTTTGATGGTTTTGATGTTTTTGATGCTTTTGATGTTTTTGATGTTTTTGATGTTTTTTGATGTTTTTTGATGTCTTTGATGTTTTTGATGTTTTTGATGTTTTGATGTTTTTGATGTTTTTTGATGTTTTGATGTTTTCTTGATGTTTTGATGTTTTTGATGTTTTTGATGTTTTTGATGTTTTTGATGTTTTTGATGTTTTGATGTTTTTGATGTTTTTGATGTTTTTGACGTTTTGATGTTTTTGATGTTTTTGATGTTTTGATGTTTTTGATGTTTTTGATGTTTTGATGTTTTTGATGTTTTTGATGTTTTTGATGTTTTGATGTTTTTGATGTTTTTGATGTTTCTTGATGTTTTTGATGTTTTTTGATGTTTTTGATGTTTTTGATGTTTTTGATGTTTTTGATGTTTTTGATGTTTTTGATGTTTTTGATGTTTTTGATGTTTTTGATGTTTTTGATGTTTTTGATGTTTTGATGTTTTGATGTTTTTGATGTTCTTGATGTTTTGATGTTTTTGATGTTTTTGATGTTTTTGATGTTTTTGATGTTTTTTGATGTTTTGATGTTTTTGATGTTTTTGATGTTTTTGATGTTTTTGATGTTTTTGATGTTTTTGATGTTTTGATGTTTTGATGTTTTTGATGTTTTTGATGTTTTTGATGTTTTTGATGTTTTTGATGTTTTGATGTTTTTGATGTTTTTGATGTTTTTGATGTTTTGATGTTTTTGATGTTTTGATGCTTTTGATGTTTTTGATGTTTTGATGTTTTTGATGTTTTTGATGTTTTGATGTTTCTTGATGTTTTGATGTTTCTTTTGATGTTTTTGATGTTTTGATGTTTTTGATGTTTTGATGTTTTTGATGTTTTGATGTTTTGATGTTTTTGATGTTTTTGATGTTTTGATGTTTTTGATGTTTTTGTTGTTTTGATGTTTTTGATGTTTTGATGTTTTTGATGTTTTTGATGTTTTTGATGTTTTTGATGTTTTTGATGTTTTTGATGTTTTTGATGTTTTTGATGTTTTTGATGTTTTTGATGTTTTGATGTTTTTGATGTTTTTGATGTTTTTGATGTTTTTTGATGTTTTTTGATGTTTTTGATGTTTTGATGTTTTTTGATGTTTCTTGTTGTTTTGATGTTTTTGATGTTTTTGATGCTTTTATGTTTTGATGTTTTTGATGTTTCTTTGATGTTTTTGATGTTTTTAGATGTTTTTGATGTTTTTTGTTTTTTGATGTTTTGATGTTTCTTGATGTTTTGATGTTTTTGATGTTTTTGATGTTTTTGTTTTGATGTTTTGATGTTTTTGATGTTTTTGATGTTTTTGATGTTTTTGATGTTTTGATGTTTCGATTTTTTGATGTTTTGGATGTTTTTGATGTTTTTGATGTTTTTTGATGTTTTGATGTTTTTGATGTTTTTGATGTTTTTGATGTTTTTTATGTTTTGATGTTTTTGATGTTTTTGATGTTTTTGATGTTTATGATGTTTTTGATGTTTTTGATGTTTCTTTTGATGTTTTGATGTTTCTTTGATGTTTTGATGTTTTTGATGTTTTTGATGTTTTTTGATGTTTTTGATGTTTTTGATGTTTTTGATGTTTTTGATGTTTTTGATGTTTTTGATGTTTTTGATGTTTTTGATGTTTTTGATGTTTTTGATGTTTTTGATGTTTTTGATGTTTTTGATGTTTTTGATGTTTTTGATGTTTTTGATGTTTTTTGATGTTTTTGATGTTTTTTGATGTTTTTGATGTTTTTGATGTTTTTTGATGTTTTTGATGTTTTTTGATGTTTTTGATGTTTTTGATGTTTTTGATGTTTTTGATGTTTTATTTTTTGATGTTTTTGATGTTTTTGATGTTTTGATGTTTTTGATGTTTTGATGTTTTTTGATGTTTTTGATGTTTTTGATGTTTTTGATGTTTTTGATGTTTTTTGATGTTTTTTGATGTTTTGATGTTAGCAATACGTAACTGAACGAAGT
>JAECWR010000236.1:0-118513 GCA_018150935.1 Drosophila pruinosa | reverse complement strand
TTATTTATTTATTTATTTATTTATTTATTTATTTATTTATTTATTTATTTATTTATTTATTTATTTATTTATTTATTTATTTATTTATTTATTTATTTATTTATTTATTTATTTATTTATTTATTTATTTATTTATTTATTTATTTATTTATTTATTTATTTATTTATTTATTTATTTATTTATTTATTTATTTATTTATTTATTTATTTATTTATTTATTTATTTATTTATTTATTTATTTATTTATTTATTTATTTATTTATTTATTTATTTATTTATTTATTTATTTATTTATAAATAATAAATACAAAAAGCAAAGTCTGAAAAATTTCTAACAATCAATCAATGCACAGCGAATGAAAAAGCACAAAGTTTACATATTCTTGATCAGCGTCAACAGCAGAGACGATATAGCCATGTCCGTCTGTCCGTATAAACACATAGATCTCAGAGACTATAAGCACTAACCATACAATATGTACATAGATACACCATTTCATACAAGCGCAAACGAACACACTCTTTTCGGTATAGTCAGAGCTTGGAGCACACTTTAGTTGCATGTTGGCTCGAGCAAAAATGTGCCAGAAAATTCGGTTGCGTTTAGTCCGTTAGCGGTTGCATTCGAACGTCTAAACGTTTGCTGATTGTCTTGTACTGCTGCTGCGTCATTGAATATGTTAGTGAATACACATATGCAAAATGCAATTGTGTTGAGCTATAGACAAATTTTGTGTATCACGAATTGTTGTTTTTATTTTGGTTTCTTGTCTTGTGTCCTCCCTCCCCTTACCCTTGTTTTCATCGACATCGTATTGCGACGAATTGTGTTCTGCTGCTGGTAGTGATTTTGTTAATTTAATTTTTTACTTTTGCTGGTGTCTGCCGACTGCACCTGTCGATCTTGTATTGAATATTGTGTCATTATAATCAATTAATTAGTATAGACATATTATATTTAAATTTCAGCATATTTTATTGCGAGTTCATATATAATAACTCGGAATAAAATATGCTGAAATTTAAATATAATATGTTCATACTATTTGCTAATAATATCAAGTTATGTCAAAGTATTCAAAGACAGGTGTAATCGGCGCAAGCCACCGAAATATAACAACAACGACTCAATAGGTGTACTAACAGCAGCATAACTATCAACGCGAACGAAATCGAAAGAAGCAGACAAGAGAACACCGAAATGGCGAAAGTCATAAAATAATAACAAACCAAGCAATGCATATTATTTTTTTTTTTTTTTTTATACTTTGCTTTTATTTATCAAATCTTCTCATTTTTGAGACTAACAATAAGTGTATCAAATCTTATACTATAACCTAGCTAACAGTCATGTAGACTGGAACATTAGAAATGGCCCTGACAAATTATGGCTGGGTTGGAAGGTCGGTACGTTGCAGGCGGGATCGGCTGGAAGCCCGAGTCAAGACCCTTCCGAGGGGATTTGGGTGGACAGAGAGTTTTTCATTATAGGACGCTTTTTGCTTGTCTATTTCATCTTTTACTGCGATAATGCCGAGGTCCCTGTGGATGTTTTGGTTTCGAATATACCATGGTGCCCCAGTGATAGTTCGCAGGATCTTTGATTGAGCGCGCTGTATGATATCAATGTTGGTTCTGCTCGCGTTCCCCCAAAGCTGGGAGCCATACGTCCAGATTGGCTTAAGAGTGGAGTTATAGAGCAGGACCTTATAGTCCAGACACAAGGGCGATTGGGCGTTAATAATCCAGTGGAGGCTGCTGGCTTTCAGCTTTAGGTGTAGTTTCTTGCATTCGATATGTCTACGCCATGTTAGACGTCTGTCGAGATGGATGCCGAGATACGTTACTTCGTTGACCTGGGGGATCTGCGTGCTTGCGGAGGGCAAGTTTGCCTGTTAAGAGTAAACGTTATGTGTTTACACTTTTGTTCGTTTATTTTGATACGCCAGTCAGATAGGCAGTCTCGACTACCATGAGATGTTTGGCGAGTTGGGTTGATGCACGGACTGGGGATCTGGAACGGCTAAGGATCGCAGTGTCGTCAGCAAAGGTGGATGTTGTTAGTCGGTCACTTGTGGGAATATCCGCTGTGTAGAGGACGAATAGAGTTGGCCCAAGTGCGCTGCCTTGTGGGACTCTAGCTTCGATAGTGTAGTTGTCGGATATTGTTGTGTTGCACCTCACTGCGAAGGCTCTATTGTAGAGGTAAGATTCAAGGAGTTTATGAGTGTACCCAGGCAAGTGTATTTTAATTTTATGCATAAGACCTTTGAGCCAGACGCGGTCAAATGCTTGAGATACATCGAGGAATATCGCGCTGCAGTACTCTCTAAGCTCGAAGGCTGTGCGAATCTCTGATGTTATTCTGTTAACTTGCTCGATAGTTCCGTGTTTTTCTCTGAAGCCAAATTGATGGGCTGGGATAATGTTGTGAGCTTCCATATATGGTATTATGCGCGTTAGAAGGCATTTTTCGAAAAGTTTGGACAGGCATGATAATAAACTTATTGGTGTGTAAGATGACGTAAAAAAAAAAAAAATTATATTTCGAGTCGCATTAGGATATTTGGACGACTTCTTTGCAACTCACAGCAATTGTTTTTGTTATTTTCGTTTCTTGTCGGCTGCCGAGCGCTATTGTCGTACGCTTCGTGTTGCCTCCCTCCCCTTGCCAATCTTCTTTTCAACATCGTTTGACTGATATGATTGTCTTTTTGACATGACGTCGTTTGTGCTGCTGCTGGTGGTGCTGCACTTGTTAAGTCGTTGTTGTTTTATTTCGGTGGCTTGCGCCGATTACACCTGTCTTTGAATATTTTGACATAACTTGATATTATTAGCAAATAATTAGTATAAACATATTATATTTAAATTTCAGCATATTTTATTCCGAGTTATTATATATATATGTACATATATAAACTCGCAATAAAATATAATATGTCTATATTAATTAATAGATTATAATGACACAATATTCAATACAATACAATACAAGATCGACAGGTGCAGTCGGCACACTCCAGCAAAAGTAAAAAATCAAATCAACAAAATCACTACCAGCAGCAGAACACAATTCGTCACAATACGATGTCGAAGAAAACAAGGGAAAGGGGAGGGAGGACACAAGACAAGAAACCAAAATAAAAACAACAATTCGTGATAGTTGCAAATCGAATACACAAAATTTGCCTAAATCTCAACACATTTGCATTTTGCCTTCTACATATATGAATTCACCAACATATTCAATGACCAGCAGCAGTACAAGACAATCAGCAAACGTTTAGACGTTCGAATGCAACCGCTAACGGACTGAACGCAACCGAATTTTCTGGCACATTTTTGCTCGAGCCAACATGCAACTAAAGCGTGCTCCAAGCTCTGACTATACCGAAAAGAGCGTGCGCGTTTACGCTTATATGAAATGGTATATCTACGTATTGTATGGTTAGTGCTATAAGAGACAGAGCAACAAATTTTACGGGACAGTGTGATTTTTTTGATTTTTGCAACGCCACCTTCAGCCCCCATCAATCGAAAACATTTCAAGCGTCATTTTAAACCTAGAACATTCAGTTTTGGCGCGCACAGTACTAATCATCATCTTAATGATCTCTGAAAATTTGGTTACAATCGGATAAAAAACACAGAAGTTATTAAGAAATTACTTTTACAAGGCGTAATCACGTGCAGCTGCACCTAGTTAGTTTCTATGTCACTCCGTGACATAAAAATGGTGTTCAATAAACCAACTAAAGTGCCGCCAAGCTAATAATTTCGAACAAAGAAAATGTTGGTATATTATTTTGGTACATTTTTAGTATTTTTTCAGTATATTTTTTAAAAAATATAATATTTCAATAGTAAAATTGGGTGCCGGGTATCTCACTGTCGAGCAAACTCGACAGGAGCTTTCTTATTTTTTATATATATAGATATTAAATTATCTTTTTGTTTTGTCTATTCCTATTAGATCTACTTCATCTGTTTTATGAAAGCCATCTTGATTTGCCCCTCATCTGTTAAACATTAAATCTTAACTTTTAAAACACTTAAAAATATCTGGATCTAGTCACAACTTTTCTAAATATTCTATTGCTGAATTAAATTTAATTCGTTAAAATTCTCAGTGTTATGATAACTATCTGGTCCGTTGCAAGTATTTGGGCGGAATCCTAAACAACTCTTTTGTTAATTCTGAACGAAGATCTCCCATATGCCTTGCTCATTTTTCTGTAATTGCAATAAAGGTAGTAATATTACTACTGCTTCTGATTTGTTCACTAGCCTTTACCAATCTACTTATTCCCCTATTCCTTCTACAAAGGCTTTCTATCCTTATAGTATTCCATTTCTAGTTCAGTGTTTACTCGTGAATTACTGTAAGTTGTCTACTCTATTCTGAGTTGTGTGACCCAAGATCAAAGTTCTTTTAATATTAATATTATTTAAATTATCATTAGAGTTTGGCTTTTTCCCTGAAAAGCATCTTACATTATTCTCCTAATAAAGATGACAAATAAATCAAATGTTCAGAATTATAGAGCTATCTTCAAGTGGTCTGCTATTCCTAATGCATTTGAGAAGCTTATTATTTCACAGCTGCAACATTATTGTAAATCTTTATTTTGTTGTCATTTTGTTGTCAAACTTTATATAAAAGTCTGGTTTCAATCGACAAATCCTATAAAATGTCAGAATCAACTTTTTCTAATTCCGCATTTGAATTTTCCTTAATAGATAAAGCTTCAATAGATGCAATAATGATAAATCACTTATTGTATTTGACAGCAACAACAGTGGGATTAGCTTTTTTTAATCCAGAAGTTCCTACTCAAGTCAAGATTCATTTTCTTGTTAGTTACTAATTCTATTTGTTAATTACTAGTGCAAATAAATTAATATAAGGGAGGTGTAGTGAGTGTTATTTTACTGCGCGAACGTGTTTTCGGGTAGCTCCCGCATCCGGCTGGCTTTCGCTCTCCTCGTCCAATTCATTTTATTTTCTTTTGGTCACACGTTCTCATAAAATGTAGCTGGTTATGTAGTATAACAAACCAGCTGATCGTCCTCAGGGATGCCAACCTGTGCCCAATTGGTTTGCAATACACTTCTATCGTACATACTTTGAGGAGCAGCTTAGTTATTATTCAAACGCTACTTCAAACCGGGCTAACGGGTATACCTTACGTTTTTGATGAACTAGCGAGGTTCACTGATTAGCGTGCTGCTTTGCCTGCTATGCTCTTGATCAAAAGTGTAAGAATTCTCACTAACACCAGTGTGAGAATCTGCTTGATGCGCTATGATACTTGTCGGTTTTGTTTATCTGTTGTCAACCTGGTTAGTAGTTATAATATAATGGCAGCTAGGGTTGTAGCCAAATACATTGATCACTCTTGTAATGAAGAACAACAGCGACGTTCACCTTTTAACACATTATTTATGCACTCTCGGAAGCTAACTAAGGTAAGATACAAAATGAATATTAAAGCTACCCTATATCGCTGACGCTGACGTCCCCCGCAAACTCCACTAAATTGCCAACAGGCAGCCACATGTACGGTGTCCGTTTGCATCCGGCACACCATACAGCCAAAAAGCGCTGATAGTTATTACATCGTTCGCATTTTAGGCCGACTTGGCTGTTGTAGTGGTTCAAACTACAAGCAGGATCGAAGACATGAGGAATCCCTTTGTTAAAGGCTCCAGATTAGCCCGATCACCTTTTCAAAAGGATGAGATAAGAGACCCCAAAGCGTGGTAGAAAAACTGCAAGTTCCAACAAGTTGCCGAGTAAAACTGCACCTAAGAAACCAAGGGCAGTATACAATACCAACCTATATAGGTATCGCTAGTCAATAAGAGAATGTTAGACAACAAACCCGTCAGATAAACTAGGATATGAAAGCCTCACTGGTGAATAAAAATAGTTAATATATTGGCGACCAATAAAGGACCCACCGGAGTTGACAAGCGTAGTCTTACCGAGTAGGCGGATAGCATTGAAGCCGTCAAAAACAAATAATAAAAAGTGAGATGCAAACCAGGCCGTCAGCTGTCAGAGGCAGCAAGGGGATCAAGGGGATGCCGAGGTCCCTGTGGATGTTTTGGTTTCGAATATACCATGGTGCCCCAGTGATAGTTCGCAGGATCTTTGATTGAGCGCGCTGTATGATATCAATGTTGGTTCTGCTCGCGTTCCCCCAAAGCTGGGAGCCATACGTCCAGATTGGCTTAAGAGTGGAGTTATAGAGCAGGACCCTATAGTCCAGACACAAGGGCGATTGGGCGTTAATAATCCAGTGGAGGCTGCTGGCTTTCAGCTTTAGGTGTAGTTTCTTGCATTCGATATGTCTACGCCATGTTAGACGTCTGTCGAGATGGATGCCGAGATACGTTACTTCGTTGACTTGGGGGATCTGCGTGCTTGCGGAGGGCAAGTTTGCCTGTTAAGAGTAAACGTTATGTGTTTACACTTTTGTTCGTTTATTTTGATACGCCAGTCAGATAGGCAGTCTCGACTACCATGAGATGTTTGGCGAGTTGGGTTGATGCACGGACTGGGGATCTGGAGCGGCTAAGGATCGCAGTGTCGTCAGCAAAGGTGGATGTTGTTAGTCGGTCACTTGTGGGAATATCCGCTGTGTAGAGGACGAATAGAGTTGGCCCAAGTGCGCTGCCTTGTGGGACTCTAGCTTCGATAGTGTAGTTGTCGGATATTGTTGTGTTGCACCTCACTGCGAAGGCTCTGTTGTGGAGGTAAGATTCAAGGAGTTTATGAGTGTACCCAGGCAAGTGTATTTCAATTTTATGCATAAGACCTTTGAGCCAGACGCGGTCAAATGCTTGAGATACATCGAGGAATATCGCGCTGCAGTACTCTCTAAGCTCGAAGGCTGTGCGAATCTCTGATGTTATTCTGTTAACTTGCTCGATAGTTCCGTGTTTTTCTCTGAAGCCAAATTGATGGGCTGGGATAATGTTGTGAGCTTCCATATATGGTATTATGCGCGTTAGAAGGCATTTTTCGAAAAGTTTGGACAGGCATGATAATAAACTTATTGGTGTGTAAGATGACGTAAAAAAAAAAAAAATATATTTCGAGTCGCATTAGGATATTTGGGCGACTTCTTTGCAACTCACAGCAATTGTTTTTGTTATTTTCGTTTCTTGTCGGCTGCCGAGCGCTATTGTCGTACGCTTCGTGTTGCCTCCCTCCCCTTGCCAATCTTCTTTTCAACATCGTTTAACTGATGTGATTGTCTTTTTGACATGACGTCGTTTGTGCTGCTGCTGGTGGTGCTGCACTTGTTAAGTCGTTGTTGTTTTATTTCGGTGGCTTGCGCCGATTACACCTGTCTTTGAATATTTTGACATAACTTGATATTATTAGCAAATAATTAGTATAAACATATTATATTTAAATTTCAGCATATTTTATTCCGAGTTATTATATATGAACATATGTACATATATAAACTCGCAATAAAATATGCTGAAATTTAAATATAATATGTCTATACTAATTAATAGATTATAATGACACAATACTCAATACAATACAACACAAGATCGACAGGTGCAGTCGGCACACTCCAGCAAAAGTAAAAAATCAAATCAACAAAATCACTACCAGCAGCAGAACACAATTCGTCACAATACGATGTCGAAGAAAACAAGGGAAAGGGGAGGGAGGACACAAGACAAGAAACCAAAATAAAAACAACAATTCGTGATAGTTGCAAATCGAATACACAAAATTTGCCTAAATCTCAACACATTTGCATTTTGCCTTCTACATATATGAATTCACCAACATATTCAATGACCAGCAGCAGTACAAGACAATCAGCAAACGTTTAGACGTTCGAATGCAACCGCTAACGGACTGAACGCAACCGAATTTTCTGGCACATTTTTGCTCGAGCCAACATGCAACTAAAGCGTGCTCCAAGCTCTGACTATACCGAAAAGAGTGTGCGCGTTTACGCTTATATGAAATGGTATATCTACGTATTGTATGGTTAGTGCTATAAGAGACAGAGCAACAAATTTTACGGGACAGTGTGATTTTTTTGATTTTTGCAACGCCACCTTCAGCCCCCATCAATCGAAAACATTTCAAGCGTCATTTTAAACCTAGAACATTCAGTTTTGGCGCGCACAGTACTAATCATCATCTTAATGATCTCTGAAAATTTGGTTACAATCGGATAAAAAACACAGAAGTTATTAAGAAATTACTTTTACAAGGCGTAATCACGTGCAGCTGCACCTAGTTAGTTTCTATGTCACTCCGTGACATAAAAATGGTGTTCAATAAACCAACTAAAGTGCCGCCAAGCTAATAATTTCGAACAAAGAAAATGTTGGTATATTATTTTGGTACATTTTTAGTATTTTTTCAGTATATTTTTTAAAAATATAATATTTCAATAGTAAAATTGGGTGCCGGGTATCTCACTGTCGAGCAAACTCGACAGTAGCTTTCTTATTTTTTATATATATAGATATTAAATTATCTTTTTGTTTTGTCTATTCCTATTAGATCTACTTCATCTGTTTTATGAAAGCCATCTTGATTTGCCCCTCATCTGTTAAACATTAAATCTTAACTTTTAAAACACTTAAAAATATCTGGATCTAGTCACAACTTTTCTAAATATTCTATTGCTGAATTAAATTTAATTCGTTAAAATTCTCAGTGTTATGATAACTATCTGGTCCGTTGCAAGTATTTGGGCGGAATCCTAAACAACTCTTTTGTTAATTCTGAACGAAGATCTCCCATATGCCTTGCTCATTTTTCTGTAATTGCAATAAAGGTAGTAATATTACTACTGCTTCTGATTTGTTCACTAGCCTTTACCAATCTACTTATTCCCCTATTCCTTCTACAAAGGCTTTCTATCCTTATAGTATTCCATTTCTAGTTCAGTGTTTACTCGTGAATTACTGTAAGTTGTCTATTCCGAGTTGTGTGACCCAAGATCAAAGTTCTTTTAATATTAATATTATTTAAATTATCATTAGAGTTTGGCTTTTTCCCTGGAAATCATCTTACATTATTCTCCTAATAAAGATGACAAATAAATCAAATGTTCAGAATTATAGAGCTATCTTCAAGTGGTCTGCTATTCCTAATGCATTTGAGAAGCTTATTATTTCACAGCTGCAACATTATTGTAAATCTTTATTTTGTTGTCATTTTGTTGTCAAACTTTATATAAAAGTCTGGTTTCAATCGACAAATCCTATAAAATGTCAGAATCAACTTTTTCTAATTCCGCATTTGAATTTTCCTTAATAGATAAAGCTTCAATAGATGCAATAATGATAAATCACTTATTGTATTTGACAGCAACAACAGTGGGATTAGCTTTTTTTAATCCAGAAGTTCCTACTCAAGTCAAGATTCATTTTCTTGTTAGTTACTAATTCTATTTGTTAATTACTAGTGCAAATAAATTAATATAAGGGAGGTGTAGTGAGTGTTATTTTACTGCGCGAGCGTGTTTTCGGGTAGCTCCCGCATCCGGCTGGCTTTCGCTCTCCTCGTCCAATTCATTTTATTTTCTTTTGGTCACACGTTCTCATAAAATGTAGCTGGTTATGTAGTATAACAAACCAGCTGATCGTCCTCAGGGATGCCAACCTGTGCCCAATTGGTTTGCAATACACTTCTATCGTACATACTTTGAGGAGCAGCTTAGTTATTATTCAAACGCTACTTCAAACCGGGCTAACGGGTATACCTTACGTTTTTGATGAACTAGCGAGGTTCACTGATTAGCGTGCTGCTTTGCCTGCTATGCTCTTGATCAAAAGTGTAAGAATTCTCACTAACACCAGTGTGAGAATCTGCTTGATGCGCTATGATACTTGTCGGTTTTGTTTATCTGTTGTCAACCTGGTTAGTAGTTATAATATAATGGCAGCTAGGGTTGTAGCCAAATACATTGATCACTCTTGTAATGAAGAACAACAGCGACGTTCACCTTTTAACACATTATTTATGCACTCTCGGAAGCTAACTAAGGTAAGATACAAAATGAATATTAAAGCTACCCTATATCGCTGACGCTGACGTCCCCCGCAAACTCCACTAAATTGCCAACAGGCAGCCACATGTACGGTGTCCGTTTGCATCCGGCACACCATACAGCCAAAAAGCGCTGATAGTTATTACATCGTTCGCATTTTAGGCCGACTTGGCTGTTGTAGTGGTTCAAACTACAAGCAGGATCGAAGACATGAGGAATCCCTTTGTTAAAGGCTCCAGATTAGCCCGATCACCTTTTCAAAAGGATGAGATAAGAGACCCCAAAGCGTGGTAGAAAAACTGCAAGTTCCAACAAGTTGCCGAGTAAAACTGCACCT
This sequence comes from Drosophila pruinosa, assembly GCA_018150935.1. NCBI lineage: Eukaryota > Metazoa > Arthropoda > Insecta > Diptera > Drosophilidae > Drosophila > Drosophila pruinosa. Next base: position 108,126 of record JAECWR010000236.1, on the reverse strand, counting down.
AAGAAACCAAGGGCAGTATACAATACCAACCTATATAGGTATCGCTAGTCAATAAGAGAATGTTAGACAACAAACCCGTCAGATAAACTAGGATATGAAAGCCTCACTGGTGAATAAAAATAGTTAATATATTGGCGACCAATAAAGGACCCACCGGAGTTGACAAGCGTAGTCTTACCGAGTAGGCGGATAGCATTGAAGCCGTCAAAAACAAATAACAAAAAGTGAGATGCAAACCAGGCCGTCAGCTGTCAGAGGCAGCAAGGGGATCAACATGTAATCCCAGTATTGTCTGGGACACGTGCCGTCCATGCTCCTACTGTCGGAAGTGCGGCTATACTCTCCACGCGAAGGCGGCTGGAAGCAGGCTTCTAGCACGGTCACGGAGCACGGAACAGCATACACTTATGGATGCATGACCGGGGGGTAGCCCGGTCTCTAGTAGTGCTCTGCTAGTGCTGACTCTGGATACCTGTCACCCCCAGTTTCATTTAGACTTTCCTACTCGCGGAATCAACTCATGGATCTGTTTAAAAATTTAGATAAGTCTGATGCGACCTCGACAGTATCAACCTTGGGCGTTGCCTTCACGGCTGATCCCAACATCAGCACTGCAGCCAGTGGGCTGGTGGCTTCGACCACCAATACTACGGGTCTCGACTCTAGTAACTTAGGGGAGCCGGATAGGCCACGAACTCTCTTGGACACAGGGTTCACTAGTGCTGACTTTCCGTCCAATAGCGGTTCAGTCCGGTCGCAAACCGTCGAGGTATTGTCCTCCGACGCGGAAGCTGACTGTGACCGGATCAGCTTTACTGACGACGCTTCCGCGGCCTCTCAGAGATGAGGCCTCGCTCACTTGCGAAAGGTTCGAGCCGAGCGGAAGAAGTTGCTATAGCCACTGCGGCCTGGCGCAGTGCTATTGCACTCCACACCAGATGTTAGCCATGGTTTTGAGGGTTGTATACCCCGAAACGAGTGACTGCTTCTGGTATGCGAGGATAACAGCACTGCCAATTGGGGCAGGGGAGCTGTTGGACATATTAGGTCCATCAGAGCCCTTGATGTAAAACTGCCGGAGGAACAGAATTTCCCAAGGCTCATCTCATTAGAGGTTACTTCCCCAGTAGCGCTGTGTTCACTCCCGCGACTTTCGTGGAATACATTAGGCTACAGAACGCCAGCAGCTTCTCCACGAAGCTGTGGCCTTGTTACCATCGCCATAAAGAGGGAAAATTAGCACAATTAAGCTGCTCCAGGCGAACCTGCACCACGCCAGAGACCTGGTGGCAACGAGGTTATTGAGGTATTGAGGTAGCCACTGCGGACAGTGTCCAGGAAGTTGCGATAGCCTCTGCATATTTCCCAGATGACGTGGATAAACTTAAAGATAAAGGACCTCTGCTGGGGCAGCATAGGTCCGGCTGGTAGACTTCTGTCGTCTGTTGCTCCCTTCAAGCCCTAGGGGGTGACAAAATCTTCCCAGCCCTTATTCGTAATAGCCTGGCTCATACCCTTGATACTCGGTCGGCCTTCTTGGAGCTAGTTTTACTTGGAGATACATGCCCAGATCTTGGAGGAGAGTTAATGTGCTATTCATTCCCAACAAGGGAATCGTCCAATTGACCAGCATAAGTCCCATCGGCCGATCAGTCTTACATCTTTTCTGCATAAGACGGCGGAAAGGCTGATAGATATGCATATTTGGTGCTCTCTGCAGACGTCGACACATCCGCATTCCACGCGCCTTGCGTTCATAGCCAGTAGATCGGCGGAGGTCGCTCTTCAAACGTTAGTGAGGAAAATTAAGAGAGCCCTCGTATGCAAGATCATTGCTTTATGCTCTTTTCTGGATATAGAAGGTGCTTTTGATAATATCAACTACGGGTCCATCTCTGCTGCTCTAGAGCGCAGACGAATTGCCCGTCGCATGATCCGGTGTATTGATGCTATGCTCAAACACCGGATAATTACTTCCACCTTGGAGTCCACGACTACATGCATTAATGCAGTCAAAGGCTGTCCCCAGGGAGGGGTTCTATCCCCTCTTATCTTGTCTCTAGTAGTTGACGAACTACAAGTCTTACTCTCTGAGCAGGGCGTTGAAGCATTCGGCTATGGTGACGACCTGACTCTAATAGTGTAGTAGCCAAGTTAAAATAGAATAATAAATATGACAAAGAAAACGACTCACAAGAAATAGAATCCACAAACATCGCACAACTCTCGTTAACTTTCATAACTGCCCTCGCAACATATTTCTTATAACAGTTTAAAGTTCCCACTTCCACTCATTCGAAGCTCCGTTATTCGAAATTCGTATTCGAGTGTAGTGTAGACTTTGGAGTCTGGAGTAAGTAAGCAGAAACATGTGAGATCATTGGAATAAGATAAGTCGAAATAGACAGTTGGCTCTGAGCTATGCGAAATATAAAATAATCCGAGAAATAAAGAGGAACACGTGAAGTGTTCTTGTTAAATAAGTACACCCTACAATTGGGACACGTGGTTCTACATATATGTATATATAGCAGTCATATACATATATGACCAAATTAACTCCATACTAGTCTCTGCGGATTTTCTCCTAGTGCCAGATTAGAGTAGTGACCAGTTCTGTGTTGTTACAAGGTAATGCAAAAAATAGTGCTGTGTTTTTATATAATTAAAGTCATTTGTTCTTGTACAAGGCTGTTCGCCAATATCCCATTGATTGGAGCTCGTCACCAACATTACCCGTGGCGGAGGTGGCCAATAGGCCAGCCAAAAACCACGCACGTTGAAAATTCTTCTAGTGACCAATCTTCGCTACTTGGACAGAATGCAGACCACACCGGCAACATAACCTCCAGCAGTCTAAGTTCTCAAATGGAAAAATTATATATATATATATATAACTATGTTCGACCACTATTGGCCAGATCCAGATTTTTTTCTTGAACGCCATCAGCGACGTTTATAACTAAAGGTGCTGTGCTGTACGAAAAGAAATGCTATCTTAAGTAATTCGCATTATTTTCGTTTATATTTTGCCTTACCTGTTAACACATTTATGAACGAGAGTAACTAAAGGCATATGAGTCTAGCAATTAAAATTTTTTTTTGTATATCAAAGTTTACACCTTAAAAGACTAATTAAGCAAACAATTGTGAAAGTATGAGCATAGTAACCAACGCGCATTTCTAACGAAACCATGTATATATCTAACATTTTCTTTTAAAAGATACACTTATTTAGCGGTCACACCACATCTGCACATCTAGTCGACTTGGGCCCAAGGAAACAACGATGGAACGATAATATAATTAATTAATTGATCATGTGAGTGAAACACTCGAACAATTCGGACAGAGTGAGTTTATTGTATTTTTTTTATTTTCTTTATTGAATATATACTGAGTTCCCATGAAACGCAAGTTCGCTATAGCTACACCCATACTTTGTTTTTTTTTCTTTATTCCTTATTATTAAATCTGATAGCTTAACTGAATCAAAATTAAATGTCGAGAGTATTTGAAATTTATCTAGAATTATATGAAGTAATATAAACAAAATGAACATGCCATAAATTTTACTTTTATTCTGTCTGCAGTCTACATGAATGTCGCAACGTAACATGAAGGAATAAATCCTTCAATATAGGGACAACGCAAACAAATATATCGCGATTGTCATGGTCGGGTGGGTGAAGAAGAGAGGTCCGACAGCTTTTCTCTCTATCAGGCTTCATGATAACTCAGATACCACCTGTAGAGTACCGGCTCTATATATATAATTATTAATCGATTCCTATTTTCTTTATTTTTTTTTGTTTACGTGTGTTTTGATTTATTAAATCCTAACATGACGGTTAGTACGTGCATTATATTTAGATGTGTCAGCGTAACCAGTGCAGTGGGTAAGTAAGAACCCCGGCCAATCCGACGAGCTAAACCCGAGCATAGCGAGAATGCACACCCTCGAGCCCACTGTCACTCGATTTCATCTTGGTAGACCATGTGAATGGTTTTCTGTACACTACAATAGTGACCAGGAACTATGCCAGCACCGTGACAGAGTTGATGCAATTAGCTCTGAGCACGGTAAGTAGATGGTGCGCAGATATTGATCTTAATATCAATCCACAAAAAGCTACTAGTTCCCTTCACTAGGCGCTACTCCGTTGACATTGGACAAATATATATTAACGGCTCCTGTAGATTTTCAACTGTAGAAAATCTGTTTGTTTTGTTGCTTTGCCGCAAGTACATGAACCAGTGGCAGAAGTCGCCGCAATAAGTGCATAAACCAATTGGGCTTCGGAGAAATGAATACGTTAGAGTTCTCTTTCGTACTAGTTTTATTTCCATCAGAGCTCTTCTCTGAATGGCTTAGGTCTACATACAATCTTAATGATAGGAATGTAATAAACTATTATCGCTTATTTAAGACAAATGGTACTTAACTCTAACAGATAACAATATATTGCAACCAGATGGTGTGACACATGAGTCTGCGTGCCTATCTGCAAAAGGTTATTATTAGTTTAGGGTCAGCATGCAGCGTATCTTTGCCTTTCTTTTGATACTGATGTTAGCGTCTCGGTATCTGCTGCAGCGTACGATTTTCTGTTGAAATGTAAAATCGTACATCCTCCCGGCCCTTGAACGGCTGTTCAAATGTCGTTGATGTTGATTTTACATTGTGGATTTTCTTCGGCTGGTGAATTTGATGCTGTTTGTTTGCCGGAAGACCGTCCTTTGTACCATTTATTTCTTAGATAGAATATGGTAATGATTATTATGAAAACAAGTCCACCATACCACGCAATGTGGTGATGTTCTATTGGTCCAAGTCTCTGGGGTAATTGGAGAGTATTGCTTGGTAGAAGTTCCTTTCTTAACTGCTGTAGCTCTATATAGTTTTGACTCAGGTCTTCCTTCTTTAATATGGTATTAGGTCCAGCTCTAGTAGTTTCATTGTAGTTGATCACCTCTCCAAAGCGAGCGAACGACTCATGGATATTTGTTTTTAATGTGTCTTTGCTTGTCAAAGTCATCATTGAATTGCGTAATGTGCATCCAGCTGATATGCTTAACATTCCAGAATTGTTTAGAATGATGTCTGATGCCCCATCAGGACATACTGCTGATAGTTGTATTTGAGACCTTGTAGAAAATATCCAATGATTTCGCGTGTGCATATTTAACCATGTAAACATTTTATTTGATTGCATTTAATGACACGGGGAATCTGTTTTGTTGTGAAATAATTGCATCTCACACCTAATTTCAGCTGAGAACATTGTTTGCTTGTTATGGCATAATAAATCATCAATGTCTCTTGCATAACAGTTTTTAAAATCACTTTCTGTTAGTTCTACAAAGGCATCTCTGTGGTTGTTGACGGCAATGAAAGGAAAATTAATCTCAAACTTGATTATTCCTTCGGTGGATATTGTTGGGATCGGAATAAGCTTAAAGATATCCAGTATTTGTGTGGATACTTATGGAAGAGTATTCTTAATAATTCATGATCGTTGACTACAGTTGCTTCGGCCTTCATCATTTTGTAGAGCATGAGCATATTGTTTGTGTTCACTGGTAGCCTTTGTTCACTCTTTAAGTGCTCTCGTATTTTATTAAGTTGTTGCTTTAATTGTTGTGGTGATATCAATGCCGGACTAATTGTATTATGACGAATGTCCGTTAATACATTAAGAATCTCGCTTTGTACTCGCTGTAGATTTGTTGCTATGAACGTCAACTGAGTAGTAAGTGTAGTGTACCATTGAAAGTGATGTCTTTCCTTTAATGCGTCTGTCATAAATGCTTCAATGGTAGTAAGCCTTTTTGAATTGGATATTTCGTATCGCCTTATAACATTTATTGTTGAGTCGATCAACGTAGTTTGATTTTCAAGAAGTTTTAATAGGTGATCTTCATTGTCCTTTACTTTCGAAATAGTCTTGGATATTTCATGTGCGTAATTTGAATCGAGAACTCCAAATAAGCTGCTAGCTATATTTCCAATGATGTCCAATGGTGCTCGTCGTGATCGCGATTTTGTGAGCAAGTAGTTTTCTACTTGCAGCTCTTCTTCGATGTGCTTAAAATGTTGATACATGCTTGTACACGCATGAATTTCTTCAATTCCAGAACATATATTTCCCATTGTTTTTGTTTCAATAGAGAATGTTTTCATATCTTGCCAATAATTTTTTAAATCGTAGTATGCCACAATGGTCCAGTCTGTCGTTGTAAGTTGAGTGGTGCCTATCTTTTCAAAGAATATTCCCGGTTTCGCTCCAAAATGTGTAATGTTGATGGATTGGGCGAAAACAATTGGTAATAATAAAATCATAACTAACAAAGTAGTTATCAGTGATGGTGTAGCCAGTTGTCTTCGTTTGGGTCTTGTTTCTTCTTTGACTTGTTCATCATCTTCCAGTGGATGTTTGTGGTCTTGTTCTTCTTCTGGGAATAGTGGAGCGATGTGTTGAATATCCTTCTTGAAGATGCCTCGTGCAGTTTTCAGTTCTACCACTCTTTTCCAGGAATGGCATTAATTACTCGTCCCATTGGCCATTGTAAAACTGGAGTATTGTCCTCTCTTATCAATACCAGCATTCCTACTTTTATATTAGCGTATGACCTTTTCCATTTCTGTCGTTGCTGGAGCTCCTGCAGATAGTCTTTTGACCATTGTGCCCAAAATATGTGTTTTAGTTTAGACACTAATTTCCATCTTTGTCCTAATGATGTAGGTTTTCGACTTGGTTCGTGGTCTACCTGTGCAGTTAATGGTTCTCCAATTATAAAGTGACCTGGTGTTAGTGCGCTGATATCATTGGGATCATTTGACATCGGCACAAGTGGTCGAGAATTCAGTATTGCCTCGATCTCGATCACAACGGTCTCTAGTTCTTCGTAGGTTAGCTGTTGAAACATTTTTGTATAGTAAATGTTTAGCTGACTTTACTGCTGCTTCCCATAGTCCGCCGAAATGAGGTGCTCTGGGAGGGATGAATTTAAAGTTTACTCCCTTTTGGTTGCAGTTTTCAATTATAGCTGTTTTAGCCTTCTCTAAATATACAGCTTCTTTCAGTTCTTGAAGCTTATTTTTGGCTCCAACGAAGTTTGTTGCATTGTCATAATGCAATGTCTGACACTTTCCACGTCGACTGATGAATCTCCGTAAAGCCGCTAAGAACGCATCTGTTGTAAGGTCGCTGACAAGTTCCAAAGGCACTACTTTTGTTGCAAAACAACAAAATATGGCAATATGTATATGGCATATGCGGTCGCTTCCCTCGGATTTTATAATGTATCTTAAATGGTCCACAATAGTCCACCCCAGCATTAAGGAATGGTCTTGCTTGAGTGACTCTTAATGGTGGCAAATATCCCATAATCTGTTGAATTAATTTCGGCTTCGCTCTTGTGCATTTTACACATTTCTGGACTGTGTTCCTTGCCGTTGTTTTGCCTTTAATGGTCCAAAAATCTTGTCGAGTTGCTGCTAATAAAGCTTGAGGTCCACAGTGCATGTTGTCTTTATGACTCTGTTCAAATATCAATTTTGTGATTGAGTCATTATAGGGCAACAACATAGGATGTTTTGCATCAAATGCAATATTAGCTGCCTCCAATCTTCCTCCAACTCGGATAATATTATCGTTGTCCAAAAATGGTGCCAGCGCAATTAGATTGCTGTGTCTGTTGACTTCGCGATTCCTTGAGAGTTCTTTAAGTTCCGTTTTGAAATCATTTTGTTGAATATTCCGGATGACAATTTTCTGAGCTTCATTCAACCCATCCAATCGTATGATTGCTCCGCTATATTCCTGCATCCTTCGAAAACGCATAATATAAGATACTATCCTAAGTAACTTATTATATGAATTTCCATGATTAATCGTGTGGATCAGGGTTTCGAGACTGACTGTAGTCAAGACTGCTTCGGGTGGAATTTTCTCAACTTCAGGCCTTGATTTAGAGAATGGTATTGGCCAAGTCGCTGGTGCTCCATGTAGAAATAGTGGACCATAGAACCATTAACTGTGGTCCTTAAATTTAGAGGCAGTCAAACCTCTTGATGCAACGTCTGCAGCGTTGTGTGCGCTTGGGACGTGTCTCCATTCCCTTTGGACCGATAACTCCTATATTATAGTTTTATTATTAATAATATTTGTGAAAGGGAGTCTCCCAACAGAGAAGGTGCGAGCATGGAGGTCTTTTGTGCCTATTGGCTCTCCCTAGCTAGACAAAAGCTGCTAATCTCCCCTAATGAAGCAGAGCAGATCTTTCGTCGAGGGATGCACAATATGCTCGGGACCTGCGGTATCCACGTGCAGATGTTTCCTCCTAGTCCACACCAAGGCTGGACAGTCGCACAGAATGTGTTTGGTTGTCTCATCGTCCTCTTTGCAGAGTCTGTACTCAGCATCAGAAAACAGACGCATTTTAGTGAGGTGATAGTTCACCGTATGATCAAAGAAAGCCAACGAGGAGGTGAAGATCCCTCCTGGAAAGTAAGCTGGTTTTCCGATCGACCACGGGATTGATAAGTTCCTTATCTTGCCGCATACCTGGTTGGACAGGCCAATAGCGATCAGTCAACCTAACGGCCTAGGTTTTCACAATAGCCGAAATGGTTGACCACCCCACGCCACAAATGGGCTTAGGTCCGGAAAAAAGGGGCTGAGCCGGCACTCGCCAGTTAGACCGCCCAGGATACCAGAGTGTTCTGGTACCCATAGAATGGTGACGTTGTTAATTAGAGACAGTCTCTGAAGGCAGTTCCAGCAATCGGCCACCATTCGAGAGCTTACTCTTTTAGAGGAGAGGGCTAAGCTAGCGGCTTGTCTATCAGAGGAGATGTAGATGGTGACTCCTCTAATCTCCTTCTCAAGAATCAGACTGCAGCAGAATTTGATGGCATGAACCTCAGATTGGAAGACTGTGGGCCTTTTGCCCATAGCAATTGAGGTTTTGGAATTGGGTCCAAAGATCCCAGCTCCAACCCCCTGATCAGTTTTTCACCCGTCGGATTACCAGTGGATACCGTAGGGGTCGCAGATGGGGTTGCCGGTGTCCCAGTCCTTCCGGTCAGGGATGAGGGATCTGAATTTAGCACCAAAGAAAAGTTCCTTAGTCATAGTATCTGATCTAGTGCAGACATCTATGCCAGGAATGTCTTTGATTAGTCAAGCATGTCCTGATTCGGTAGCTAGAAGCCCTGATTGGAGCTTGATTCCAAGAAGGCTCATAGCAGCGACTTTTTTAATTTGGATATGCAGCGGAGTCAGATTCAGAATCGATTCCATTACTGCGGTGGGACAGGTACGAAGTGCACCTGTCAGTGAGAGGCACAGCAACCTGTGTAATTTATTGCATTTGCTGATGGCAGTGACCTGCGTAACCTTTGGCCACCACACAATAGCAGCATAGGTGACGATCGGTCTGACCATTATGGCAAAAAGCCACCGGATGGTGAAGAATTTAAGACCCCAGATTCTACCAAAGACTCTCCTGCAGGCCCACATGGCATGGGTCGCCTTTGTGAGGGTGTTGCTGAGGTGGGAGTTCCAATTTAGTCTTTTATCGAGGGTTACCCCTAGATATTTGACTTCGTTGGATAGTCCCTCAGGGGAGCCGCTGATATAAAGTTGACCAATGTCAACGGAATAGCGCCTAGTGAAGGGAACTATAATAGCTTTTTGTGGATTGATGCTGAGACCAACATCTGCGCACCATCTACTTCTCGTTTTTAGAGCTGATTGCATCAACTCTGTCACGGTGCTGGTATAGTTCCCGGTCACTATTAGAGCCAGGTCGTCAGCATAGCCGATAGCTTCAACGCCCTGCTCGAAGAGTAAGACTAGTAGTTCGTCAACTACTAGGGACCAGAGTAGGGCGAATAGAACCCCTTCCTGGGGACAGCCTTTGACTGCATTAATGCATGCAGTCGTGGAGTCCAAGGTGGAAGTGATAATCCGGTGTTTGAGCATAGCTTCAATCCACCGGATCAATAGACGGGCAGTTCCTCTACGTTCTAGAGCAGTAGAGATTGACCCGTAGCCGGTATTATCAAAAGCACCTTCTATATCCAGAAAAGAGCATAAGGCAATGGTCTTGGATACAAAGGCTCTTTCAAATTTTCCCACTAACCTGTGGAGAGCGACCTCCGTCGATCTGCCGGCTATGTACGCAAACTGCGTGGGATGCAGAGGTGTCGACGTCTGCAGAGAGCACCGAATGTGCATATCTATAAGCCTTTCCGCTGTTTTGAGCAGAAAGGAGGTAAGACTGATCGGCCGATAGGACTTAGGCTGGTCAAGCGGACGATTCCCTTGCTTGGGGATGAATACTACATTAACTCTCCTCCAAGAGATGGGTATGTATCCCCAAGTAAAACTAGCTCTAAGAAGGCCGACCAGTGGATCAAGAATATGAGCCATGCTGTTTTGAATAAGGGCTGGGAAGATTTTGTCACCCCCTGGGGCTTTGAAAGGAGCGAAAGAATCTACAGCCCATTTGACCTTTTCGGGGTCGAAGATGGATCCAGATAGGCTGAATCCGCGTGAGTCCCGTGACAAAGTGGCGTCATCGCGACCGGAGAGATCTGGATTCGCCACAGAACCCGGGAAGTGGACTTGCAGTAGAAGCTCAAGTGTTTCCCTGCGATCTTGAGTGAAAGAGCCATCTGCTCTTTTAAGAAGCCCTGTTCCATTAGACGACCCTTTAGCCAATACTTTATGAAGCCTCGCTGCCTCTGGCAACGATTCTAAGCTACCACAGTAGCTGCGCCATGTATCGCGTTTAGCTCGTCTAATGCTTTTGTTGTAGTTGGTAAGAGCGTCCCTATAAACGTCCCAACTAGCACGGTTAGATTTGGCCTTATTAAATAGGCTTCTAACCCTCCTCCTAAGGACAGCCAGTTCCTCATTCCACCACGGAATTTTCCGATTGACCCTTAGGGTCTTCTGGACTGAGCTGTCCTCGAAGGATGAGATTAGCACATCTTGGAGCAGAATGGCAGCGAGTTCTATCTCACTGATAGAGCTAGGATTGCTGACCAATAGGTCTGCTTTGAAAGCTACAGAGGCTTTAAAGAGCTCCCAATTTGTCTTTTTGGGACAGAAGGAGTTTTGGCGAATTTCGACTTGGCCAGGAAGGTCAAACCTGATGTGCTGATGGTCTGACCAGGTGGCTTCGTCTGTGACCCGCCAATTAACAAACGAACTCGCTAACGAGGTGCTGATTAGGGTGAGATCTAAAACCTTTTTTCCTAATCGCATTGATAAAAGTGGGTTTGCACCCTATGTTAGCTACATCTAATTGACAACACAATAAGTAGTCTAAGAGGGACTCACCACATTTATTGATGTCGCTGCTCCCCCAGATCGTGTGATGTGCATTGGCATCACAGCCGATCACGAGCGGCTTGTTGTTGCAGCGACAGAATTCCATCATCCACATCGCCCGGGATGTATGCGGAGGCGATCACAACTTTTCGGACACCGTCTGCAGTGGCTACCTCAATAGCCGTTGCTACCAGGTCTCTGTGGATGAAGTTAGTTAGTGGGAAATGTCTGACACTGTTATCCATAAGTATAGCAGTGCGCGGAGCACCTCCCATACGGTCATATAACAACTTACATGATCCACATGAAAGTCCACGTATTTGGCCACCGATCAACCATGGCTCTTCGACGAGAGCCAGGTTGATTTGATCATCACAGACGACCCTGCACAGTGTGGCCGACGCTCCTCTAGCGTGGTGCAGGTTCGCCTGGAGCACTTTAAGTTTGCATCTTCTTTCATCTTTCCTCCTGATGGCGGTTGAGACAAGGCCACTTGCCTTGCCCCCCCGAGAGTTGTTACCGCGAATGCCCTTCGGCGGTCGGGACGAGCCACTCGGGGGAGGTCGCCTTGCGACCCCGCTCGCGGGTGGTGCCCTTGCGGGTGGGTTGCGGCCTGAGGTGCTGGCAGTGGGCCTGGCCGAGGCACCTCTGACGGTTGACGGACGGTGACCACTTGTCACACGTCTAGTTGGGCCCTTCGGGGCTGTGACCACAATGGCCGGTGGGGTGGGGGAAGGAACCTTGGGTACCAATACGGCCGCAGCGCTCGTGGAGGCCACAGGGTCAGCCAATGCTGGAATCCCTGAGGGAACGACTGGCGCCGTTGCCGGAGGGGCACTGGCAGGAGAGGGAGCGGGTGAGGATGTGGATGGAGCAGGGGTGGCGGAGGAGGCTTTGGGAGCTGAATTCTTTAGGATCGGTTTGACCCTGCCAAAACAGAATTTCACCTTCCCTTGGCACTCCGTCAGAGCCCTGTACGACTCCTCGTCAACCAACATTGCGAGGTGAGTCGTTGTGCCGTTCAGGCTGTGCTGCACCACCCGCCACAGCTTCGTGGAGAAGCTGCTGGCGTTCTGGAGCCCAATAAATTCCAGGATGGTTGCAGGAGTGTACTCAGCACTACTGGGAAAGTAACCTCTGATGAGGTGAGCCTTGGGGAACTCCGTTTCCTCCAACAATTTGACGTCAAGGGCGCTGATGGACCTGATGTGTCCAACAGCTCCCCTGACCCAATTGGCAGTGCTGTTATCCTCGCACACCAAAAGCAGCCACTCATTTCGGGGTATACAGCCCTCGAAACCTGGACTAACCGTTGGTGAAGAGTGCAACAGCACCGCATTTTAAAATGCTGGATTTCAACGTAGCCAACTGCTCCGCTGAGAGGGGTTTGGTTGGATCAGCCGAAGTGAAGCCCACTTTCACGCTGCTAACCACTTGGCTGAAGAGTGGTTTCGTGGACTCCTTATGAGTCTTTTTGGACCTCTTTGAAGAGCTGGTGGGCTCGACGATGGTATCGTCAGCGCGCGTCCGTTTAGCCTTGGTGTTAACGGGGGGCGCAGTGGCGATAGCCAGAGCCTCCTCTCTGTTAGAACCCTTTGCGAGTGCAGCTTTAAAAAGCTTCTTCTCGCGGCTCTTCAATTTAATAAAGGCGTCCTTAGATTCCAGCCGCAGCAACTGGATCTGAGAGCCTGCTTCCGTAAGGCCTGACCTCTGAGAGGCCACGGAAGCGTCGTCAGCAAAGCTGATTCGGTCGCAGTTAGCTTCCTCGTCCGAGGACAATACCTCGACGGGTTGCTGACGGACTGAATCGCTACTGGACGGAAGTTCAGCACTAGCGAACCCTGTGTCCAAGGGAGTTCGTGGCCTATCCGGGTCCCCTAGAATACTAGAGTCGAGACCCGTAGTATTGGAGGTGGAAGCCAGCCGCCCACTGGCTGCAGTGCTGGTGTAGGGGTCAGCCGTGAAGGCATCGCCCAAGGATGATACTTTTAAAGCCGTATCAGACTTTTCTATTTTTAAATTTTGATCCATTAGTTAAGATCCCACGAGTAGGCGGGAAGGGAAGGTCATCCACGGCATAGCCCGCATACCGTGGAAAGTCTAAATGAAACTGGAGGACGACAGGTATCCAGAGTCCGCATACTAGAGACCGGGCTACCCCCCGGCCATGCATCCATCAGCGTATGCTGTTCCACCTTGGATTGGGGTGATTTATAGATTCACGATCTTCGCCCGACTACAATTAGTCAGCACCTCTAGCAGAGACATGACCGTGCTAGGGGTCTGCTTCCAGCCGCCCTCACGTGGAGAGTATAGTCGCACTTCTGACAGTAGGAGCAAGGACGGCACGTGCCCCAGCCAATACTGAGATTACATGTTGGTCCCCTTGCTTCCTCTGACGGCTGACGGCATTTTTGGCACTAACTGCGTTATAAATAATTGTGAACTATTTATATTTACGTTGCGGCTTTTGCACAGGTACCACATCGTTTTGATAGTCATATTTGTTTATAATTGAGATTTTTTGTTAAGTGTGTAAAGCTTAAAACCATATGGCAATTATTTACCCACATTTATAAATACGAAACTAATTAAGCGAATGAAAGGAACTTGCATAAGATAATAAACTAAAGCTAGAGATTCAACTAGATATTCAATTGTTTATGGGATCACTGAGTAATGTATTAATAGTCTGCACCCAAAATGCCTGTGGTCGTATTCTCCCCATGTATTAAGGAGTCCATTTCAATTTCCGATATATTTGGATTAAGTAGTTTCTCAATCTTTATGAACTTGGCGTTTGGCTCGTCCACCGAGGCAGCATCCATCTCCTGTTCACTGGGATCACGCATTACCGAATAGCTGCGCTTGGCTCGCTCAAATCGAACACGCTGCACTTCTTGATCAATGATTATCTCATTGGTTATGTAGACTTCTCGTCTAATTTGATCACGTCGCTCCACGCTCATGTCCGGAATTCACCAACGCACTAGTATCATCACAAGGGCCACAAAGTTCTCGAAAACCACTACAAAGCCCAAACGGCAGGCTAAAATTATGTAGAATGTGCTTGACAAAGTGTCAAGTAATCCGTGTACATGCACGTGGTAATGTTGGAGTTGTCTCCAGCCAGTCTTATTAGGTCAAGGGAGTCAGCGATTCTAAACACGGATAAAGTAAAGTCCAAGTAGCCTTTTAGTGTACCATCCTTTTTGGGCCAATGGCGATACACCAAGCGCGGTATCATATCCGAAGTGAAGGCTATGATAAAACCATTCATAATGACACTCAGTTTGCCAATGCAATCGAGTATGCGATACCAGACGCCAATATCTCTGACACGCTGGGAGACGGGTCGTTTGTGATGTATCAGCAGCTTCTAGGCATCCATCTGCATTTCGAGTATGTTATTGAGTAGCGCAAAAAAAGGCGCCAGGGGAAATGCAGCTACAAAGATGGTAACAAACCCATATTTCAACACCATCTCCAGATACTCTGAGAACAAACTGCGAGGGCCCCAATCGAGTAGTTTAAAGTCGCGCATCCATCGCTCATCTTTGGTCTTGTCCGGTTTTACCGAATTGCTAAAGAGTCTCGAGAGTCCCACCTGAATGGCCAGCACTTTGCGCCAAAACATAGGCAAGTAAACCTCCAATATGGTATTAAAAGCCTGCTTGCCAATCATTATAATCGCCAGTTGTATGCATAGTTCTGTTAAACAACCGCCCGACGAGCACTCCTCTTGGCGACGTTGAAAAACTGTAATATAGTCTCCTGGATGGCCAACAAATTTTCCTTTGACGAACGCTATGTAAAATATGGAAGCATAATAATTAACAAACTGCAGCAGGTAAATTTTAAGCGTCAATGAATCATCAAATTGTGTTTGAGTTCGCCACATTTCCAGTTCAGTGAGATACTCGGCCAAATGATTATACAAATAGTTCAGCACATAAAGTAGACAGAGATTGACAAAAGCAGCAGATGCAGAAGCTACATGAATGGCTTTCGATGTGGTCATGTTGCTGCCGTCCACCTTGAGAGATGCAAACATGGACATGCGATGCACAACAACAGCTACGAGTGCCACAAAAGCCAAGGCAATTAAAAGTAGCATAACGGAGAAGCTAAAAACAGTCGCTGGCAGTTTCATGCGCCAAAATGGCACAGTTGGCTCCTTTGTATTGGTCACATAATCAGTGCGAGTGGGCTCAATGTGCTCTAGGCGCGCCAAATACTGTGGCCTAGGATTCTCCTCGTGTACATCGAAGCCCGTCAAATTCCAGCGATGTGTTATCTCAGTTTAATAGCGTTTCCAAAGCTCCAAAAAGAGCTTAGCCCAAAAAGACATAAAAACAGCGAAAAATATCGTGCTTGGATCATCGATGAGATATGTGATTTAGGCATAATTACAAGTCTCTTTTATATTCCAGAATTCACACCATTCACAGAGCGGACACATTGTGATCTTACCATTTGGGCGTTCACAGATATCCTTTACAGGCTCAAAGTTCTAAAGTGAGATCCAGGAATAGATAAAGCAAATGATGCCGCCTATCGAGGCGAGTAACAACATGTACGTATAGTAGCCTAACCAGGCAAAGTAGAGACCAATCTTGACATCAAAGTATTCCTTGATATCGTCCAGAGGCTGATAGCGATACCATTTCTTAACCGAAGCCAAGTTCTTGTACAGCAGTTCCCGCATGGTGCCTTCCTCTGTAATCTCGCCATCATGCACTGGATAAGCGGA
Organism: Drosophila pruinosa; assembly: GCA_018150935.1. NCBI lineage: Eukaryota > Metazoa > Arthropoda > Insecta > Diptera > Drosophilidae > Drosophila > Drosophila pruinosa. Next base: position 92,025 of record JAECWR010000236.1, on the reverse strand, counting down.
GCAAAGCTTCAATCCACCGGATCAAGGGACGGGCAGTTCCTCTACGCTCTAGAGCAGTATGGATGGACCCGTAGCCGGTATTATCAAAAGCACTTTCTGTATCCAGAAAAGAGCATAAAGTAATGTTCTTGGATACGAAGGCACTCTCAATTTTTCCCACTAACCTGTGGAGAGCGACCTCCGTGGACTTACCGGCTATGTACGCAAGCTGATTGGGACGTAGAGGTGTCGACGTCTGCAGAGAGCACCGAATGTGCATATCTATGAGCTTTTCCGCCATCTTAAGCAGAAGGGAAGTAAGACTGATCGGCCGATAGGACTTAGGCTGGTCAAGCGGACGATTCCCTTGCTTGGGGATGAATACCACATTTCCTCTAGTCCAAGAGATGGGTATGTATCCCCAAGTAAAACTAGCTCTAAGAAGGCCGACCAGTGGATCAAGAATATGAGCCATGCTGTTTTGAATAAGGGCTGGGAAGATTTTGTCACCCCCTGGGGCTTTGAAGGGAGCGAAAGAATCACAGCCCATTTGACCTTTTCTGGGTCAAAGATGGATCCAGATAGGCTGAATCCACGTGAGTCCGGTGAAAAAGTGGCGTCTTCGCGACCGGAGAGATCTGGATTCGCCACAGAACCCGGGAAGTGGACTTGCAGTAGAAGCTCAAGTATTTCCCTGCGATCTTGAGTGAAAGAGCCATCTGCTCTTTTAAGAAACCCTATTCCATTAGACAACCCTTTGGCCAATACTTTATGGAGCTTCGCTGCCTCTGCAGTAGAAGCTCAAGTGTTTGCCTGCGATATTGAGTGAAAGAGCCATCTGCTCTTTTAAGAAGCCCTATTCCATTAGACGACTTTTTGGCCAATACTTTATGGAGCCTCGCTGCCTCTGGCAACGATTCTAAGCTACCACAGTAGCTGCGCCATGTATCGCGTTTAGCTCGTCTAATGCTTTTGTTGAAGTTGGTGAGAGCGTCCCTATAGACGTCTCAACTAGCACGGTTAGATTTAGCCTTATTAAAAAGGCTTCTAACCCTCCTTCTAAGGACAGCCAGTTCCTCATTCCACCACGGAATTTTCCGATTGACCCTTAGGGTCTTCTGGACTGAGCTGTCCTCGAAGAATGAGATAAGCATATCTTGGAGCGGATTGGCAGCGAGTTCTATCTCACTGATAGAGCTAGGATTGCTGACCAATAGGTCTGCTTTGAAAGCTACAGAGGCTTTAAAAAGCTCCCAATTTGTCTTTTTGGGACAGAAGGAGTTTTGGCGAATTTCGACTTGGCCAGGAAGGTCAAACCTGATGTGCTGATGGTCTGACCAGGTGGCTTCGTCTGTGACCCGCCAATTAACGAGCGAACTCGCTATCGAGTTGCTGATTACGGTGAGATCTAAAACCTCTTCCCTAATAGCATTAATAAAAGTGGGTTCGCACCCTATGTTAGCTACATCTAATTGACAACACAATAAGCGATCTAAGAGGGACTCACCACGTTAATTGATGTCGCTGCTCCCCCAGATCGTGTGATGTGCATTGGCATCACAGCCGATCACGAGCGGCTTGTTGTTCCGACGACAGAATTCCACCAGCCGCTGGACCTCTGCTGGAGGTACATCATCCACATCGCCGGGAAGTATGCGGAGGCGATCACAACTTTTCGGACACCGTCTGCAGTGGCTACCTCAATAGCCGTTGCTACCAGGTCTCTGTGGATGAAGTTAGTTAGTGGGAAATGTCTGACACTTTTATCCATAAGTATAGCAGTGCGCGGGGCACCTCCCATACGGTCATATAACAACTTACATGATCTACATGATAGTCCACGTATTTGGCCACCGATCAACCATGGTTCTTGGACGAGAGCCAGGATGATTTGATCATCACAGACGACCCTGCACAGTGTGGCCGACGCTCCTCTAGCGTGGTGCAGGTTCGCCTGGAGTACTTTAAGTTTGCTCATTTTCCCTCCTGATGGCGGTCGAGGCAAGGCCACTTGCCTTGCCCCCCGAGAGTCATTACCACGAATACCCTTCGGCGGTCGGGACGAGCCATTCGGGGGAGGTCGCCTTGCGACCCCGCTCACGGGAGGTGCCCTTGCGGGTGGGTTGCAGCCTGAGGTGCTGGCAGTGGGCCTGACCGAGGCACCTCCTTGAGGCCGCAGCGCTCGTGGAGGCCACAGGGTCAGCAAATGCTGACATCTCTGAGGGAACCACTAGCACTGTTGTCGGAGGGGCACTGGCAGGAGAGGGAGCGGGTGTGAATAATCCCAGTGGGTCGAAAATTTTAAAGATTTCCGAAACCACATCCCGCCTGGTTATGATTTCCTTCGTATTGATTTGAGTTGAGCAGCATAATTTATCCAAACGTGATTCCAGGTTATTCCTAGTGTTTTAATGCTGCATTCTTCATAAGCTGTATCTTTCAAATTGACGTTGGGCGTAATATCTTCTTTGGGCAAGCCATGCAGAAGTTGATTATTGTTTGCACAAAATTTTCTCAGGTTAAATCCAGAATTTTTTAATATTTTGTTGAGTTCGTTTTGCTTTTGAAGAGCTTCTGAAATTGTTTCTGCTCCTGTTATACAATCATCCACATAGAAGTCGTTTTTTAGTGTTAGGCTCCCAGTGGATATTCTCGCATTGACCTTGTAGCCAAGTGTTGCAAGCATTTTGTTGCTAAATATGGTAGTGCCATACGTGACTGTTTTCAAACGATAATATTTGATCTCTTCAGATGGATCATTTCTCCATATTATCATTTGTAGATGCTGATCCTCAGGGTTCATCCATATTTGTCTATACATTTTTTCTATATCTACTGTAAACACACTGTTGGTCCCTTGTGTAAGATATCATTTAATGATTTTCCGGTAGAAGTTATTGCTGATGCGTCAAATACCACTCTTAATTTGGTAGTCTGACTCTCCGGTTTAAGAACACAGTGATGTGGTATGAAGTAGTGCTCCTTTGGTATATGTGTGCTTGGAACTTGTTTCATGTGTCCCAACTCTTCATACTCCTTCATAAACTGAGTGTATCCTTGTTTCACAGTTGGATCTTTTTGAAGATGTCACGAGACTCCCCCCAACTCTGATGCATCTTCCACATATGGCAGTAGAACAATCAATCGGTTGTCATTAGCAATTTGAAGGTTTTGATCAAATTGCCTTTCACATTCCTTATCCATTGGCGAATAGCATGGTAGCTTTGTTTGAAGATTATCCAGTTCCCAAAATTTGGATAACTGTTCATCCACCTTCTCTTCTTCAGTAAGCGTACCACATGTTGATAACGATGATGCCTTTTGTTGAACCTTTCCCGTGATGATCCATCCAAGTTTGGTATTTTGTAGCTTGGGTAGTCCGCCTTTTAAAGATAACTGTCCTTTCTTTAAAATCTCGGAGTAGTGCTCAGCACCTAGGAGAACATCTATCTTTCCTTGTTTTCAAAAGTATGGATCTGCCAACGTAATATTTTGTGGTAATTTCCATTTATCAGCACAGATGTTCCGTGTTGGTTGGTCATTGACAATGTTAGGCAATACCATTGCTTCTAGTCTGGAACTAAAATCTCCACAATTCGATTTTAGCATTACATTAACGCGTGCATTGGATGTGTGAGCTTTTCCTCCAATGCCATTGATTTTTAGCATTGAGTGTGTTGTTTTCAATCCTAAAATCTTAACTGCCCGTTCCGATATGGCATTTATTTCCGATCCTGACTCTAGTAGTGCTCTGAATTCAGCCTCTTGTCCATTATTGCCCTTTATGATAATTCGGGCAGTGGCTAGCAGAATATAACTTGCCTGCTTTCCACTTGCGATTGCAGCTGTAGTACTTTCAACATTTGCTTCTAAATGTAATAGTGTATTATGCCTTTTATTACACTTGAAGCAGTCCCTTTTTGGGCAAGATTGTGCCGAATGCTCTGATTGAAAACACTTTGTACAGAGTTTCTGTTTTTGTACCCAATTTAAACGTTCTGATGCTGTCCGCTTCAAGAAATCATTACATTTATAAATGCTATGATTTTGTTTATTGCAAAAATAGCATACAAATTTGTGTTCAGCTCCAGCTGAAGCACATGTGTTTTGTTTAATCTTGCCTTTATCCGAGTTAATGTCTTCCAGTGTCAGGAACCGTTGCTCCATAAAGGCTAAAAACTCATTAATTGACTGAGTTTGCTTTGTGTTTTGTATGGACTGTTCATACAAAACGTGATTCTGTCGATCTAACTTCTTCGTAAAAATGCAGAGAAGAAGTGGATCCCATTGATTTGTCTGTATACCAATGTTATTGAGTGCTGATAATGTTTGCTTTATATTATCATGCATTCCTTTTGCAGAATTGGCATCACTACTAGTCGTTGTTGGTTGATCTATTAATTTTTGAATGATATATGTACTGAGCACTCTTTTATTATTGAAGCGCTCTTCTAGCATATTCCATGCTGTGTTGTAATTTCCCTCCGTTAGGGAAAGGTTGCGAATTAGCCTCTCCGCATCGCCAGTTACATGATTTTTCAAATACCACATCTTTTGAATGATGGGTATTGTCGTGGCTTCATGAATCATTTTCTTGAACATGTCATGAAATTGTTGCCACTTTAGGTAGTCTCCATCAAATTCAGGAATGGAGACCTTTGGTAATGGAAGTGCTGCTGATGATGGTACTACCGGTACCATAACTTGTGCGATGTTCACATTACATGCTGCTTGGTTTGCGAGTACAGCAATCTCAGCCTTCAAGTAATGTGACGGATTGTAACCGAGACTCACTGGGTCTGCAAACCTTTTATAAATTTCCACATGGCTATTTTTAATATCATTCCAATATTGTGCTATTATTGGTTTGAAACCTGCTTGATTTTCCTTATTCATCATGTTCATGATCCGCTCAAGACTATCGAGCAAAACTCGTTGTTCCCGAATCATGGGTTGAATTTCAATTTCGTCTATTGACATATTAGATGCTGTATCCACATCCATGATATGCTTCTGGCCTTTGAATAACTCCATATATTCAATTACGATTTTATATATTCCATCGTAATATTTTTCAGTGAAGTATTCGTGGTCCAAACTTGTTCCTTGCAAAATGGACTGAATCTTTTGTTCATTTGCTTGGAACTGCTGTTCATAATTTTCCAACGCTGAAATTCTATCGCTGAAGTATTTAGCGTTGGTTTTTCGTTCGGCAGGATCCTTCTTGAAATTCCTTATCAAATTCTGGATCTCCTTGCCAATGTTCAGCTGCTGAGTCAGCAGACTGTTTATGCTTGAGGATGCCATTAAAAGATTTCTTGTTTTGTTTTATTTTTTTATTTATATCGAACTTTATGTGGTGATTTTTAATGATGTGCCTCGACTCACACCGTGTTCTTTATAAACCAAAACAAAATGTTACCTTTTTCTTAATGAACGTATATGCGTAAGCAGCTAAATTTCGCTACTTGATCCTGAAAGGTTCTAGTTGGTTGACAATTTCAACTGGAGTCCTTGTCGCCTTGTTAACAACTTCAAGAAAAAGTTCTTGTCGCCTGGTTGACAATTTTAGATGAAGTCCTTGTCGCCTGGTTGACAACTTCAGAAGGAGTCTTTGTCGGGGGTCACCAAATGTAGATCTTCAACTGTAGAAAATCTGTTTGTTTTGTTGCTTTGCCGCAAGTACATGAACCAGTGGCAGATGTCGCCACAATAAGTGCATAAACCAATTGGGCTTCAGAGAAATGAATACGTTAGAGTTTCCTATCGTACTAGTTTTATTTCCATCAGAGCAAGGGTTTATACAGCTCTTCTCTGAATGGCTTAGGTCTACATACAATCTTAATGATAGGAATGTAATAAACTATTATGGCTTATTTAAGACAAATGGTACTTACCTCTAACAGATAACAATATATTGCAACCAGATGGTGTGACATATGAGTCTGCGTGCCTATCTGCAAAAGGTTATAATTAGTTTAGGGTCAGCATGCAGTGTAAATTTGCCTTTCTATTGATACTGATGTTAGCGTCTCGGTATCTGCTGCAGGGTACGATTTTCTGTTGAAATGTAAAACCGTACAGCTCCTCTGTGGAGCTATCCAACGAAGTCAAATAGTCTGGGGTCTCAAATCGTGCACCATCCGGTGGATCTTTGCCATGATGATCAGACCCATCGTCGCCTGCGCTACTATTGTGTGGTGGCCAAAGGTTACGCAGGTCACTGCCATCAGCAAATGCAATAAAATACACAGGCTGCTATGCCTCTCACTGACAGGTGCATTTCGCACATGTCCCACCGCAGCAATGGAATCGATACTGAATCTGACTCCGCTGCATATCTAAATTAATGAAGTCTAAGAATTAAGCTCCAATCAGGGCTTCTAGCCACCGAATCAGGGCATGCTAGACTAATCAAAGACATTCCTGGCATAGAAATCTGCACTAGATCAGATGTTTTGACAAAGGAACTTTTCTTTCGTGCTAAATTCTGAACCCTCATCCCTGACCGGAAGGACTGGGACACTGTCAACTCCATCAGCGACCCCCACGGTATCCAATGGTATACCGACGGGTCAAATACTGATCAGGGGGTTGGAGCTGGGATCTTCGGACCCAATTCTAAAACCTTAAATGCTATGGGCAAATGACCCACAGTCATCTAATCTGAGATTCATGTCATCGAGTTCTGCTGCCGCTTGATACTTGAGAGGGGGATTATAGAAGTGAACATCTACATCTTCTCTGACTGTCAAACGGCCATATTAGCCCCCTTCTCTAAAAGAGTAAGCTTCCGATTGGTGGCCGATTGCTGGAACTTCCTCCAAAGACAATTACCAATAATCTAATTAACAATGTCATCCTTTAATGGGTACCTGGACACTCTGTTATCCAGGGCAATGAGCTGGCGGACGAACTTGCGAGGGCCGGCTCGTGGTGGGTTGTCAACCATTTCGACTCTTTATCACCTCAGTAAAATGCATCTGTCTTCTGATGCTGAGTGTTAACTCTGAAGACGATGAGACAATCAGACACATTCTGTGTGACTGTTCAGCCTTGGTATGGACTAGGAGGAAACATCTGCACGTGGTCCCGAGCATATTGTGCGTTCCTGCACGAAAGATTTTCTATGCTTCATTAGGGACGCAGAGCAGCTTTTTGTCTAGATAGGGAGAGCTTTACCGGCAGAAAAGAGCTGAGAAACTCCCTTGTTAATCAATTTTAATAATCAATAATCAATTTTATTGACATTTGAACTCGTATTAAAATTTGGTAAAATTCAAATATAATTTGTTTACTTTACAAAATCAAACTGGCTTTAGATCTGGATATTCATTGGCTGAATAGATATTTCAGATATTATTCATATTATTCAGATATTATAGATATTTCATATTCCGCCTTTTTCTCATCAGCATATCTTTTTCACTGATAACTCAACAGATCCAATAGTTATTATCTTTAATCTACAACAGAACGACTAGTGTAAATAGAAACCTTCGATTGTTTTCAACACAAGTCATCCATTTGTGTGTGCGAGAGTGCGTATATGTCTATATCAATGGTGGTCATGACTTTCTGGGCAAATAACAAAATTTTAACACAAGCGCAATAAAACTATGCCGTTGCCGTTCGTGTAATAATTGGCCGATATATTTTAAACACAAGATTTAAATTTTGTATTTTCCAACTCTTTAAAGCAACTTAACATTTAATATAATATATTAGCATATCTTTTTTCATAAATTTTTAAAATTTGCAATTTCATTTCTGCCATGTAAGAAGGTTATCGCATTACTTCACAAATCGTGAAGTGAGCTCTGAAATTTGTATGGAAATTCATGTTTTCATTGGAAGTCGAGCGCAAAAAAATTTCAAAATAAGAACAAACTGCCCAAAAATATATCTGTCAATTAAATTCCGTATAGAACGAATGCAACCGCTAACAGACTGAACGCAACCGAATTTTTAGGCACAGTTTTATTCGAGCCAGCATGCAACTGAAATGTGTTCTAATCTCTGAGAATAATGAAAACAGTGTGTGCATAACTTTTTGTAGGGCGTGCCAGATCTACATATGTACGCTATGGTTAGTGCCTTAATTGAATTTTTTCTATCAAGCTCAAAAAATTCAAAATTTTGCTGAGATGAATATGTTTACTAAAATAAAACTTGAAATCTAAAAAATGCACAATAATCGTTATAATAAAATAAATAAATACAATTGCAGCGGAATAAGTAAATTGGTTCCGAACATATTTGAATATTTCAACTGTGCTCACGTGTAAGCGCTATGTTTAATTATAAGTTGGGCGATATCGATAAGATAATAAAATCGATATTTCGCTTGCATTCCTGAAATTTTAGGTGTTGGCTGCCAATTGTAGAGTGCGAATGAAAAGTTGTGTTAGAATTGTTTAATAAAAAAAGTTGTCCTTGTGTACGAATATAATTGTTTTTTTTCCCCGGTTTTAAACAGTAACTTGGAAATTAAGGAATTTTCATGAAAGTACCTTTAATGTGATCAAGGTGTCCACCAGGTGATTTGAAATAGCTAAAGTACTTATGCATGTGTATACATATGTAAGTACATATATGTATCCGTGTACTTTATATTATATTGAATGTGATACACAAATCAAGTTTCGCTTGAAAACAAGTTTTGTTTTAATGCTTACGTTAATTTTTACGTACGAAATTTAAATAATGCATTAAATAATATTTGAGTATTTAAAATTGATTTTTCTTTTGTATTTCTTTCTCGCTTTATCAATATAATGGAACAACACTTTTACTTGGTGCGAATGGGATAAATGGTCGTCATTTGTCTATGCTTGTCGCGCTGTTGTTATGTGGTCACGTTCGAGTCTGCTTTCGCTTATGTTCATTTCAATACTTGCCACAACGAAACACTGTCTGTACTGCTTTCTCCTATTAGTTTCGTTGCAATCGTCATCGGTGGTGCAAAAATTGCAATTTTGGTGTACCAAAAAACTGAATCGACTAACCAGAGGAAAGGCAGCACTGGTGAATTAAGGCGGACCAAACGAGTAGCCAACGTAAATTTTATCAGTTTAAAAATTAAAGTGCTGTACAACTAACAAAATACTTAAACGAAATATCCTCTTTGTTGTAGTTGTATCCAGCGGCGTTAGTCTCATCTAAATATTTATCACTAGAGAACTAATTTTTTCAAACGAAATAATCGGGTGCATACTAAAAGGATAAGATTGAAATCCTTTGCAAAAAAAAGTTAATTTGATTTGTACAGAGAAATTAAGGAAACGCGATTTTTTCACACGAATTATAAACGTACAACTCATATATATATATATATGATAAAATTGCCTTCTAAATTGAATATTAAATTAAATCAAGTCAGACAGGAAAGTGTATATAAGCGGAAATACGAAGATAAAAACCCAACGAAAATTTTATGTAAGGGCACTACTAAATACAACTCACATTCGTTTGACAAGAACGGCTAGAATTCGAAACGGTCCAGAAAATACAATATTTATTATATGCAAGCGTGCTTGAAAGCAACATCACACCAACATCAACAGGAGGCTCAGTGGATAGCCCTGAAATACCTATAACAGTGAGTTATTTTAAGCCTATAGATAAAAATATACTTAACTAATGTTATATACCTCTAGTTTTGAAAACAAGTCCAGCAAATCCATCTGTGCTCAAAGCCTTGTTGCAGACAACTGATAAAAAAAAACTTATACAAAGAAAACGAACTTACGGAGAATAAGATGAATGAACTAGACAGTCTAAGACAAGAAGCTGAATCTCTTAAGAATGCTATTCGAGATGCTAGAAAAGCTGCATGCGACACGTCTTTGTTGCAGGCTGCTGCATCACTGGAACCGATTGGACGTATACAAATGCGCACACGACGCACGCTGCGCGGCCATCTGGCCAAAATTTATGCCATGCACTGGGGTAATGACTCAAGGAATCTCGTATCAGCCTCACAGGATGGTAAACTTATTGTTTGGGATTCGCATACCACGAACAAAGTACATGCCATACCGCTGCGTTCTTCATGGGTGATGACCTGTGCATACGCTCCGTCAGGAAGCTACGTCGCCTGCGGTGGTCTCGACAACATGTGTTCAATCTATAATTTAAAGACGCGTGAAGGTAACGTTCGTGTGTCCCGCGAGCTGCCCGGCCATGGTGGCTATCTGTCATGCTGTCGTTTTCTGGACGACAATCAAATTGTTACCAGCTCAGGAGATATGTCGTGCGGCCTATGGGACATCGAAACTGGCTTGCAAATTAATTCTTTTCTTGGTCATACGGGAGATGTGATGGCTCTCTCTTTGGCTCCACAGTGTAAAACCTTCGTATCAGGTGCATGTGACGCGTCCGCCAAGTTGTGGGATATACGAGAATGTGTCTGCAAACAAACGTTTCCGGGGCATGAATCTGATATCAATGCCGTCACATTCTTTCCTAACGGTCAAGCCTTCGCGACAGGATCTGACGATGCTACTTGTCGCCTTTTTGATATACGTGCTGATCAAGAATTAGCAATGTATTCGCATGACAACATAATATGTGGCATTACCTCCGTAGCATTTTCAAAAAGCGGTCGTCTGTTATTAGCGGGCTATGATGATTTCAACTGTAATGTATGGGATACAATGAAAGCGGAGCGCTCAGGCATTCTTGCCGGCCATGATAACCGTGTTTCATGTTTGGGGGTTACTGAAAATGGAATGGCAGTAGCAACAGGATCGTGGGACTCATTTTTGCGCGTGTGGAACTAAGTGCTTTACACAATGCGTAAATAATGGGTGGGTAGGGTCAACGTGGCAATGGCTGCAAGCAGTCAGCGTTTAGAAGCAGAAACAAAAACAACAGCAGCAACAAATCGACATCTGAAATAGATGTCAATGGTTCCTTATAACTGTTGTTAAGCTAAAGAAAACCAAGCTGAATAAGTTAAAAGCGCTTAACGCGGTGCAGTAGCAGCGGCAATATTGATGATCGAAAAACTACGTTGACTGCAACAAAGACCACAGCAAAAACAAGAACTTTATATACAAATTATTTATATTGCTATATACTTATTATACTTATACAACAAAACCAAAACACAGACATACACACAGCAACATACAACTAGACATACACACATACAAGAATATTATTAGTGTAAATGAAAAATTTAAAGTATAGCCTATGAGCTGTCATTGATAGTCAGCATGCCGGTAACAGCTACAGTTTAAAGTACGTAAAGTTAGTTCAAATGGTATAGTCATATACATTTAGTGTCGGCAACGTCTGCTATGTTTTCAAACGAAAATGAGTGTGCACCATTGTTGATTACTATGATAGCACGTACATAATGGTAATTATACTGTATTATCCGTACATAAGTGTATGAATAACGGGTGACGCTACACTTTAATTTGTCAGACATCAAAACTTAAAAATTCTTATATGACTTCATACATATATATACATACATGGCAAAAAGTTGTTCTTAATGAAGTAAAGTCAAATAAATTTAAAGCATTTACAAAATTACAGATAGAACATAAAAAGGCATGGAAATATTGCGTAAATTAAAAAATGTAATGTAATGAACAAATTAAAAAAAAAAAAGTAAACAACAATACACTTTATAAAACATTTTTCTTATAACGTTTAAGTCCTTAATTTATATACAAACAAAAAGAAGAATGATTTAAATAACATAATTATTAGTAAAAAAAAAAACTATTTACATATAATTGACGGCCATATAAGCTACAATAATAAATAAAAAATTAACTTTAAAACCTAAAAAAAAAATTTATAAATGTTTAACGAAATCTTAACATATAGACTAACAGAAGTATCGATCGCGAAATTACAACACTCAAATGCACATTTAGTTGCAACGTAGTGTTTGAATATTCAAACCTTGTGAACGGCGGATTAACTTCATCAATTGTAACAGTATAAGTGAGTTCGCATGCTAATTATTATTAACTTTATAACTGGAGAAGGTTGGGATTTCATATGTAATTTAGTTATTGTTTGATCATATGACACGTATGAGCTTCTAATATTCCAATTGTATTTATGTTAATGTTCCCGCAAAACTCACTAATACCATTCATAACGGCAAACAAAAAATGATAGGTAAATATGTCAATAAAACCACTTTAATTTCAATATCTTTAAGTTAAACTGGATCAAAAATCGTGCACGCAGTAACATATAAAAGAAACGTTACTAAGTAAAAATGACTGGTCACCTCAAATATTATAATGGCAATAAAAGTTAATTCCTTTAAAAAAATTAAAACATCACAAGAGTTTATTCCTATTATTAAAAAATAACAGTTTAGGAGATATATTAAACAGCCTGCAATCAAACAGACAATTAGCCTAATTTCGTTCTATGCTAAAAAGAGCGAAAATTCAAGAAAAAAAACTTGTTCATTAACTCTATTAAACATCATAGTTGTATTGTGCGCGTAGAAATTTAAACAGATAATTTAAAAACTACTTCTTCATAAAACCTATTTTCGTTTAGAAGACAATTAATAAAAGAAAGGAAAAATTGTTAGTTATATACAAAAAATTTAATAATATTCGACAAACTTTGAAAACGCGTCAAAATGGATGATAATGCTTAACGAAAAACTACTCTTTAAATGTTTTCTGGTTAATAAAAACCCACAAGAAGAAACCATATTAATTATGTTAATATCAGAATCTTTATACAAGTTTATATGTTTATATGTAAATTTAAAAAACTATACATGCAATACATGCTTACTTATGTATATGCCACAAAATCACAAATGCATATGTACAATATTGTACTTTTTTTTATGATTTCTTATGTACAATTTATACCAAAATCAAATCAAAAGTAATAAATAAAATGAATGTCTGTAATTAGATGAATTCATCAACAATGAAAATAACCAAATAAAATGCTTATGGTATTATCAATAAACTAATAGATAAAACGAAAAATATACATGTTCATGTTAAAATTACATTAAAACTCAAAAATACATTTTGCTTACATATGTACAACCTATGTTGAATTCGTTAACTCGGCATTTATAATGAAAGTGTATTTTAATTTTAATAAGTAATCATGGCACCCACTAGCAGTTCGGGAGCTAGTTGATTAAGTTAGTATGTTGTCATTGGCAGGCGGAAAAATGAATTATGATGTATGTGACGTATGTAGGTATTTCGAGCAATAAATTGACATCCCAATAACTTAATAAGAAAAAACTGCATTTATGTATTCGATCTGAATACCTCATGTATGATGACATGATGTAAGTACTGCAATAATGTAAAGGGTAAATCTTTGTCATACATTCGTTTACAAATAACTTTCATAAAGTATAGAAATTCCATTTAATCTATAACGTTTGGTATAAACTATGAGCGATAAAATCATCAATTGTCGGATCAAATAATTTTTGATTGCTCAAGCACAGATTAGATTGATTAGATAGTACTACTTATGAGTTCTATCAAGTATAATTAACTGAAATTTTTATTGAAAGGAGAATATTGATTCAAAAACAACTTAGAAAATGATTCATATTACTTTTGAAAACAAAATTTCGGAAAATTCTTATATAATATATTGAGTATAACTTTGTGCAATCCGGTAATGTATGTATCAGACAGAAAGAAGCATCTGCAAAACCAGAAAGTGTATATATCCTTGATCAGCGTCAGTATCCAGCCGAGCTAACTCGACTAGCTTTCTAATACTACATACATATATGAATATAATTGAAAACTTACACGCTATTTATTTCCAGATTACGAAATATATATATTGGGACAATAGATTGTATAATGTGTGCCAAATTATACTTGTTTAGGTTTATATTTGCCTCATTACATGCATTTTACGTTACAAATATGACTAGTTACATGTTTTTGTCATTCAAACTTAAAAATATAATTTTATCTGTACATTGAAAATTCTTATAATCTCTAAGATCCACGTACTTGGGCTGCTCTCACAGTGCCTGCCAAGGCAATGAATAAAAATATACGACGCTGATCAAGAATATGTATACTTTGGTTGTCACCAAATGTGGTTGCTCTAGCTTTTATAGTTTCTGAAATTCAGATTTTCGTACAGACAGACAGACCGATGGACGGACGGACAGGGCTATATCGTCTCGGCTGTTGACGCTGACCAAGAATATATATACTTTATGGGGTCGGAGATGCTTGCTTCTGTTTGTTACACATATTTCCGCTTGGCAAAATGTTATAATACCCTACTACTCTATGTGTAGACGCTTCCCACTTCATTTTCGGTCTTGTGCAACGATCGCCGAACCACTAGTGTGCACATGATCTCGTCGTTGCCTCTACCCGCCCTTTTGTCCCTTTCAATGCTTTGGTCGATTGCCTCAAACTGTAACCGTAAAGATATATTGCAATTGTTTTTTATTCCGGAACAAAAAATCATGAAAATCAAAGAGAGAGCAGGAACCGAGTTATTATTTTCCATACAATTTTACGTACACATCTGCTTAGCATTCAAGTTTATTATGTTTAATATTTCAATTCAAAAAAAATAAGTACACATTATACGTGGAACTGAAAAAATTTAATATTTTTTTTTGTTTTGTGTAAACTTGCTTTTTCAGCACCACACTGCTTCTGAGTCTGTGGAGTACAGAGTACGTAATTGAAAAAATTGCTTTGTTGCAAGAATCGAGGTGTGCAAGTATCAAGCATGTGCAAGAATCGAAAAACTACTGTAATTACACTAACACATACATATGTACATAAACGTCAAAACACATTCGCATATAATCGAAAAATGTGTATGCTATATAGGTGATAAGTAGTTTAAGTACTTAAGTCTTAAACGAGGAATTATTTCGTTAGAAGCTGCGTTTTTATTCAATCAACGCGAAGAGTTTAGAGCATACAACGTATGCAAAATTGGTATAAATTAGGATACTTGTAGATTTTTCCAATTTATGGGACATTCGAAATAAATGTATTGAATCCATAAACCTTCATACCAAATTTAAAATGTAGAACTTCGCTAGTCTCAGAGATCCTCGCAATAACACGAACAGACAGATGGGCAAGATCTTAGCTGCTTACTCTTATCAATATCTATATATGTACATGTACTTTATAGGGTCGGAGGCGCCTATTTTCCGCTGTTACATACCTTCACACACAACTATTAAACCCGTTTCTGATCACTTCCAATGGGTATAGGGCTTAAGAAGGGTCGCGGCGAATGCAAACTTAAGAGCAATATTTTCTCGCTTATCTATTATTTATTGTTCTTGACTATGTTATTACACAACATGAAATAGAAAGAGAAAGACAAATATACATACATAAACTTAACTGTTGGCACAGAAAGCAGGTATTAGTCATGTTATTTAAGCTTCCAATATTTATTTATATAAATAATTGCTTATAGTTTAATATGAAAAAAAAGAGAGGATAGCCACAGCTACAAACCTTTTTCGGCTGATTTTGTGGGTATGTGACTTTAGGTTTATGAGTTAACTTAAGTGCTTAGATCGACGTAAGGTGTTTTCAAGTGATTAAAAAGAGTGAGATGCAAATAGCTAAAAACGTCTTTTATCAGAGTGTGTTCTCATTGCATTCTTTATATAAACAAAAAAAATATTTACATAGTCATGTAACGACTACGCTCGCACATACATATGTACATACTCTTCCATTTGCACTCTAATCTTTAGATAAGAGAGAACAATCAGTATCATTTGGATCGTCACACGGAGCGGACGCATCACAAACTGCTTAATAAACAACCAATAATAATCGATCTGATTTGATTATTAATGCTGACTGCTCAAGTGACAAGCTTAGCATTAATTACATAACTGGCGAGGAGGATAAACAATTTGTAAACACAAAAGTGAATACCTGAAACATTCTACTTGGAAAACCATGCGGAGTTTACAGCGGTGAATTTTGGAAAAAGAGGAATTCACAACCAACGGTGAATTTTGGATGGCCTTATCTAAGTGGATCATGCCTTCAACGAATTCAAATCAATTGAAGCTACACCGCAAAATTATCAACCACAAAGAGGAATTCTCAAATAACGGTGAATTTTGGATGCACTTATCTCAAGTTTTGCAGTGTCGAATCAACGATTGAAATGTATTATCATCAAATTAATGAAATTTCAAATAGACTACATAATAAAATATAAATAAATAATGATGATGCGTATTCAACAGACGAAGTTAACCGTATTGCCCTTCGCGTTTTTAAAGAAAACTTGCCTGAGCCCACAAAAAGTGAAATTTTTGCTAAAAATCCAGGTTCTTATGATGTTGCATTTAAAATAATAGAAGAAGCACGGCAGCAAAAGTTTTCATTCTAAGGCCCCATTAGATAGCCGACAACAAATTAAACCACATATAGAAAAAATTTTAGTAATAATAGTAACAAGTAAGAAAGCTACTGTCGAGTTTGCTCGACTGTGAGATACCCGCCTCCCAATTTTACATCAAAATATATTTTTCAAAAATATACCAACATTTTCTTTGTTCGAAATTATTAGCTTCGCGGCACTTTATTACGTTTATTGAACTCCATTATTATGTCACTGAGTGACAGCAACTAACCAGGCGCAGCTGCACCTTATAACGCCTTATAAACGTAATTCTTTAATAACTTCTGTGTTTTTTATCCGATTGTAACCAAATTTTCAGGGATCATTAAGATGGTGATTAGTATTGTGTGTACGACGCTTGCAATTTGGTTTATTTTCAATTTGCATGGGCGGAAGGGGGCGTGCCAAAAAATCAAAAACAAACTTGATCTGCGTGCAATAATAAGACACACTGAAAAATTTGTTACGCTATCTCTTATAGTCTCTGAGATCATATGGACAGACGGACACGGCTACATCGTATCGGCTGTTGACGCTGATCAAGAATATATATACTTTATGGGGTCGGAGATTCTTCCTTCTGCCTGTTACATACATTTTCGGTCGGCACAAAGTTATAATACATTTTGCCCTTTGGGTAGGCGGGTATAAACATATACCACAATTTTCTTTGTTCGAAATTATTAGCTTGGCGGCAATCAAGTAGGCTTATTGAACACCATTATTATGTCACAGAGTGACGTTGCAAACTAACTAGGTGCAGCTGCACCTGATTACGCCTTATAAAAGTAATTCCTTAATAACTTCTGTTTTTTACCCGACGGACGAACATGGCTATATCGTCTCGGCTGTTAAAGCTGACCAAGAATATATATACACTATATGGTGTCGAAGATGCTTCCTTCTGTTTGTTACACATATTTTCGCTTGGCAAAATGTTATAATACCATTCTACTCTATGTGTAGACGGGTATAACACCGCTTCTCACTTCATTTTCGGTCTTGTGCAACGATCGCCGAACCACTAGTGTGCGTCTCGTCGTTGCCTCTACCCGCCCTTTTGTCCCTTTCAATGCTTTGGTCGATTGCCCAAACTGTAACCGTAAAGATATATTGCACTTGCTTTTTATTCCGGAACAAAAAATCATGAAAATTAAAGAGAGAGCTTCAGAGTTTCAGATATTTTAAGATTCCATCATTCGAAGTAAGTGTAAAAGCTGCAATCGAATTTAATTAACAGGAACCGAGTTATTATTTTCCATACAATTTTACGTACATATCTGCTTAGCATTCAAGTTTATTATGTTTAATATTTCAATTCAAAAAAATAAGTACACATTATACGTGGAACTGAAAAAATTTAATATTTTTGTTTGTTTTGTGCAAACTTGCTTTTTCAGCCCCACACTGCTTCTGAGTCTGTGGAGTACAGAGTACGTAATTGAAAAAATTGCTTTGTTGCAAGAATCGAGGTGTGCAAGTATCAAGCATGTGCAAGAATCGAGATACTACTGTAATTACACTAACACATACATATGTACATAAACGTCAAAACACATTCGCATATAATCGAAAAATGTGTATGCTATATAGGTGATAAGTAGTTTAAGTACTTAAGTCTTAAACGAGGAATTATTTCGTTAGAAGCTGCGTTTTTATTCAATCAACGCGAAGAGTTTAGAGCATACAACGTATGCAAAATTGGTATAAATTAGGATACTTGTAGATTTTTCCAATTTATGGGACATTCGAAATGAATGTATTGAATCCATAAACCTTCATGCCAAATTTAAAATGTAGAACTTCGCTAGTCTCAGAGATCCTCGCAATAACACGAACAGACAGATGGGCAAGATCTTAGCTGCTTACTCTTATCAATATCTATCTATATATGTACATGTACTTTATAGGGTCGAAGGCGCCTATTTTCCGCTGTTACATACCTTCACACACAACTATTAAACCCGTTTCTGATCACTTCCAATGGGTATAGGGCTTAAGAAGGGTCGCGGCGAATGCAAACTTAAGAGCAATATTTTCTCGCTTATCTATTATTTATTGTTCTTGACTATGTTATTACACAACATGAAATAGAAAGAGAAAGACAAATATACATACATAAACTTAACTGTTGGCACAGAAAGCAGGTATTAGTCATGTTATTCAAGCTTCCAATATTTATTTATATAAATAATTGCTTATAGTTTAATATGAAAAAAAAGAGAGGATAGCCACAGCTACAAACCTTTTTCGGGTGATTTTGTGGGTATGTGACTTTAGGTTTATGAGTTAACTTAAGTGCTTAGATCGACGTAAGGTGTTTTCAAGTGATTAAAAAGAGTGAGATGCAAATAGCTAAAAACGTCTTTTATCAGAGTGTGTTCTCATTGCATTCTTTATATAAACAAAAAAAATATTTACATAGTCATGTAACGACTACGCTCGCACATACATATGTACATACTCTTCCATTTGCACTCTAATCTTTAGATAAGAGAGAACAATCAGTATCATTTGGATCGTCACACGGAGCGGACGCATCACAAACTGCTTAATAAACAACCAATAATAATCGATCTGATTTGATTATTAATGCTGACTGCTCAAGTGACAAGCTTAGCATTAATTACATAACTGGCGAGGAGGATAAACAATTTGTAAACACAAAAGTGAATACCTGAAACATTCTACTTGGAAAACCATGCGGAGTTTACAGCGGTGAATTTTGGAAAAAGAGGAATTCACAACCAACGGTGAATTTTGGATGGCCTTATCTAAGTGGATAATGCCTTCAACGAATTCAAATCAATTGGAGCTACACCGCAAAATTATCAACCACAAAGAGGAATTCTCAAATAACGGTGAATTTTGGATGCACTTATCTCAAGTTTTGCAGTGTCGAATCAACGATTGAAATGTATTATCATCAAATTAATGAAATTTCAAATAGACTACATAATAAAATATAAATAAATAATGATGATGCGTATTCAACAGACGAAGTTAACCGTATTGCCCTTCGCGTTTTTAAAGAAAACTTGCCTGAGCCCACAAAAAGTGAAATTTTTGCTAAAAATCCAGGTTCTTATGATGTTGCATTTAAAATAATAGAAGAAGCACGGCAGCAAAAGTTTTCATTCTAAGGCCCCATTAGATAGCCGACAACAAATTAAACCACATATAGAAAAAATTTTAGTAATAATAGTAACAAGTAAGAAAGCTACTGTCGAGTTTGCTCGACTGTGAGATACCCGCCGCCCAATTTTACATCAAAATATATTTTTCAAAAATATACCAACATTTTCTTTGTTCGAAATTATTAGCTTCGCGGCACTTTATTACGTTTATTGAACTCCATTATTATGTCACTGAGTGACAGCAACTAACCAGGCGCAGCTGCACCTTATAACGCCTTATAAACGTAATTCTTTAATAACTTCTGTGTTTTTATCCGATTGTAACCAAATTTTCAGGGATCATTAAGATGGTGATTAGTATTGTGTGTACGACGCTTGCAATTTGGTTTATTTTCAATTTGCATGGGCGGAAGGGGGCGTGCCAAAAAATCAAAAACAAACTTGATCTGCGTGCAATAATAAGACACACTGAAAAATTTGTTACGCTATCTCTTATAGTCTCTGAGATCATATGGACAGACGGACACGGCTACATCGTATCGGCTGTTGACGCTGATCAAGAATATATATACTTTATGGGGTCGGAGATTCTTCCTTCTGCCTGTTACATACATTTTCGGTCGGCACAAAGTTATAATACATTTTGCCCTTTGGGTAGGCGGGTATAAACATATACCACAATTTTCTTTGTTCGAAATTATTAGCTTGGCGGCAATCAAGTAGGCTTATTGAACACCATTATTATGTCACAGAGTGACGTTGCAAACTACTCGTAACTAGGTGCAGCTGCACCTGATTACGCCTTATAAAAGTAATTCCTTAATAACTTCTGTTTTTTACCCGACGGACGAACATGGCTATATCGTCTCGGCTGTTAAAGCTGACCAAGAATATATATACACTATATGGTGTCGAAGATGCTTCCTTCTGTTTGTTACACATATTTTCGCTTGGCAAAATGTTATAATACCATTCTACTCTATGTGTAGACGGGTATAACACCGCTTCTCACTTCATTTTCGGTCTTGTGCAACGATCGCCGAACCACTAGTGTGCGTCTCGTCGTTGCCTCTACCCGCCCTTTTGTCCCTTTCAATGCTTTGGTCGATTGCCCAAACTGTAACCGTAAAGATATATTGCACTTGCTTTTTATTCCGGAACAAAAAATCATGAAAATTAAAGAGAGAGCTTCAGAGTTTCAGATATTTTAAGATTCCATCATTCGAAGTAAGTGTAAAAGCTGCAATCGAATTTAATTAACAGGAACCGAGTTATTATTTTCCATACAATTTTACGTACATATCTGCTTAGCATTCAAGTTTATTATGTTTAATATTTCAATTCAAAAAAAATAAGTACACATTATACGTGGAACTGAAAAAATTTAATATTTTTGTTTGTTTTGTGCAAACTTGCTTTTTCAGCACCACACTGCTTCTGAGTCTGTGGAGTACAGAGTACGTAATTGAAAAAATTGCTTTGTTGCAAGAATCGAGGTGTGCAAGTATCAAGCATGTGCAAGAATCGAGATACTACTGTAATTACACTAACACATACATATGTACATAAACGTCAAAACACATTCGCATATAATCGAAAAATGTGTATGCTATATAGGTGATAAGTAGTTTAAGTACTTAAGTCTTAAACGAGGAATTATTTCGTTAGAAGCTGCGTTTTTATTCAATCAACGCGAAGAGTTTAGAGCATACAACGTATGCAAAATTGGTATAAATTAGGATACTTGTAGATTTTTCCAATTTATGGGACATTCGAAATGAATGTATTGAATCCATAAACCTTCATGCCAAATTTAAAATGTAGAACTTCGCTAGTCTCAGAGATCCTCGCAATAACACGAACAGACAGATGGGCAAGATCTTAGCTGCTTACTCTTATCAATATCTATATATGTACATGTACTTTATAGGGTCGAAGGCGCCTATTTTCCGCTGTTACATACCTTCACACACAACTATTAAACCCGTTTCTGATCACTTCCAATGGGTATAGGGCTTAAGAAGGGTCGCGGCGAATGCAAACTTAAGAGCAATATTTTCTCGCTTATCTATTATTTATTGTTCTTGACTATGTTATTACACAACATGAAATAGAAAGAGAAAGACAAATATACATACATAAACTTAACTGTTGGCACAGAAAGCAGGTATTAGTCATGTTATTTAAGCTTCCAATATTTATTTATATAAATAATTGCTTATAGTTTAATATGAAAAAAAAGAGGGATAGCCACAGCTACAAACCTTTTTCGGCTGATTTTGTGGGTATGTGACTTTAGGTTTATGAGTTAACTTAAGTGCTTAGATCGACGTAAGGTGTTTTCAAGTGATTAAAAAGAGTGAGATGCAAATAGCTAAAAACGTCTTTTATCAGAGTGTGTTCTCATTGCATTCTTTATATAAACAAAAAAAATATTTACATAGTCATGTAACGACTACGCTCGCACATACATATGTACATACTCTTCCATTTGCACTCTAATCTTTAGATAAGAGAGAACAATCAGTATCATTTGGATCGTCACACGGAGCGGACGCATCACAAACTGCTTAATAAACAACCAATAATAATCGATCTGATTTGATTATTAATGCTGACTGCTCAAGTGACAAGCTTAGCATTAATTACATAACTGGCGAGGAGGATAATCAATTTGTAAACACAAAAGTGAATACCTGAAACATTCTACTTGGAAAACCATGCGGAGTTTACAGCGGTGAATTTTGGAAAAAGAGGAATTCACAACCAACGGTGAATTTTGGATGGCCTTATCTAAGTGGATCATGCCTTCAACGAATTCAAATCAATTGAAGCTACACCGCAAAATTATCAACCACAAAGAGGAATTCTCAAATAACGGTGAATTTTGGATGCACTTATCTCAAGTTTTGCAGTGTCGAATCAACGATTGAAATGTATTATCATCAAATTAATGAAATTTCAAATAGACTACATAATAAAATATAAATAAATAATGATGATGCGTATTCAACAGACCGTATTGCCCTTCGCGTTTTTAAAGAAAACTTGCCTGAGCCCACAAAAAGTGAAATTTTTGCTAAAAATCCAGGTTCTTATGATGTTGCGTTTAAAATAATAGAAGAAGCACGGCAGCAAAAGTTTTCATTCTAAGGCCCCATTAGATAGCCGACAACAAATTAAACCACATATAGAAAAAATTTTAGTAATAATAGTAACAAGTAAGAAAGCTACTGTCGAGTTTGCTCGACTGTGAGATACCCGCCTCCCAATTTTACATCAAAATATATTTTTCAAAAATATACCAACATTTTCTTTGTTCGAAATTATTAGCTTCACGGCACTTTATTACGTTTATTGAACTCCATTATTATGTCACTGAGTGACAGCAACTAACCAGGCGCAGCTGCACCTTATAACGCCTTATAAACGTAATTCTTTAATAACTTCTGTGTTTTTTATCCGATTGTAACCAAATTTTCAGGGATCATTAAGATGGTGATTAGTATTGTGTGTACGACGCTTGCAATTTGGTTTATTTTCAATTTGCATGGGCGGAAGGGGCGTGCCAAAAAATCAAAAACAAACTTGATCTGCGTGCAATAATAAGACACACTGAAAAATTTGTTACGCTATCTCTTATAGTCTCTGAGATCATATGGACAGACGGACACGGCTACATCGTATCGGCTGTTGACGCTGATCAAGAATATATATACTTTATGGGGTCGGAGATTCTTCCTTCTGCCTGTTACATACATTTTCGGTCGGCACAAAGTTATAATACATTTTGCCCTTTGGGTAGGCGGGTATAAACATATACCACAATTTTCTTTGTTCGAAATTATTAGCTTGGCGGCAATCAAGTAGGCTTATTGAACACCATTATTATGTCACAGAGTGACGTTGCAAACTACTCGTAACTAGGTGCAGCTGCACCTGATTACGCCTTATAAAAGTAATTCCTTAATAACTTCTGTTTTTTACCCGACGGACGAACATGGCTATCTCGTCTCGGCTGTTCAAGCTGACCAAGACTATATATACACTATATGGTGTCGAAGATGCTTCCTTCTGTTTGTTACACATATTTTCGCTTGGCAAAATGTTATAATACCATTCTACTCTATGTGTAGACGGGTATAACACCGCTTCTCACTTCATTTTCGGTCTTGTGCAACGATCGCCGAACCACTAGTGTGCGTCTCGTCGTTGCCTCTACCCGCCCTTTTGTCCCTTTCAATGCTTTGGTCGATTGCCCAAACTGTAACCGTAAAGATATATTGCACTTGCTTTTTATTCCGGAACAAAAAATCATGAAAATTAAAGAGAGAGCTTCAGAGTTTCAGATATTTTAAGATTCCATCATTCGAAGTAAGTGTAAAAGCTGCAATCGAATTTAATTAACATGGAAATATATCCAAATATGAAGCAATAAAATTACAATTGATATCGATGTGAATATTTTTTAAGAAAAATGCCGCCATTCATTGGCTCGGTCCTCAATATTTGGAATGTAATTACATTAACACATACATAAACGTCAAAACACATTCGCACATAATCGAAAAATGTGTATGCTATATAGGTTATAAGTAGTTTAAGTACTTAAGTATTAAACGAGAAATTAATTCGTTAGAAGCTGCGTTTTTATTCAATCAACGCGAAGAGTTTAGAGCATACAACGTATGCAAAATTGGTATAAATTAGGATACTTGTAGATTTTTCCAATTTATGGGACATTCGAAATGAATGTATTGAATCCATAAACCTTCATACCAAATTTAAAATGTAGAACTTCGCTAGTCTCAGAGATCCTCGCAATAACACGAACAGAAAGATGGGCAAGATTAAATCGTCTTAGCTGCTTACTCTTATCAATATCTATATATGTACATGTACTTTATAGGGTCGGAGGCGCCTATTTTCCGCTGTTACATACCTTCACACACAACTATTAAACCCGTTTCTGATCACTTCCAATGGGTATAGGGTTTAAGAAGGGTCGCGGCGAATGCAAACTTAAGAGCAATACAATTATATATTGTTCTTGACTGTATATCTATACATGAGATAGAAAAAGAAAGCAGGCTGCACATTAGTTATGTTACTTAAGCTTCCAATATTTATTTATATAAATTAATGCTTATACATGCTACAAACGTTTTTCGGCTGATTTTGTGGGTGCGTGACTTTAGGTTTATGAGTTAACTTAAGTGTTGCGATCGACGTAAGATGTTTTCATGTGATTAAAAAGAGTGAGACGCAAATAGCTAAAAAAAACGTCTTTTATCAGAGTGTGTTCTCATTGCGGTACTTACACGTACATATATAAACAAAAAATTATATTTATATAGTCATGTAACGACTACTCTCGCACAGACATATGTACATACTTTTCCATTTGCACTCATTTCTTTAGATAAGAGAGAACAATCTGTATCAGTTGGATCGTCACACGAAGCGGACGCATCACAAACTGCTCAATAAACAACCAATAATAATCGATCTGATTTGATTATTTCATTTGATTATTAATGCTGACTGCTCAAGAGACTAGCTTAGCATTAACTACATAACTGGCGAGGAGGATAAACAATTTGTAAACACAAAAGTGAATACCTGAGACACTCTACTTGAAAAACCATGCGGAGTTTACAGCGGTGAATTTTGGAAAAAGAGGAATTCACAACCAACGATGAATTTTGGATGGCCTAATCTCAGTGGATTATGCCTTCAACGAATTCAAATTAATCAGCTACGAACACCGAAAAATTATCAAGCACAAAGAGAAATTCTCAAATAACGGTGAATTTTGGATGCACTTATCTCAAGTTTTGCAGTGTCGAATCAACCATTGAAATGTATTATCATCAAATTAATGAAATTTCAAATAGACTACATAATAAAATATAAATAAATAATGATGATGCGTATTCAACAGACGAAGTTAACCGTATTGCCCTTCGCGTTTTTAAAGAAAACTTGCCTGAGCCCACAAAAAGTGAAATTTTTGCTAAAAATCCAGGTTCTTATGATGTTGCATTTAAAATAATAGAAAAAGCACGGCAGCAAAAGTTTTCATTCTAAGGCCCCATTAGATAGCCGACAACAAATTAAACCACATATAGAAAAAATCTTAGTAATAATAGTAAAAATAAATGAAATAATAACGAGCAGCTCAACATTCCAAATATCGATTTGACAGGTCCAAGTATAAGTGCTGCGGCTCAGCGTCCCTGTATATAACTCAGATATTAGTATGAGAAGCATAAATACAAATAAACACAAATAAGAAAGCTATTGT
This sequence comes from Drosophila pruinosa, assembly GCA_018150935.1. Taxonomy (NCBI): domain Eukaryota; kingdom Metazoa; phylum Arthropoda; class Insecta; order Diptera; family Drosophilidae; genus Drosophila; species Drosophila pruinosa. Next base: position 66,198 of record JAECWR010000236.1, on the reverse strand, counting down.
CGAGTTTGCTCGACTGTGAGATAAACGCCGCCCAATTTTACCATCAAAATATTATATTTTTCAAAAATATACTGAAAAATACTAAAAACAATATACCAAAATAATATACCAAAATTTTCTTTGTTCGAAATTATTAGCTTGGCGGCACTTTAGTTGGTTTATTGAACATCATTATTATGTCATAGCAATTAACTAGGTGCAGCTGCACGTGGTAACGCCTTATAAAAGTAATTTCTTAATAACTTCTGTGTTTTTTATCCGATTGTAACCAAATTTGCTGAGATCATGAAGATGGTGATTAGTATTGTACGTATCAAAATTCATTCTAGGATTAAAATGACGCCTGTAATTCGGTTTTATTAGATTTACGGGGCGGCAAGGGGCGTGGCCAAAATCAAAAACAAACTTGATCTGTGTGCAATAATTACACACACTATTCTGAAAATTTGGTTGCTCTGTCTCTTATAGTCTCTGAGATCTAGGTATTCATACGGACGGACGGACATGGCTATATTGTCGGCTGTTGACGCTGATCAAGAATATATATACTTTATGGGGTCGGAGACGCTTCCTTCTGCCTGTTACATACATTTTCGGTCGGCACAAAGCCATAATACCCTTCTACCCTTTGGGTAGGCGGGTATAACAAGTAAGAAAGTTACTGTCAAGTTTGCTCGACTGTGAGATACCATCCACCCAATTTTACTGAATGGAAAAATAAATAAGAGCGACCATCGAATTATTATATTTTACAAAAATAAAGTGAAAATATACTGAAAAGGTACCAAAATAATATACCGAAATTAACTTTGTTCAAAATGATTAGCATGGTAGTATTTTATTGGGTTTATTGAACATCATTATTATGTCAGTGAGTGACATATCAGCTGATCAGGTGCAGCTGCACTTGATTTGGCCTTTAAAAGGCAATTCTTTAATAACTTTTTGTTTTTTTTTATATTTTAACCGAATTTTCAGAGATCACTAAGATGATGATTAGTATTGTGTGTACCAAAATTGAACGTTTTAGCTTTAACATGACAGGCAGAAGGAGACGTCTGCGACCCTGTCTGTATGAACATCGGGATCTCAGAGACTATAAAAGCTAAGAGGCAGAGCGGACAGACGGACGGACGGACATGGCTATATCGTCTCGGCTGTTGAAGCTGACCAAGAATATATATACTTTATGGTGTCGAAGATGCTTCTTTTTGTCTGTTACACATATTTTCGCTTGGCAAAATGTTATAATACCCTTCTACTCTATGTGTAGACGGGTATAACAGCGCTTCCAACTTCACTTTCGATCTTGTGCAATGATCGCCGCACTATTAGTGTGCAAGTTAACAACTCAACAATACTCCGTAACAACAATACTCCATAACAACAATACTCCATAACAACAACAATATTCCATAACAGTTTTGTAGCTTTGCAAAAACTATGCTGATGCGCCAGAATCAGATAAGCGTCTGTGTTTGGTGCGTCTGTGTATTAGTGCATTATCTCGTAGGGTAAATTTAGTTTTGCAATTTTGTCATTCTCTCAGTTCTATCTTGGATTTAATAAAGAGCACTTGGCTTATCTACTTTACTCCGGCAAAGCCATCACATTTTTGATTATTTGGTCTTTGAGCTTTAAGAGCCATTGATAACGATGGGTAAGGTACCTTCCAACATATCTTAACTACAAAGACGTGGAGACACCGACAGACCGTCGCACCCCGATCATCACGGAGTCAATCCAGCGATTAACAACGTGGGAATAACCAACTTCATAAACTTAATAATTTGCACATAATCTCGTGGTTGCCCCTACCCACTTTTTTGTCCCTTTCAATGCTTTGCTCAAGTGCCTCAAACCGTAACGGTAAAGATTTATTGCACTTGTTTTCTTAAATTTTGTTTGGGCCAATATTTGGACCTTATTACATTAGCACATACATAAACGCCACAACACATTCGCATATAATCTAAAAATGTGTATGCTATATAGGTTATATGTAGTTTAAGTACTTAAGGCTTAATCGAGAAACTATTTCAATATAAGCTGCGTTTTTATTCAACAACGCGAATAGTTTAGAGCATACAACGTATGCAAAGTTTGTATAAATTAGGATACTTATTCAAAATGCGAAATGAATGTTTCAAATCCATAAACCTTCATACCAAATTTAAAATGTTGAACTTCACTAGTCTCAGAGTTCCTCGCAATAACACGAACAGACAGATGTGCAAGATTAAATCGACTTAGCTGCTTACTCTAATCAATATCAATGTATGTACATATACTTTATAGGGTCGAAGGTGCCTCTTTTCCGCTGTTACATACCTTCACACTCAACTATTAAACCAGTTTTTGATCATTTTCAAAGGGCACAAGAAGGGTCGCGGCGAATGCAAACTTAAGAGCAATATTTTCTCGCTTACAATTATCTATTGTTCTTGACTATGTAATTACACAACATGAGATAGAAAGAGAAAGCAGGCTGCACAATAATTATATTACTTAAGCTCCAAAATTTTTATTTATATAAATAATTGCTTATAGTTTAATATGAAAAAAAAGAGAGGATAGCCACAGCTACAAACCTTTTTCGGCTGATTTTGTGGGTATGTGACTTTAGGTTTATGAGTTAACTTAAGTGCTCAGATCGACGTAAGGTGTTTTCAAGTGATTAAAAAGAGTGAGACGCAAATAGCTAAAAAACATATTTTATCAGAGTGTGTTCTCATTGTATTCATTATACAAACAAAAAAAATAAAAATTACATAGTCGTGTAACGACTACGCTCGCACACACATACATATGTACATACTCTTCCATTTGACTCTTATCTTTAGATAAGAGAGAACAATCAGTACATTTGGATCGTCACACGGAGCGGACGCATCACAAACTGCTCAATGAACAACCAATAATAATCGATCTTATTTGATTATTTCATTTGATTATTAATGCTGACTGCTCAAGAGATTAGCTTAGCATTAATAACATAACTATATTATGAAGCTATGGCACATGTCGCGAATGCCAATTGTGTTTTTACCCTTGCATTCGATTTTTATATCCGCCTTCACAAAGGGTAGAAGGGTATAATAACTTTGTGCCAACCGAAAATATATGTAACATGCAGAAGGAAGTATCTCCGACCCCATAAAGTATATGTTTTCTTGGTCAGTGACAACAGCCGAGACGATATAGCCATATCCGTATAAACACCTAGATCTCAGAGACTATAAGAGCTTGAGCAACCTAATTTTCGGAATGGTGTGTCTTATTATTGCACGCAGATCAAGTTTGTTTTAGATTTTGTCCACCCCCTTCCGCCCCGTAAATCGAATAAAACCAAATTGTAATCGTCATTATACCCGCCTACCCAAAGGGTAGAAGGTTGCACGCAGATCAAGTTTGTTTTTGATTTTGCCACGCCCCCTTCCGCCGATGCAATTGAATTGCAACCATCGTTTTAAACCTAGAACGTTCAATTTTGTTACGCACAACAGTAATCACCATCTTAATGATCTCTGGTTGGTTACAATCGGATAAAAAACACAGAAGTTATTAAGATATTACTTTTATAAGGCGTTACCACGTGCAGCTGCACTTAGTTAGTTGCTATGACACTCCTCGACATAATAATGGTGTTCAATAAACCAACTAAAGTGCCGCCAAGCTAATAATTTCGAACAAAGAAAATTTTGATATATTATTCTGGTATTTTTTAGTATTTTTTTTTAGTATTTTTTCAGTATATTTTTGAAAAGTATAATATTTTGAAGGTAAAATTGGGTGGCGGGTATCTCACAGTCGAGCAAACTCGACTGTAGCTTTCTTACTTGTTTTTAACCTAGAACGTTCAATTTTGGTACGCACAATACCAATCAACATTTTAATGATCTCTGATTTTGGTTACTATCGGATAAAAAACACAGAAGTTAACAAATAAATAATTAAGTTTATATAGCAAAAATCTGGGGCAGCCATCTTAATGATTTTTTAAAATTGGGTTACATTGGCACAACTAACACAGAAGTTATAAAATAATTACTTTTATAGGGCAAAATCAGATACAGCAGCAAAGTTGCTATGTCACTGAGCGACATAAAAATGGTGTTTAATAAACCTAATAAAGTGCTGCCAAGCTTATAATTTTTAACAATGCTAATATCGGTATATATTTTTGGTATAGTTCTAGTATATTTTTATACCCGCCTACCCAAAGGGTAGAAGGGTATTATGGCTTTGGGCCGACCGAAAATGTATGTAACAGGCAGAAGGAAGTATCTCCGACCGATTGGGTGGCAGGTATCTCACAGTCGAGCAAACTCGGCTGTAGCTCTCTTACTTGTTGTAGTCTATTTTCCAGCATATTTTTGAAAAATATAATATTTCGATATTAGTTCTGATTTATTCTTCCATTTAATTGGGTGGCGAGTATCATTCAGAATGGTTGAGCACAGAAACCCCCTTCGTTTTCGGAGACAATCATTTTTGTCACTGTGAAATAGTGGATTGCTTTGAGTAGTCGTTCTCGCAAGTTTATTAACGATTTTGACTCTAGAGAAAAAGATTCGCAAATTTGGTAAATTTGTTGATGCAGCTTAGGTAAATCCTTTTTTCCAACGTCAACACATCAATGTGAAGATTTTCACATGGGTGGCATGGAATCGGAGTGGGTTGGATGACCGGATTATTCGGGTGATGCTCGTACTTGAATGTTTTGCAACATTTACACGAGGAAACCTGATCACGTATTGTGCTTGTCATTTTGGGAAATAGAATCTTTCTGAGATCTGGATTCGAACCTCTCTGGCTCCTCTATGTGTCCTGCATTGCAGGACAGAAAAAGAGCATTCTCTTTTTCAATTACTTCCAATATTTCCTTTTGGTCCGACAGATCAGTTATCAATCTCTGCTTTAGTCGAATTTTATAGAGCTTAAAATTCTCAATGCAGAGAGATTGGATTGACTGCAAGTCGATTTTTGGAATCATGACCCCATTGATTACTAATGGTTTCATGTACTTCTGCAAGGAAGTGGCTATACTCAATACCTCATCGCTTCTAATAGGAATCAGGTGACGTACGTACCCAGTGTAGGTCGAATATCAGCTGACTCTAGCAAGCATTGGTGTTTCGACATGGGGTATGAGGTATGACGAATCATCCAGCGCAGTAAGAACGCTGCCATAGGAATCTAAATTGCTTTTGAAAGTCGTATCTGTTTCACGCGTCGAATCATGGTATTGATTCAAATGCGTAATTCGCAAAAGAGCATCGTCCACAACATTTGACTTCCCTGGATTGTATATTAATTCGCAATTATATTATTCAATCCTTGACGTTCATCTTTTTAACTTTGACTTACAATTTTTGTTCTTCAGCATGACGGTGAGTGATTGGTGGTCTGTGTAAGTTACAATTGTTCCCGCCCTGTATAAATAAGATTGAAGGTTATCTAACGCCCAAAACTATCGTAATAATTTTTTTCTCTATTCGTGGCGCAGTTCTTCTCTGCTAAATGTTCTTTTCTATTTAACGAACGAGAGATGTTAGAAATGGGTCGGTCCTTGCCTTGGTCATCTTGGAAAAGTACCGCTCAAATGCGTAGTTGGAGGCGTCAGTAGTAATGTGGAAGGGTTTATTAATATTAGAACTTCTGATGAAGAAAGGACTGGTTTCAGATCATAAAAAGGCTGTAATGCCGTTTCGTAGAGTTTGCGCGGAACCAGTTTCGATCGCCTAGATTTCAAAAGTTTGGCGACCGTGGTGTAATCACGGATATATTTTCTATAGTATGAAGTCATGCCAAGGGAACTTTTCAGTTCCTTGGCATTGGTGGGAGGCTCCATTTTGTTTATTTCCTCCACCTTCTTCCCATCTGCTTTAATGCCGTCAGGTCCACTTGAATCTTGGCTTATTCCAAAGTTTTGAAGACCGAGCAGAAGTTCGGCCGATAGCTTTCGTAGTCATTATTATCGTCGATGTAGATGTAACATATTTTACCAATCTGTTCCCTCAAAACATCATCGTTCATCTGTGGGAAAATGGATGAGTCATTTCTCAGCCCGAATGGGAGACAGTGGAACTCATATTTTCCATTCAAGGAAATTGTTTGGGCTCCATGAAGGCCTAATGATGCCTTTTTTTAGGAGACCTTCGATCTGTCTACCTTACCCCTCATGCTCGTTGGATAAGGATAACTCTTGGTGTAGACAGGATCTTCTGCCCTTGTACGAATTTCGGCTCTTACATTTGTATTGACGGCTTCTCTGAAAGACAGAGGTTCGAAAGGGTTCACTCATGAGGTAGAGCACTAAGAGTTTGCTTTACAAATCCTCAGTGATTCGCATAGAAGAGTGTATAAACATTCAAAGATAATTATTATTATTGAAAATGAGGGAGTCTCCCAACAGAGAAGGGGCGAGCCACTGCGACCATGGTGGTCTTTTGTGCCTATAAGGCTCTTCCTAGCTAGACAAAAGCTGCTCTCCTTGCCTAATGAAGCAGAGCAGATCTTTCGTCGAGGAACGCACAATATGCTCGGGACCTGCTGTATCCACGTGCAGATGTTTCTTCCTAGTCCATACCAAGGCTGAACAGTCGCACAGAATATGTCTGATTGTCTCATCGTCTTCTTTGCAGAGTCTACACTCAGCATCGGAAGACAGCTGATTGCATCAGCTCTGACACGGTGCTGGTATAGTTCCCGGTCACTATTAGAGCCAGGTCGTCAGAATAGCCGTAAGACTAGTAGTTCGTCAACTACTAGGGACCAGAGTAGGGGGGATAGAACCCCTCCCTGGGACAGCCTTTGACTGCATTAATGCATCCAGTCGTGGAGTCCAGGGTGGAAGTGATTATTCGGTGCTTGAGCATGGCTTCAATCCACCATATCAAGAGAAGGGCAATTCCTCTACGCTTTAGAGCAGTAGAGATTGACCCGTAGCCGGTATTATCAAAAGCACCTTCTATGTCCAGAAAAGAGCTATTTTCTTGGATACGGAGGCTCTTTCAGTTTTCCCCACTAACCTGTGGAGAGCGACCTCCAACGATCTTCCGGCTATGTACGCAAACTGCATGGGATGCAGAGGTGTCGACGTCTGCAGAGAGCACCGAATGTGCATATCTATGAGCCTTTCCGCCGTCTTAAACAGAAAGGAAGTAAGACTGATCGGCCGATAGGACTTAGGCTGGTCAAGCGGACAATTCCCTGGCTTGGGGATGAATACCACATTTACTCTTCTCCAAGAGATGACTATGTATCCCCAAGTAAAACTAGCTCTAAGACGGCCGACCAGTGGATCAAGAATATGAGCCAGGCTGTTTTGAATAAGAGCTGGGAAGATTTTGTCACCCCCTGGGGCTTTGAAAGAATCTAAAGCCCATTTGACCTTTTCAGGGTCGAAAATGGATCTAGATAAGCTGAACCCGCGTGAGACTGATGACAAAATGGCGTCATCGCGACTGGAGAGATCTAGATTCGCCACAGAACCCGGGAAGTGGACTTCCAGTAGAAACTCAAGTGATTCCCCAATCTTGAATGAAAGAGCCATCTGCTCTTTTAAGAAGCCCTATTCTATTAGAAGCCCTATTCTGTATTATATATATATTCTATTAGCACTGTAGCTGCGCCATGTATCGCGTTTAGCTCGCCTAATGCTTTTGTTGTAGTTGGTGAGAGCGTCCCTATAGACGTCCTAACTAGCACGGTGAGATTTAGCCTTATTAAATAGGCTTCTAACCCTCCTTCTAAGTACAGCCAGTTCCCCATTCCACCACGGAATTTTACGGTTGACCCTTAGGAACTTCCAGACTGAGCTGTCCTCGAAAGATGAGACAAGCACATCTTGGAGCAGATTGGCAGCGAGTTCTATCTCACTGATAGAATTAGGATTGCTGACCAATAAGTCTGCTTTGAACGCTACAGAGGCTTTGAAAAGCTCCCAATTCGTCTTTTTGGACAGAAGGAGTTTTGGCGAATCTCGACTTGGCCAGGAAGGTCAAACCTGATGTGCTGACAAAGTGGCTTCGTCTGTAACCCGCCAGTTAACAAGCGAACTCGCTATCGAGTTGCTGATTAGGGTGAGATCTAAAACCTCTTCCCTAATCGCATTGGTAAAAGTGGGTTTGCACCCTATGTTAGCTACATCTAATTGACAACACAATAAGTAGTCTAAGAAGGACTCACCACGTTTATTGATGTCGCTGCTCCCCCAGATCGTGTGATGTGCATTGGCATCACAGCCGATCACGAGCGACACTTTAATTTTGCTCATTTTCCCTCCTAATGGCGGTCGAGACAAGGCCACGAATGCTCTTCGGTGGTCTGGATGAGCCACTCGGGGGAGGTCGCGCTGTGACCCCGCTCACGGGAGGCACCCTTGCGGGTGGGTTTCGGCCCGAGGTGTTGCCAGTGGGCCTGACCGAGGCACCTCTGACGGTTGTTGGACGGTGACCACACGTCACACGCCTAGTTGGGCCCTTCGGGGCCGTGACCATGATGGCCGGTGGGTTTGGGGAAGGATCCTTGGGTACCAATTCGACCGCAGCGCTGCTGGAGGCCATAAGGTCAGCCACTGCTAGCATCCCAGAGAGAACCACTGGCGCTGTTGCCGGAAGGGCACTGGCAAGCGAGGGAACGGGTGAGGATGTGGATGGAGCAGGTGTGGCGGAGGAAGCTTTGGGAGCTGAATTCTTGAGTATCAACTTGACCCTAGCAAAGCAGAATTTCACTCTCCCTTGGAACTCCGTCAGAGCCCTGTACGACTCCTCGTCAACCAACATTGCGAGGTGAGCCGTTGTGCCGTTCAGGCTGTGCTGCACCACCCGCCACAGCTTCGTGGAGAAGCTGCTGGCGTTCTGGAGCCCAATGTAGTCCGGGTTGGTCGCAGGAGTAAACTAAGCGCTACTTGGGAAGCAACCTCTAATGAGGTGAGCCTTGGGAAACTCCGTTTCCTCCAGCAATTGGACGTCAAGAGCGCTGATGGACCTGATGTGCCCAACAGCTTCCCTGACCCAATTGGCAGTTCTGTTATCCTCGCACACCAGAAGCAGCCACTCATTTCGGGTTATACAGCCCTAAAAACCTGGGTTAACATCTGGTGTGGAGTGCAACAGCACCGCCTTTGAAATACTGGACTTCAACGTAGCCAACTGCTCCGCTGAGAGGGGTTTGGATGTATCAGCCGAAGTAAAGCCCAACTTCACGATGCTAACGACTTTGCTGAAGAGTGGCTTCGTGGACTCCTTATGAGTCTTTTTGGGCCTCTTTGAAGAGAGCTAGTGGGCTCGACGATGGTATCGTTAGCGCGCGTCCGTTTAGCCTTTGTGTTAACAGGGGGCGCAGTGGCGATAGCCAGAGCCTCCTCTTTGTTAGAACCCTTTCCGAGTGCAGCTTTAAAAAGCTTCTTCGCGCGGCTCTTCAGTTTTACAAAGGCGTCCTTAGATTCCAGCCGCAGCAACTGGATCTGAGAGCCTGCTTCCGTAAGGCCTGACCTCTGAGAGGCCACGGAAGCGTCCTCAGCAAAGCTGATTCGGTCGTAGTCAGCTTCCTCGTCAGAGGACAATACCTTGACGGGTTGCTGCCGGACTGAACCGCTACTGGAGGGATGTTCAGCACTAGCGAACCCTGTGTGCAAGGGAGTCCAGACCCGTAGTATTGGGGGTGGAAGCCAGCAGCCCACTGGCTGCAGTGCTGGTGTAGGGGTCAGCCGTGAAGGCATCGCTCATGTATGATACTATTGAAGCCGTATCAGACTTTTCTATTTTTAAATGTTGAGTTGGCGGGAAGGGAAGGTCATCCACGGCATAGCCCGCGTACCGTGGAAAGTCTAAATGAAACTAGAGGCCGACAGGTATCCAGAGTCCGCATACTAGAGACCGGAGTACCCCCCGGCCATGCATCCATCAGCGTATGCTGTTCCACCTTGGATTGGGGTGATTTATAGATTCACGATCTTCGTCCGACTACAATTAGTCAGCACCTCTAGCAGAGACATGGCCGTGCTAGGGGCCTGTTTCCAGCCGCCCTCGCGTGGAGAGTAAAGTCGTACTTCCGACAGTAGGAGCAAGGACGGCACGTGCCCCAGCCAATACTGGGATAACATGTTGATCCCCTTGCTTCCTCTGACTGCTGACGGCCAACATTCAAAGATAGTTTTGACAAGACATGTGTCCTTACCACTGGCAATATGACTAAACAATCGCTTTGCCTATCTATTATACCTTTTAAGTCCTTAAGGATATTGTCTCCTATGATCTCATCGAAGGAATCTAGCCCTAGAGTAGGTAGGTAGGTAGTATTTTTTTTTAGTAGTAGTATCATTCTTACCTATTGGATGAAAGAATTTTCCTTCAAGGCGCAGTTGGTGGGTCGCAAGGGATAGGAAGTAGGGTACAACAGGTACCAATCTTAGGGCTAACAACATTTTTATTTGCAATGTAGTCTATGAGAAATTGTAGTTCAGCCCCATCTTTGGTTCCATACTTTATATATGGAACGCTGGAGAGGCGTCGCCCATAAAATTTGCTCTCCTCTTTTTACGCTAACAGTCTGCGTGTTTGAGCTTTCGTCAACAATCTGATGCGAAGAAATTTCGACAATCTCCTCGACACCATCGCAAATTTACTTGTAGTAGCGGATTCAGTCGTCGACCATTTCGCAATATGTTTGTCGCTAATGCTCCGCCGAAGCGATTGTAATGGGGAAGTGCAAGCGCAGGTCGTCAACTTATATATAGTAACGTAGTAAATCTTTGTCAGCATCAAAGTCATCCGACTCATTAAATAATAAATACGACCAAAACCTTTGTCCGCATTTTTAAAGGTGTCCGACAGATACCTTTGGCTGAGACACATACCGTACGCTTAATGTTAAATAACAGAATCTGCAAGCTTAAAACTATTTTGAGCTAAATACTATAGATCTTGAAAGGTCTGCGAAACCAACTAAAAGAATACTAAAAAAAAATTAAATTATATATTTCTTTATTTATGTCCTGTGGTTCGACTCAAAATCCTTAAGGATTGAGTAACCCAATCGCCGTAAAATAATAATTTAAGATTGTGTCGAAACCGGTATCCGCACAAGGACCCGCGCTTAATTAAAATTGTGGCCCGCTAAAAAGAGAAACGACATCTTAACCGTTCAAAAGTTGAAGCAAGCTGCTCAACAAGAAGGTTTATATTTATTTATAAATATTTTCCGAAAGTTGGTACAAATCTATTAAAATCAGAAACTAACAATAACATAATTATTAATCATATTGGAAATAACAATTTACAAATCAGTCCCCTTTCAATTCAGAAATCCGATACAGACCCCATATACCCCAAAATAAGATGAACAATAAACAGCGATTATCACACTCTAGGCAGAATCAATTCGATTCTAAATGACAATTGTTGACCGAATTTCGAGAAGCTTTAAGTCGCGATCGACAAAACGACACTCGAGATTACACTTAACCACCTCCAGCTCTAAAAATGCCGACTAAGCATTTTAGAGAATGCAGCACACAATTGGGAATGCAAGTTGATAAAAGCCATCAGCAATATGAATCAGATTATGACACTGACAAAGACAAAAACAGCGATCCTATGCGGATCAATTACCGTTTAAACAAACAGAAGCCCCCCCCCATATCAAGAATGCGAACAAGACAAAAATTTTCAAAGCCAATCTTAAAGTAGAGCGTAAATAGTTATGTGTCCAAACTGGTTATTCGCGTACAAACAAATTCGCAAATTCGCCTTTTTACGATTTTTTCATAGGCTTTATTGCTAAACAATGGAAAATTATAACTTACCATGAAGAAGTGTAATACAACACGAAACTTCACATGCAAATAAGCTTATTCTTAAACTTTCTCTTACGAGGCAGAAGTAAGCAAACAGATCGAAGAAATGTTACAACAGGCTATTATAATTCCCTGTATTGCAGTCTAAATGACTACGAAAAAAAAACTTTAGATTGGTTGTTGATTATCGTGACTTAAATGAAATAACCATTGACGATAAATTCCCAATTCCTAATATAGATGAAATATTAAGCAATCTTGAAAAATGTGAGTACTTCACACCTATTGACTTAGTGAAAGGATTTCACTAAATAGAAATGCAGTCCGAATCAATACCTAAGAAAATGCTTTTCTACTAAATATAGTTATACGAGTTTACTCTCATGCTCTTTGGACTAAAAAACGCCCCTGCGACATTTCGACGTTGCATGATTTTCATCATAAAAGATCTCATTAATAAACATTGTGTATTTGAATGACGTCATCGTCTACTCAAGATCCCTTACAGAACACTTCGACTCACTGAGAAATGTTTTTAATAACTTAAGGAGGCCAATTTAAAAAACCAAATAAATAAAAGCGATTTTCGAAACAAAAAAAAAACTAATTTCTTATGTCATTCAATAATTCCAGAAGGTATACGACCCAATAAAGAAAAGGTCAACGCAATCGAACATTTTCCTATACCAAAACCTACGAAAGATATCAATAATAATTATACTCGTGGTGATTCAGTGTTCGACTAAGCAAGACAAGAAGTCATGTGATAACACAGCATTTATTGCAAAATTACTAGCAAAAGTTGTGACTTAAAATGGTTTTTATACCCGCCTACCCAAAATTTTATTATTATTATTTTTTTTATTTAAGCATTTCTTAATTTAAGTTTGCCTGATAAAAATAAAAATAATATTAATAATAATAATAACAATAAAATTTGCTGATATTTAAATATAATATGTCCATAGCAATTGTTTTAAAATATTATCAATGTGCGTAACACTTAAACAGGTGTAATCAGCGCAAGCACAAGGAAATAAAAAACCACACCACAAACGCACCATCAGCAGCCAAAACGTCAACGTCAACAAAAACAATAGCAACATCCAAACGAAGGTCATCCAACAATAACAATACTTGCACAGTATACATACATGAATCATGAAACGAAGGACAGAAAAGAACAACTTGAGTCAAAGAGAATCAAAACAAAAGGGGTGATATCTACCAGCAGTATACTCTTTCTTAGTTTTTATTGCCAGAACAATACATACATATATGGCAACAAGGAAGAGCATAAACTATTCAACTATCCAAATGAGGCATTAAGAAATCACAAATATGAAACGCTGGGCAAATTGACAAGCTCCACCCATACTATTGTATCTTGTCATATATGTACGTGCATTTACCAACACATTCATGCATATGAAATACTCTAAAATCAAAACAGCTAAAATTTGAAACGCTGGGCAATGCTTGCGCTTTTGAATATATTGGTGAATACACATATGTATAAGGCAAAATGCAAATGTGTTGAGCAGTAGGCAAATTTTGTATATTCGATTGCTTTAATTTTGATATTTTCAAGTCTCATTAGGATATTTGGGCGACTTCTTTGCAACTCACAGCAATTGTTTTTGTTATTTTCGTTTCGTGTCGGCTGCCGAGCGCTATTGTCGTATGTCTCGTGTTGCCTCCCTCCCCTTGCCAATCTTCTTTTCAACATCGTTTGACTGATGTGATTGTCTTTTTGACATGACGTCGTTGGTGCTGCTGCTGGTGGTGCTGCACTTGTTAAGTCGTTGTTGTTTTATTTCGGTGGCTTGCGCCGATTACACCTGTGTAATAGTTAGTATGGACATATTATATTTAAATTTCAGCATATTTTATTCAGAGTTATTATACATGAATATATGTACATATATAAATTCGCAATAAAATATGCTGAAATTTAAATATAATATGTCTATACTTCTAAATTGATAATAATAACACAATATTCAAACAAGATCGACAGGTGCAGTCGGCACACGCCAGCAAAAGTAAAAAATCAAATCCAAACAAGTAAGAAAGCTACAGTCGAGTTTGCTCGACTGTGAGATACCCGCCACCCAATTTTACCATCCAAATATTATATTTTTCAAAATATACTGAAAAAATACTTTAAAAAAATATACTAAAAAATACCAAAATAATATATCAACATTTTCTTTGTTCGAAATTATTAGCTTGGCGGCACTTTAGTTGGTTTATTGAACACCATTATTATGTCGCGGAGTGTCATAGCAACTAACTAGGCAGTACTAGCAGTTGCACGTGGTAACGCCTTATAAAAGTAATATCTTAATAACTTCTGTGTTTTTTATCCGATTGTAACCAAATTCGCAGAGATCATTAAGATGGTGATTAGTATTGTCCGTACCAAAATTGAACGTTCTAGGTTTAAAACGACGCCTGCAATTCGGTTTTATTCGATTTACGGGGGCGGGAGGGGGCGTGGCCAAAATCAAAAACAAACTTGATCTGCGTGCAACAATAAGACATACTGTCGCGAAAAATTTGTTGCTCTATCTCTTATAGTCTCTGAGATCTAGGTGTTCATACGGACGGACAGACGGACAGACGGACGGACGGACAGACGGACATGGCTATATCGTCTCGGCTGTTGACGCTGATCAAGAATATATATACTTTATGGGGTCAGAGTTGCTTCCTTCTGCCTGTTACATACATTTTCGGTCGGCACAAAGCCATAATACCCTTCTACCCTTTGGGTAGGCGGGTATAAAAATCACTACCAGCAGCAGAACACAATACGTCACAACACGATGTCGAAGAAAACAAGGGTAAGGGGAGGGAGGGCACAAGACAAGAAACCAAAATAACAACAACAAATCGAATACACAAAATTTGCCTAAATCTCAACACATTTGCATTTTGCCTTATACATATATGAATTCACTAACATATTAAAGAACCCAGCAGCTGTACAAGGCAATCAGCAAACGTTTAGACGTTCGAATGCAACCGCTAACGGACTAAACACAACCAAATTTTCTGGCACATTTTTGCTCGAGCCAACATACAACTAAAGTGTGGGACAATCTCTGACTGTGCCGAAAAGAGTGTGTTCCTTTACGCTTGTATGAAATGGTATATCTACGTATTGTATGGTTAGTGACTTTGGGTAGGCGGCTGTAAAAACCATGAAGCTGACTTTAAGTAAGGGGCTGTACTATGACTCCGTGGCGAAGAAAAAAAGAGGGGAAAAAAAATCATGAAGCTGACTTTTAGTCAGGGGCTATGTAAAGAGTATGAACCGAAAAAGTGTTTGTCTTTCATCACGATCTGTAGTAACTAAGTCAGTGACAGTTTGCCAAATAATAATGATATTTGGGGGGACTACAGCTTGAAACTGTCGCATTTTAGTTCCCTAACGCTGTGGTAGAAGATGTGACCGATAAACTTAAACTTAACGTTATCTCCAAAGAACAACAAAGCAAAAGCAACCAATGTAACAAAATCACTATCTAGTTATAATCTGCAAATAATCACACAATGCAGAATGCCAAAAAAAATTAAAATTACTGCAGATCAGTCAAAGTTTAGCAACGATGGCACGTGGTAGGCCTCTCTGCACCAAAATCAGAAAATTAATTAGAGATTATTATAAGTCTGGGATGACAACTACTGAACTACTACTTTGCTTATGCAAACAATTAAATTTGTCTAAATCTACGGTGCATGATGTGATACAATTGTTCAAGAAAACTGAGAACATTGAAAATAATATTGCGAATAGAGGTCGAACATCAGCAATAACACCCCGTGAGGGAACTGGCCAAAATTGTAAAGGCTGATCGTCGCCAATTATTAAGAAATATGGCTTCAGAGTGGTCACAGAAGATTGGCAAAACTGTCAAACGAGAATGGACGCGACAGCAGTTAAAAAAGATTGGATATGGTTACTATAAATTATGTTTTGTTATTATTTATGTATCATACCCAATAACTTATCTGTCTCGTAGGCCAACGAAAAACCCTTGCTTACGCTTCGTCAAAAAAATAGCGATTGCAATGGGCTAGGGAAAGGACGTCTTGGACTCAAAAGCAATGGGACACCATCATATTTAGCGATGAAGCTAAATTTGTTGTAAGTGTCTGCGATATGAGAAAACGCGTCATTCGTACAAAGACAGAAACATACCATAAAGACTGCCTTAAAAGGACAGTAAAGTTTCCTGCAAGCACTATGGTTTGGGGATGTATGTCTGCCAAAGGATTAGGAAAACTGCATTTTATTGAAAGGACGCTTAATGCTGTGAAATATATTAATATTTTGGAAGAAAGTTTGCTGCCATCACTACCAAAACTGGCAGATTGTGGTGAATTCACTTTTCAGCAGGACGGAGCATCATCGCACACAGCCAAAAAAACCAAAAATTGGCTGCAATATAAGCAAATTGAGCTTTTAGATTGGCCATCAAATAGTCCAGATCTAAGCCCCATAGAAAATATTTGGTGGCTAATAAAAAAGAAAGCTTCAAAATGAGCCGCAAAGGAATATTTCGGACCTTAAAATAAAGTTGCAAGAGATGTGGGACTCAGTTCCTCGAGAACATTGCCAAAATTTGCTAAAAACAATGACTAAACGTATTAAATGTGTAATACAGGCCAGAGGCGATGTTACACAATTCTAATATTAATTAATTTGTTATACTACGCAGCGTTCGAATTAATAGTGGTCAATTTTTTCTTATCTTTTAAGTCTACCTTTTGAATAAATTACTTATAGCTTTGTTGCTGTTGAAAATATAACAAAATTTGTTTTCTCATCGTAAAGAGAATAAAATTCTCTTGTAGATAAAATACGTTATCTGTAGTAGTATTGAAAATATCGTGTGTTGGACATTGCACACTGCAAAAAGCACATGCTGTTCGAATTTATAGTGGTTGGGGCTCGTATAAAGTTCTCGTCGAAATATTAAACGCATACTTTTCACCAGAGCTAAACTAAAGTTTTGAAAGGCACTTATTCAGGAATCTCTTTCCTACAGAAGGGAAGAGCATTGCTAAATTTTTTTTAAGACTGCGTCATCAACCTCAGAAATGTGTCATTGGGAATACCAAAATAGTAGTTGAGGAAAGTTGTTTAACGAACAAAATTTTTGAAGCTGGGCCTGAGTTAATCTCAAAAATAAATTATAAGAATAATAATATACCTTTTTTCCAAATGATAGATGCCTGTCAGGTCGATGAGGGATTTAATAGACGGAGATGATGCGTACAAAAGCAGAAACTGATTCGATAAGAAATCCAGAAACCACAGGATCCATGAATGTAAATAGATCGCTTGAATGTGGAAGATGTGATCGTAAAGACCACAGTAGCATCGGTTCATCGTGTCCGGCAAGAAACTAAAAGTACAGCAAGTGCACACGGATTGAGCATTTCGCACCTAAGTACAACACAAATTTGAAACGTGAAAGACCTCAGGACAATATGGAGACACTAAACGTCATCGCATATCGAAATCAGGATATGCATAGATATGAGACTTGCAAATAAGGCAATATTAAGAAAGAATTACCCGCTACCAGTTTTCGAATCGTTTATGACCTAAAAAGTGCATACCGCCAACTGGAGCTAAGTAAATCTAGTAGATGTATAACCAAATTTAGTACTCTAATTGGTTATTATTATTCACATACAAAAGATTAATGTTCGATCAACTCTGCCACTGAAATATTTCAAAGAAGACTCGGGAACTTTTAGCACAAATGCCGTAAATACAATGTGTTTGTGAATGAGAAAAAGTTTCGTTGGAAAATGCAGCAAGTTAATTTCCTAGGACACATACTGTCGGATAGAGGCATTGAGGTGGATCCCGAAAAGGTGACAATGATCTCTCATTCAGGAAACCCAAAAGCAGAGAGGAAACTCATAGCTTTTTGGCACTTGTTACGTAAGTTGGCAAATTTATTCCCAACCTGTCCAGTCGTACAAAACTATTGAGGGGATTGTTGAAAAAGGAAAATAAACTTAATTAGGGCGAGACAAAAACAAAGCCTTTTGGAAGCCTAAAGCGTAATTTGGCTAACATTCCGAGCTTATCATATTTCGACCCAAATGACTGGACACGTCTTATAGCAGATGCCAATCCAGTGGCAATGGGAGCAGTTCTGTTTCAATTTGACACGGATGTTGAACGCACGATTATTTAATTTGCAAATCGCAGTCGAAAAACGATATTCTCAGCCTGAGAAAGAAAGTCTGGTTCTTGTGTGGGCAGGAAAAAAGTTATATTATTATTTAGCCGGATTGGAATTTGATTTGGTTACCTACCATAAACCACTAGAAACCATTTTTAAGCCAATTTCAAAGCCACCGGCATGAATTAAGAGATGGCTTTTACGCCTGCAAGCCATTAAATTTAAGGCAATTTATAAATCAGGAAAATAAAATATTTCTGATGCATTATCTCGATTATGCGGTTTCCATCAACAAATTCTAGCTGGCGCATAACTGAACATAATATATTTCGCGTTATTGAATACACTGTCGCTTCATCATTGAGCATTTCGGAAATCGTACAAGAGAGCGCAGCTGATGAGGAAATCGTGGACCCAATGACCTCTTTGGATGCGAACTCGTGGGATTACCCATTCCGTTTTGAACTTTCAACATTGCGGAAGATTCTGTTGAGAGGCACACGACTAATTATGTTATTCCGAAAGGACTTCGTACAAGGGTTCTTGAATTGGCTCATTGAGGACACCCTTTTGACTCGACAATGAAGCGACGATTCAGAATCAAGGTGTGGTGGCCACGCATCGACCGAGATACTGAAGACTTTGTAAAGTCATGCAAGAATTGTATGGTTGCATCGCAACCCCCACGTCCAACGCCGATGCAAGCAACAGTTTTTCCGACAAGCCCCTTGCATTCCATATGGCTAGTGATCTATTAGGATAGCTGACAAACGGCAAATACGTTTTCGTATTAATTGATCATTTTTCCAAGTATATGGAATTAAAGTTTTTGCAGTCCATATCGTCTGAATGAATTATCGGGGACATGAAAGATATATTTAGTCGTTTGGGTTTCTCAAAACATCTAACAACAGATAACGGAAGACAATATATCAGTAAGATTTTTGAATAATATTTTAACGCAAATGGCATTAAAGTAATAAGGACTTCGTCATATTGGCCTTGGCGAATGGTGAGATCGAAAATTTGAACCGATTGTTAGTGAAGGGACTCAAAATTACCTATTTTAATTAGACCAACTTTCAAGAGATGCAAGACTTCATGTTAATGCATATTGTCATCCCACATAGCACAAGTGGGACTTCTCCTACTGAACTTATGTTCAACCGAATGATTCATGATAAAATACCAAATGTGCAGAATATCCTGGGTGAAGTTTATGACTCGTGGGAAAAAGAAAATGATTGCATACGCAAATATAAGGGGAAAGTAAATACAGATAAAAATAGAGGAGCAAAAGAGATTGATATTAGGGTCGGCGACCAAATATTAATGAACAATATAGTATTTCCCAATTGAAAGATTTCAGATTCAGAGATGCTACTTGGACACCCTTAGACACAAAGCTCTTTGTAAAATACTCTTTGAATTCTACATGAAAGATATGAAGATATTGACAAAATTAAGTTTTGTGGAAATCCAAGAAAATTGAGCTTATATATTAAGAGACTATGGTTGAAAGAATCAAAAGCTTTACTGAAATCTGTGTAAATGACATCCGTTTGAATGTTTGATTGGAACCCTTCAATAACAATTGCTGAGAATTTTAATAAGTTAGTGGAAGTAGACCTACATTTCACAAACTCATGCTGATTGTTGAAAAGTTATTAGTTTCTCAAATGGTTTGGGAATAGCAGAAAACCTGGAGACACCTCAATAGTTTTAAACGTTGAATTTATTTCCTTACAAGACTTAAGTTCACGAAGAGAAAATTTTCAGAAATTAAGGGACCAAGAATGCAGTTCGATTGGTTTACTTAATACGGATAAGACTAAAAAGTTGATGTGAAATAGGTCTTTTGAAAAAAATTAGCAAACAGACTGGAAATGCCATGCCAATGCAATTAAAAGCTTTCTTTTTTCAAAAAAGTGTTAACGTCTTTAGCTTCGAATTGACGAAGTCATAAAAGCGTTTGGGGTCTCGCTAAAACGTTAGTCTGTACCTTCTCAAATAATCTTTGTAGCAGTGATTATAAAGTGTGGAGAAATCGGACCGAGCAACAGAATAGCGAGATATATACATATAAGATAGAGCCTGTTTCCTTATATTTTAATATATCTTTAACTTTTTATTCTTCAACTTAATTATTTTTTGTGTAAACCATAACGGTCTACTAGACAATTGTCAAGTACCAAAAGGAACACAAGCATCAAACAGAGAGTTTAATGTACAATAATCAAGTAGGAACAGTTACAGTCAAGCTTTGACTGTACAAGGTCATGGATCTTAAGTGTACATGCGTACGTTAGAGCATAAAAGATATTAAATGAACAAAAATTATAATTATTGGGTTAAAAAAATTAATTTTTGACATCGCACAGTCCGGGTATCGAACTCGTGGTCTACCGAACATGGAATGGCACAACTTGATCAATAACCGCACAAATTGTGTTATTAAGTCAAATTGTCATATTCGTATGAAAACACATAAAACTTTAAAGTGTAATGTTATTATGTGTTGTACAAAAATATCGATGCTTTCTCTAACCGCTAAAGAATAATGCCTGCTCTTTTTCACACTTTTAACCAGCTTGTGTTAGATTAGAAATAGACAATTATCAAATTTATTTTGGCAAGATGAAACAAAGTAACAACTAATGTCACAGCATCCTAACGCATTTCTTTGTCACGAATTCTTTGTTCATCATTTACATAATAATGCAGAAACATCAAGGAAAGAAATATTAGGGAGCTTCAAATTACACTTCGGTGTGGGATAATTTCCTTGTTTTTATTTAACATATGGGTATTTCCAGGATCGCGAACGCCTCATTCGTACGTCTTTAAATTAAAAAAAAAATGTGTAAAAATAATTTTTTTATAATTATTTTTTTTACGTATTTGAAGCAGTTTATCATCTTTATTTTTATTAAAAAATTCAAGCTTTGAGATCTCTTTGTTTTCAAATTATTTATAATTATTTTAATAATATTTATTAGAGATTTGTAACGTCTCATCGCGAACGCCTCAGAGTTTCCAACCAGCAAATTTTTCATCAAAAATAAAAAGACAACAAATATTAACAAACATTTATTTTAATAAGTTCTGTAACAAAGATTATTTTTATTCGAATAAGCTGTTTGAGCTGTTCGTATTTTATTTTGCTTATCGCAAAATATGTGATGCATTTTTCTAATGCCGGGAATGTGTAAAGAATTTTCCCATTTTTTTTTTAAGATAGATGAGATAACAATATCATTTTTCTCAACATACATTATTTTAATCCCAAATACATTGTTTTTAGCGCATTCGTAAAAATCGAACGCATTATGAAGCAGTACATTTTTGATTTTAGTTATTTGCCAAACTTTTCTTTTTAAGACAGCTCCAACACCATCAACTGCACCTTTGCCATGCGACGATGCAAAGTAGTTCCACTCAATAACATCGCATTTAAATTCAATTACAAAATCTGTTAAACTGTAAAGCATGTACCTGTTTTTAAATTGCGAACTACTTCCGTCGGAAAACAAGAAGATTTTTTTAAAATCTCCATGATCTTCTTTTAAAGCATTAATAATTATTGTTAAAAAATAAAAAACTTCTTCTTTGTTATGATTTAAACTATCGCTTATTACAGCCAAAGATTCAGTTTTCTTTGATGTCCACGCAACGCAAGTAAAAATAGAAACTTGTTTGTAATTAAAATGTGCACTTTGAATTTCATTTTGAAAAATTAATCTATAATTTTCTGCGAAGTCTATTTGTAATACCAGTTCTCGCGGCTTCAAATTTTTCTTGACTTCGTTCCTGGGCTCGCTTAACAAAAAAGTGCCTTTTAAACTCTGGCAATCGCACATTAATCTCATTGATCAGATCTGCCAGTGTACCAATAGTAATTCCCAAAGAGATTCTATTGTCTACTTTACTCCAAGTTTGCCATTTCATATTCACGTTCATATGCTTGAAGTGTGAAAGTGGCACCAAGTCAGAGCACACGTCGTCAGAACATTCCTTGCAATCAGTGGTCATGCATGTTTCATTAACAATATTGCAACAGACTAATTGCGAAAAGTTTACATGACTCGTTGGAATTGTTTGAATTATTTCAGCAAAACCCTTTAATAAAAAACAAAAATTTGCATGATAAATGCATACGCACATGTTATGTGGCATTTTGGTGGACAACTTCACGTGGTTTGGCCTACATTGGTAAAAAGTCGTTTTTGATATAAGAACGTTACAATTTTCTTCCTTAAATATTTGGAAAGCTTCTGATACGGTCATAATCATGAAGCGCTTTGATAATATCTCTCCATTAGAAATAAAAGTGTCTATCCTTCCTGCAGACTGTACGCTTATATCTTCACGTAAATAAAACTCTTTTACTTGGGCAAGATTGTCTTTAGTCGTCGATTCCTTTATATTTGTTTCTTCCGGAACGTACTTCTTATATTCTATAATTAAAATTTTTTTTCCAACTCTTTAGGTAAGGACTTTTCGGTCTTTTTAAGTGCTTCAGAAAAAGTCTGTTTACATTTATATGTCTGAAGAGCGTCTTTTTTTTGGATTGCATTTTGTTTAATTTTTTGCCTGTAAATCTGCTGTCTTAAATTTTTCTTTTCTTGCTGATTTTTCAAAAACTTCTTGTCCTTATTTGCAGCACTTTCTAGGTATTTTTGGCGCTTGACCGGGTCCTCTTTAATTTTTTCCCTAAACCGTTGTGATGCCTCTTTATTATTAATTTTACTCATCTGCAATAAATATAACCATATGTGGAAAAAAATTTTGTTTGGTTTTTTCCTACTTACGATTGCGAACGCCTCAAACTTGTCAATGAAAATACAACTTCCCTTTTTAAATTAAACACAAATTTTCTTTTTATATGTATTAACCACAATTAACTCTGTTTGCATATAAATTTGCAATTGCTTGTGTCCATTAGATAAGCAGTAAATGACACAAAACTACGTTTGTGATTGCGAACGCCTCACAGAATTAGCAGGCAAACGAAAGTAAAGAATTTACAGTTAGTTCATACATTCGTTGTCTGTGTTTCTATTTTCTTAGGAGTTTATTGTTGGTACAATTACGGTAAAAGAAGATTAGCAGCATAAAACAAGTATATAGTAAATAACAACAAATAACACTAAATGTCGCGAAAAAATAAAAAAACATATTTCTGAGTTTCTGTTCAAATATTTCATCACTAAAAGTAAAATATGGTAAAAACTCATTATATCATTAAAATTCAACTTATTCTTAAACAATATAAAAGAAATAAACATTGGTTTATCAACTTTTATTTTTTTGGTCGTGATGGACCTTTTTTTGGAAATGCCCATATGTAATTAAATTAAAAAGAGAGATGAACCTGAAAAACAACAACAAAAGCCTGAACAATAACAAATAAGGAAAATATATCATTGATAATAATAATCCACATGCAACTTATCGATATTGCACAAAACTTTAGTCACGCATCCGTTTTTTTTTTTATCGACATTTTTGATACAGTAAAATCACTAACCATATAAGAGATAGACTAGGCTTTTCATGAGAGCCTATTCGGCCACACTATTTTATTGCGATGCTGCCCACGAACATGTTGTGTCGTAGGACGTTGCTGTCCACCGACAAATAACTGCATAAAACCGGTTTTAGTTGCGACGGCATACGCCGCATTCGAACATGCACACGTTTGATGTTAGTTGAAGCTCTAGTATGTATGTGTGATTATGTGTATATGCGTTTTGTACTGCCGCTGCGTTCTTGAATATGTTGGTGAATACACATACATATGTTTATGCAAAATGCAATTGTGTTGAGCTATAGGCAAATTTTGTGTATTCGATTTGCAGCTAGCACAAATTGTTGTTTTTATTTTGGTTTCTTGTCTTGTGTCCTCCCTCCCCTTACCCTTGTTTTCTTCGACATCGTATTGTGACGTATTGTGTTCTGCTGCTGTAGTGATTTTATTGATTTGATTTTTTACTTTTGCTGGCGTGTGCCGACTGCACCTGTCGATCTTGTTTGAATATTGTGTTATTATTATCAATTTAGAAGTATAGACATATTATATTTAAATTTCAGCATATTTTATTGCGAGTTTATATATGTACATATATTCATGTATAATAACTCTGAATAAAATATGCTGAAATTTAAATATAATATGTCCATACTAACTATTTGCTAATAATATCAAGTTATGTCAAAATATTCAAACACAGGTGTAATCGGCGCAAGCCACCGAAATAAAACAACAACGACTTAACAAGTGCAGCACCACCAGCAGCAGCACCAACGACGTCATGTCAAAAAGACAATCACATCAGTCAAACGATGTTGAAAAGAAGATTGGCAAGGGGAGGGATTGGCAATAGCGCTCGGCAGTCGACAACAAACGAAAATAACAAAAACAATTGCTGTGAGTTGCAAAGAAGTCGCCCAAATATCCTAATGAGACTTGAAAATATCAAAATTAAAGCAATCGAATATACAAAATTTGCCTACTGCTCAACACATTTGCATTTTGCCTTATACATATGTGTATTCACCAATATATTCAAAAGCGCAAGCATTGCCCAGCGTTTCAAATTTTAGCTGTTTTGATTTTAGAATATTTCATATGCATGTATGTGTTGGTAAATGCACGTATATGACAAGATACAATTGTATGGGTGGAGCTTGTCAATTTGAGTGCTTTGCCCAGCGTTTCATATTTGTGATTTCTTAATGCCTCATTTGGATAGTTGAATAGTTTATGCTCTTCCTTGTTGCCATATATTGCTCTGGCAATAAAAACTAAGAAAGAGTAACTGCTGGTAGATATCACCCATTTTGTTTTGATTATTTTTGACTTCTCAAGTTGTTTTTTTTTGTCCTTCGGTTTCATGTATGTATACTATGCAATTATTTTTTTGTTGATGGCCTTCGTTTCGCTGTTGCTATTGTTTTGGTTGACGTTGACATTTTGGCTGCTGGTGATGCGTTTGTTGGTGTGTTCTTTTATTTCCTTGTGCCTGCGCCGATTACACCTGTTTAAGTGTTACGCACATTGCTAATATTTAAAAACAATTGCTATGGACATATTATATTTAAATTTCAGCAAATTTTATTGTTATTATTATTATTTTTATTTTTATCAAGCAAACTTAAATTATGAAATGCTTAAATAAATAACGCAGTTTTAAAATATATCAATTATTATATACATACATACATATACACTATGTATTTTTTTTGAACATTTTAATTCTAATTTAAACTAACTAAAAAAATGTAAATGAGTTAGTTTTATTTTATTTATTAAATAAATAATTATAGTAATTTTCAGAACACTTTCTAAATCGCAATCAAATTTGCTGAAATTTAAATATAATATGTCCATAGCAACTGTTTTAAAATATTATCAATGTGCGTAACACTTAAACAGTTGTAATCGGCGCAAGCACAAGGAAATAAAAAACCACATCACAAACGCACCACTAGCAGCCCAAAACGTCAACGTCAAACAAAACAATAACAACAGCCGAGCGAAGGCAAAGAAAACAAGGGGAAGGTCATCTAACAATAACAACAAATGCATATGATACATGAAACCGAAGGAGAGAAGAGAACAACTTGAGAAGTCAATAAGAAACATTGACACATTGTGAAGTCAAAAAACCGAAAATATGAAAAGCTGTGCAATGTTCGCAAATTGCCGGCAGCTCTTCACACACAATCAATTTGCTCATATACATATATTAACACATACATACTAGAGCTTCGAATAACATCAAACGTGTGTACGTTCGAATGCGGCGTACGCCGTCGCAACCAAAACCGTTTTTATGCAGTTATTTGTTGGTGGGTAGCAACGTCTTACGACCCAACATGTTCGTGGGCAGCACCGCAGTACTTTTATTTCGATGCTGCCCACCAAAAAGTCCTCATGAAAAGACCAGTCTACGTATTGTATGGTTAGTGGTAAAATGTAACAATTTTCGAATATTTGCTGTATAACTTGTTCACGTGTGAACGATTTATATTCATCGCATTACAATACTTTTCTTTAAGGTATACCAAACTTTGCAATCGAAATAAAAATTGCAGTTTGTTTTTGAAAAAACCCGTCTTACTCATTACCAACTATCTTTTGGGATGTGAAGTGGTAGGTCAGTCATGAAAATGTCCTTGTCTATATATAAGTGAGTGAACTTTGTGGTTAAAATGTTTTAAGTTGTCTGTCTAAAATATGTGTTATTTTCGACTCTTTTTAAGGTGTGATACCCAATACCCATATATAGTATAATGATACAGGAGATTGCCTTGATACGAAGAAGATTACTCTTTTATGAAGCGTTAAAGCGTTTTAGTTAATAGTTAATTTAATTAATAATTACAGCTATATACAAAATATTTCGTAGTTTCCATGAGTTTGATGATCATTTCTTTATATATTATATATATAAATAAAATCGAACTCAAATCGAATTGCTCGCTTTCACATTCGCATTCGGACGTGTTTTTTTTTTTTGCTGTCAAACTAACATTTGTGATTTTACACTTCCTGCGCCTTGTTATTAAAAAAGATTTATTGCAAACTAACAATACCTGTTCTAGACGTCGGTGTGTTTTGTCACAGTGTAATAATATTTAATATTTTACAAACATTTTGGTGTTTTAATATATCAACAATTAGTGAGGCTTAATTTTCTGTTTGCTAGAGCTTACAGTAAATTTGTGTTCTGCTTTGAACTGCTACAGCACATTTTTGGTGTATTATTACATATCGCGCTTTTTCCGTTCTCGCTCTCTTTGCGCTCTTGTGCTGTATTTTGTTGTTGGCCGTTTTGGTTATTCTTTCCTCTGTTCTTCTGTAAGTAAATAGCAGCGTAATACCCTGCTATTAACACAAATTTTAATCTTATTTCAATTTTTGGTTTCATTAAATTTTTATTTGCATTAAAAACCTGCAGTATATTTGTCTGCTATAATAAACAAGTAAGAAAGCTACAGTCGAGTTTGCTCGACTAAACCAATTTTACCATCAAAATATTATATTTTTCAAAAATATACTGAAAAAATACTAAATAAATACACCAAAAAATACCAAAATAATATATCAAAATTTTCTTTGTTCGAATTTATTAGCTTGGCGGCACTTTAGTTGGTTTATTGAACGCCAGTATTATGTCGCGGAGTGTCATAGCAACTAATTAGGCAGCACTAGCAGTTGCACGTGGTAACGCCTTATAAAAGTAATCTCCTAATAACATCTGTGTTTTTTATCCGATTGTAACCAAATTCGCAAAGATCGTTAGGATGGTGATTAGTATTGTGCGTACCAAACGTTCTAGGTTTAAAACGACGCTTGCAATTCAGTTTAT
Source organism: Drosophila pruinosa (assembly GCA_018150935.1). Lineage (NCBI taxonomy): Eukaryota > Metazoa > Arthropoda > Insecta > Diptera > Drosophilidae > Drosophila > Drosophila pruinosa. Next base: position 38,803 of record JAECWR010000236.1, on the reverse strand, counting down.
TTCAATTTGCATGGGCGGAAAGGGGCGTGGCCAAAATCAAAAACAAACTTGATCTGCGTGCAACAATAAGACATAATGTCGCGAAAAATTTGTTGCTCTATCTCTAATAGTTTCTGAGATCTAGGTGTTTATACCGACAGACGGACATGGCTATATTGTCTCATCTGTTGACGCTGATCAAGAATATATATGCTTTATGGGGTCGGAGATGCTTCCGGTAATTGTCAAATAGCCACTCGTGTGAATTAATTTTTTAAATTTTATTTTTCCTGGAAAGATCTAGATTTATCCAGAATTTTAACGAATAGCTTTTCTTGCGGAAATGAGTAGTTTTTTTTTAAATTAATTTAAAATTTTCAAAAATACCATCTATTTTGTTGTTGGCAATTCACTCTCATTTGTATGTACCGACCGCTCGTTGTTCTCTCTCACTCTCCTTTTTTTTTCTACAGTGGCCAAAATCGATTTTATGCAAACCAAATATTGCATTCATACAACATGAAGAAGAAGTGCCACGTGTGAGGTGGTGAGAAAATAATTCACCTGATATGGAGAAAAATTAAAAAACGCTACACAAGACAAGAAACCTAAATAAAAACAACAATTCGTGATAGTTGCAAATCGAACACACAAAATTTGCCTATAGCTCAACACAATTGCATTTTGTATAAGCATAGTGTATTCACTAATATATTCAATGACGCAGCAGCAGTACAAGACAATCAGCAAATGTTTAGACGTTCGAATGCAACCGCTAACGGACTAAACGAAACCGAATTTTCTGGCACATTTTTGCTCGAGCCAACATGCAACTAAAATGTGGGACAATCTCTGACTATACCGAAACGAGTGTGTGCGTTTACGCTTGTATGAAATGGTATATCTACGTATTGTATGGTTAGTGCTCTTACCCTTTGGGTAGGCGGGTACAAAAATTCGTAAATTAGAGCATAAAATGAAAAAAAATATTAATAATATATGTAAAAAATCGATTTTTGACATCGCACTGCCGGTAACCGAACCCGTGGTCTACCGAACAGCGGGTGGCACAACTCCTTTCTCAACCATTCAAACATCATGATCAATGACCACACAAATTGTGTTATTAAGTTTAATTGTTATATTCGTATGAAGAAACAAAAAACATTTAAATGTTATGTTTTTATGTGTTGTACAACAACACACTTTTAAAAATGTATATTTATGTACGTTATAAATATTTGGAGCATTAAAAAAATTTGGAATCTCTAATTTGCCCGAGCGGGCTTCGAACCGCCAACAATCGATCAACGCTCCGCTACTCAACCAACCACGCCGCCATTTCACTTTGATGACCCTGGGTAAAAATGCACTATGAGAAAATTCTAATTACGAGTATTTTCTATTAAAATTATAATCGCCAACATCCGATCAACGCTCCGCTACGCAACCACCATCTCATTTTGATGAACGTGGGTAAAAATCCAATAGACACAATTCTAATTACAAGAAATAATATACACGTATAACTTCAGATCTAGCTGGCAATATTATTTTGTCTTCGAGTGAGTGCAGTATTGGGACACTAATGTGTCGACATGTTGTGGGTCTTATTGTGAACCAGTCTTGTTCGTTTTGGAATTCCAAAATACAATTGTATTTCTTAATGAAATCCAATCCGATTATACCATCACCTGGTATAGGAAAATCATCTGGCACTACATGGAAATCATACGGTATCAATATATCTTCAACACGTATGTCCAAATCAAGTGTACCTATCGACTGTATTGTTCCTTGCCCAATTCCTGATATATTTGTTAAATTATTTCTGTTTATTAAATTTGTATTGTTGTTGCTGCATTTGAGCAACGAAATGTCTGCACCTGTATCTACCAGGAGATTAATATGCGAAGATGTTTGCATATTTTGAAATCGGACAAAAATACTTAAATTGAGATTGATTTTATAAAGCCTTACTGTTGGCTGCTTAAGGGGTTGATTGGTTTTCCGCCTGTATATGTCTTGCATTGCGGTTATTATTATTTTGGTTTTGGTTGCCACTGTAGGAACCTCGTCCTCTGTTGTTTCCTTGGTTACCTCCGCGTGAACGATATCCTCCGCGGTAACTACTTCTGCCTCTATTATTGTTGTAATAATTATTCTGGCTATTACCTCTGTTCTGGTAACTGCCTCTATTATTATTACCTCTATAATTGTTTCGTCCTCTATTATTATAGAACAAAACCGTGTTAGAGTTGCCGGTCATTTCAGTGCAACAGTGTATATATTTTTCAGTGACGCTATTCATGTCTCTGAAGTTGCCTGCTTCAAGAATTGTTTTAATTTTGTCGTTTTCACAATTCTTAGTCATTGCAGATATTGCCTCTTTCGTGGCGAATTTCTCTGCATTATCTACGTCAAGGCCGTCGTCTATGTAGGCCGCTTCAAGTGACCTACGAAGATTTTCGACTTCGGCCGTATATTGAGCTGCGGTTTTTCCGCGCTGTTGTGTATTAAGTAATTTAGCTTTTATTACATCAGGCGATTCGCCTTTAACTGATGTCTTCAGAATATTAATTATTCCCGAAATTGTCGTGGCATTATCAATTTTGTAGGCCAAGGGACCAGTAACCTTAGTTTTGATCACCTCTACGGCCAACTCTTCTTGATTGCCTTTTGTTAAGTTTGTCAATTTTAGAGCGGTGATGAACCTGTGTAAGTTCATCTTTTTGCCATCAAATTCAGGTATCGTGGACGAAATCTGTCGCATGTCTGTCATGATTGGTGTACTAGAATTTTCTGGAACTTCAGCGGGTAAATCTATTACCGCAGGGATTGTGAGATCGTGAAGATCTTCTTCCTTAAGTTCTCTTTCAGTATCTTCTATATCTGATAGTGTTTGACCAGTATTAATTGTTACTGGTATATCAAATATAGTTGGTACTGTTAGGTTTAGATTGTGCCTGCGTTTAGCAGACAACAAGTTGTCACGAAACCTATTTAGGAGTGTGGATACCTGGGTCAAATGTTCCCTTGTCAACAACCTCTTATTATTATTTAATAATTGGCGTGCTTCATTAAAGCATTCTACCAATATTTGTACGTGTCTATTAAGAGTTCCTTCTAGGATGTCTCTGTTTTGACTTACGCAGTTGTACGACTTATCGAACGTCATCTTTATTTCCGTGAGTTGTGACTTTATTGTCTGCCACTCCATTAATATTGTTGTTCACAATATATATTTAGCGGTGCAGACGAACTTTTATGGTTATTATTTGTCCCAGGTATAGATTATCCTCTATTACCTCTACTACTTTTACGTAGGGTAATGTTTCTAGTACTATACCCTTTTCTCTCTTAGAGCAGTGTATGAGAGGTGAGAATGATGTTTCGTGCATATCCATGTATGCCGTTTCAAACTCACTTACGTTTATGAACGTATGAAATTGTCTCAATACACTTAAAGCTCTTAATATGAATAGAGGGTCTTTGTTTAGTGTTTCACTTATGAAACTCATTTAATTGCATTTGGTTTAGTTCTGACTGTCGTCAAAACCAAATCAGCGTAATGGAAATATAAATTTTTTAAGATTGTGTAGCTGTTTAAACCAGCTTGTTTAAATCAGCTCCTGGCCTGCCGATCTTGTTAAATATTTCTTCTTCAATTGCTTATGATGCATTGAATAAAGTTTATATAGGATCGCAGCCATTAATATTGCTATTATAACAAGCAATAGAGTTTCTATGGAGCTCAAAAGCTCTGTATGTCCTGTTTCTATTTTGTTCACGACGTTTGCCGTCGGATTTTCTACTTTAGACTGGGTTTTACCCATCTTGAAATGTTGAGGTCAGTATCTATTGGAATGTCTGGTTTGATTATTCGATTAAAATTTCAAGAAAAAAAAAAGAATTTTTTTTTAAGTTGAGACTTGCATTTTCATGCAGAATGTTTTTATTATAGTTTTGTATATAAAATTTTTTTTATAAAATTAATAATTTGGAATTATTCACTTAACCTTTTACATCTTCCTACCTAATTGTCGTCTGGCTTTACGGGCCAGACTGCTACCAAGCGTCGTTATCAACGCTAGGTTTAACATGTATTTACTTAATTTAAGATAATGTTAAAGTATTGTTTTTAAATTATCATCGGTGTGCGCACTATGGAGCGCTGCCGGTCCGCTGCGTTTTCTTCGTCTGTTGGCCCGCCTTGGTACGGCGGGCGTTGCCGGTGCTGGCTGCACTGGCTGTTGTCCGCTGCAGCTTCTACGTCTGTTGGCCCGCCTTGGTACGGCGGGCGTTGCCGGTGCTGGCTGCACTGGCTGTTGTCGCTGATGGTGCTGCCGTGTGATGGCAGGTAGACTCGCAATGGGGCGAGTATAAAGGTCCCTCGCAGTCCGCTGGGCAGCGCCGCGTTGGTTTTGGTAACGGTTGTGCTTGTGCTGGTGGTTATGTTCGAATGTGTTTTTGATTAATCATATTTTATTATTTGTGTATTTAAATCTGAGCAAGTTTGTGTGGCAGTTTTTCGTTCTTGTTTGAACTCTAGCAAGTGGTCTAGCTCTTCTTGGAGCGTTTGTGCAACTGACCAAGGTGGTGGTGTCTGCTGTGCGTATAACAACCACTTCAAGTGGGCTATACGCTTCTTCAGTTTTGTTGCGACACCCCCACGATGCTTGCCCATGCCAACACTAAACTCAACTCACTCAGATTTCTTGTGCTTTGTATCCATCCAGCGTTGTTGATTCCAATGCCCAGCGGTGCTGTTGTCGATGTCCAACGTTGCTGTTTCTGTTTCTTCTTGTTATTCATATTACTGCTGCTCCTGTCCTAGGTCCTCCAGGACCCATGTCACGGGCGCCATGTTATGTTGCCCCAACGATTTAGGTATAATGTATGTAGGAGCGAGGCACATCTGTGCCGATTGATTGTCTTTTTCCGAATGTTTTATTAAAGTTCAAAACTGTGAGCGTGCAAGCTCTGATTCTTATATCTAACACTTATGTTTGTAATTATGTACTTATGTACTAAGGGGAATGTTCATGTATGAATATGTGTATATATTCATAAGTGGGCTAGCGCTGCATTGGGAAACGCGCGGTCAGCATAACTGTAGGTATGCATGCATGTACATCCGTATGTATGTACGCTGCCTTCAAGCGGAAGACTTGAAGCGCAGGCTCAAGTTACGTTATTTGCGACATTGCCGTTGTATATTTATGCAACGACAATGTTGTTGCGCTTATGTGTATACATATATTCACATTAATCGATTTAGGGCATGAGTTGTGCAGAAGGCACCTCAATGTACAGTTGCGGTTAAAAAAATAGCACCATGACCACAATTTTTTTCGTCTTAATTTTTTTTTACTTTTTGGACACTTTTTGATTATTTTACTTACTAAACTTAAAAGATACAATGATTATCAAATAATAAATGAAAAAAGTTAGTGGGTCTTAGCGGATTTTTTTTTAAATAATTGCAAAAAACAAAGAATGCCTCAAATTCAGGCGGTAACAATAATAGCACTATTAGTCGAAGTTGGCTTAAAACTAAATAAGGAAACAAAAAAAATATCCGGGAAATATTAAATATTTAAGGAAACGTATTCTAAAGTAATAATAATAATATTAATATTTTGTTGAGTAGCTTTTATTGGCGATCACAGCTGCACAACGTCTCGGCATGGAGTCCACTAAGTTTTGGCACCTCTCTTTGGGAATTTTGTTCCACGTGTCCTCTACAACGGACCAAAGGTCCTTGTTACTCCGGGGCTTGGCTTCAGAAACGTTTTTCTTGATATCAGCCCAAAGATTTTCTATTGGATTCAAATCCGGCGACTGGGCAGGCCATCCCAAAAGGCGGATCGAATTATCCTCGAACCATTTCCGAGCAGTCTTGCTGGTGTGTTTAGGATCGTTGTCCTGTTGGAACACCCAAATCAAAGGCATTGCCTTCTCGGCATATGGCAACATGATATTTTTCAATATGTCCGTGTAAACATGTTGGTCCATAATGGTTTTTATCCAGTATATCGGACCTACTCAATAGTATGAAAAACAAGCCCACATCATTATATTTGACCCTCCGTGTTTTACCGACTTACAAGTAAAATGGGGATTGTATTCCGCTTTTGGTGGATGCCGAACATATAATCGAGAGCCTTTTCTGCCAAACAAAACTATTTTGCTTTCGTCTGACCACAAAATCTTGCGCCATTTCTCCACGGGCCAATCTTGGTGCAACTTGGCAAACTGTATGCGCTTTGCCACATGCTTCGCTGCCAAAAGTGGGGCTTTCCTTGGACTGCGGGCATTAAGTTCATTTGGCCTCAAACGTTTGCGAACTATTTCCACGCTTGGGGCTATCTTAAGATCCTTTTTTAGCTCCATAGCTGGCTTAAAAGGCTCCTTCTTGCTTTGGCAAACCAAGCGCGGGACCCCCTTTGGAGTCATTGCGGCCTTTCTTCCTCGTGTTTCGGCTTTTTTTTATACAATATTGCGTTGAGGATCATTTTATTTGAACAGCCGATAATTCGCCCAATTTCGGCATAAGTTTTGCCTTCTGAGATCATGCTTTTGATCCTTATTCTTCCTTCGTCACTGCAACGTTGTCCTCGACCCATAGCTTGAGAAAACTTCATTTTTTTTTGGATAAAACTTAATATCAACCTTAAATGTGATCCCCTTTTTAAAATTTGGTTGCAATTTCGATAAATAAATCACTTGTATTACTTTTATTCACGTAAACACGTCAATGGTGCTATTATTGTTACCGCCTGAATTTGAGGCATTCTTTGTTTTTTGCAATTATTTAAAAAAAATTCCGCTAAGACCCACTAACTTTTTTCATTTATTATTTGATAATCATTGTATCTTTTAAGTTTAGTAAGTAAAAGAATCAAAAAGTGTCCAAAAAGTAAAAAAAAATTAAGACGAAAAAAATTGTGGTCATAGTGCTATTTTTTTAACCGCAGCTGTATATATGTACAATATATATATGTACATTGTTACCCATGCTATGAGTCGCTTATATTGCGCTCATTGTTCTTTATGTAATGATGCACATGTATTTATGTACATGTACATCTTGAGTCGCCAAAATGCGCTCGTTCATTAGGTATTCATAGAACATGATAATGTAGGTATTTGAATACTCTACAAAAATAATATTTGTGAAAAAATTAAAAAAATTCTAAGATGAACTGTCCGATATTTGAAATCAGTACCTTTCAACTGAGCCTTCCTACTTCTATATCTTCCATGATTATCGTCCGATGGGTCGTAGGACAAACGCTGTATGTCTATAATTATGCTGTGAATATGTTTTTAGTGGCTTACAGAGGTGCAAAGGGGCGTGGCCAGCTGCGTTACACGACATAGGCTGTCAATCATTATAGGGCATTAAAATATTTTTTTAATAAATACATTAAAGGATTAAAACAAATAAACACACGTATACATACTCCTTTTTTCTTCCTTCACAAACTACAAATTTTACTATGCAACTTAATTTTGATGAAACATAACAATCAAAGTGTTATTTAAAACAAGTAAAAACGGCTACAGTCAAGCTTTGACTGTACGAGGTCATGGATTTTAAGTATACATGCGGAAGTTAGAGCATAAAAGAAGATATTCTTGAAACGTAGAGTTTAATAATGTTATAAAATTATGAAAATTATAGTAATATTCATGCGGAAGTTAGAGCATAAAAGAAGATATTCTTGAAACCTAGCGTTTAATAATGTTATAAAATTATGAAAATTATTATAATTATTGGATAAAACAAGTAAGAAAGCTACAAGCTACTGTCGAGTTTGCTCGACTGTGAGATACCTGTCACCTAATTTTACTGAATGGAAGAATAATAAAGAGCGACCATCGAAATATTATATTTTTCAAAAAATATATTAAAAATATACCGAAATAAATTTTGTTCAAAATGATGAGCTTGGTAGCACTTCATTATGTTTATTGAACACCATTATTATGTCACTGAGGGACAACTAGCTGAACAGGTGCAGCTTCACCCGATTTCGCCTTATGTAATTCGTAAATAACTTCTTAGTAATTCGTTAATAACTTCTGTGTTTTTTGTCGGATTGTAACCAAATTCAAGCTTTTACATGATGCTTGTTCCTTTTTTTCGATTTACGTGGGCAGAAGGGGCCGTGGCCAACATCTAACATAAACTTCATCTGCCTACCGAGTTTTTACATGATGTTTCTAAATTGGATAGCTCTAGCTTTTGTAGTCTCTGAGATCTAGATGTTCACACAGACAGACGGACAGACAGACAGAGCTATATCGACTCGGCTGTTGATGCTGATCAATAATATAAATAGTTTATGGGATCGCAGACGCCTCCTTCTGCTTGTTACGCACATTCGGACAAACGCAAAAGGTCATGACTTTTTTAAAATCCATGACCTAAATATAGGAAACAGTAATACAGATATTAAAGCGTACGCACACATATATATCAATCAAGAAAGTCGACACTGACGCACTTAACTACACACAATGTACTTCTATACTAAGTATACCATTTCATATACAAAATACTACAAAAACATCTCAGTACTTTTAAGCCTTTTTAACTAAAAATAGCGTTTTACCTCATTACTAACGTTAAGTATAGAAAAACCAAATTTAACTATATAAAAACAAAGACCAAACTCTAAATTGAACAATCACATCCATAAAATAATTAGGTGTCCACTATTGGGAAAGTTAAAAGACTTATCTCAAACACTAGGAGAAAGATAAGAGCTAGTGCTGGTCTAACGATCATTAGGGAACATCACCAATGAATTCGACATCGAGCTCTCCTCTACCTAACCCAGCTTCAATACAACAAACCAATATGAACTCTCTTAAAATCCCGAACGTGATCCGCTTCCTACCGCCTTATGACATAACCCTAAAAAACTCAGCAATTTCATGTCTTGGACGTTGACGTACTAAAGGCAGTACGAACAAGTGGCCCAGCTACGCCAAGCACGGGCTTGTTAACGCACGGACACAGGCAGACACAACCACCCGCCCATCCGAACGAGAGGCATACCGGATAACGTGCGGGAACGGAACGCTAACAATTTACACAGACGATAGAGACAGATAGACAAAACAATTTAACAATATTAATAATAATAATTGTTGTTGAATATATGAAAGTGGACTGTAGTTTTCCTTTTCTACAGGTGACAAACTTTATTTTCTTTTACGACCACACAAAACGGTGGCTTCATCTCTTCATCTTGTTCTTCACTCTGCCTTTTTTGCTATTCACATGTTTTGGGGTGAGTTTATCGGTATCGATGACAAGGTCAAGATAAGATTATTCTATAGATTAACATATGTAGCTTAACATAAGAGATTTGAATTCAACTATTTAACGTTCTTATTTCTAACCAATAATAATAATAATAATAATAATAATAATAACAATAATAATAAGAATAATAATAATAATAAGAATAATAATAATAATAATAATAATAATAATAATAATAATAATAATAATAATAATAATAATAATAATAATAATAATAATAATAATAATAATAATAATAATAATAATAATAATAATAATAATAATAATAATAATAATAATAATAATAATAATAATAATAATAATAATAATAATAATAATAATAATAATAATAATAATAATAATAATAATAATAATAATAATAATAATAATAATAATAATAATAATAATAATAATAATAATAATAATAATAATAATAATAATAATAATAATAATAATAATAATAATAATAATAATAATAATAATAATAATAATAATAATAATAATAATAATAATAATAATAATAATAATAATAATAATAATAATAATAATAATAATAATAATAATAATAATAATAATAATAATAATAATAATAATAATAATAATAATAATAATAATAATAATAATAATAATAATAATAATAATAATAATAATAATAATAATAATAATAATAATAATAATAATAATAATAATAATAATAATAATAATAATAATAATAATAATAATAATAATAATAATAATAATAATAATAATAATAATAACAATGATTATAATATTAAAAATAAGTATACTTAACTACGAGATAAGTTTTTTAAAAGTAAGGTTTTCATCATAAAGATAGTGTTAGTATTGCAAATCACAATATCATTTTTATTTAATTTACACACAAAATACGAAAAGGATTATGATTGGCATAGTTAGTTATATAACGGGAAACAAATAGAGGAATAAAATTTCGAGTCGTTCTGACCGGAACACAAAGCTAATCTGACTTGTCAACTGCACGGAATCAATTTCAACAATAATTAGTCTATGTAGACACACTACACCTAGCATAGTTCTACGGAAAGAGAAGGAAGGTTTTGTAATAAAAGTCTACTACGATACGATGCCAATCTGATAGTGGAATTCCAGTTAAGACTACGAGGAGCAAAGAGAATAAACTGTTTCTGCACAGATTCAAGCCTATCTTGATGAACCCTATACTGGAGAAACTAGATATTTGATCCATACTCAAGAATTTAACGAACCAGTAAAAAATATATGAATGTTTTGTTATGTAGGGATCGTCAAATTTCTTTGACTAATATTTAACAAATCCAAGGACACCCATGGCTCTATTGGTAGCAGACAAAATAATTTTATCAAATTTTAATTTTTAATCAATAAGGATATCAAAATCAATTACTGTCTCTACTCTATTCGCTTAAGTTGTGCAGCATTAAGATCATTTCTTAAATGGGGAATGCCCCCGAAAAATGAAATAAGTTTAGATTTAATAAATTTAATGCACACCACAATTGCGAACAATCAAGGTCAGATTGCAATCTGAGATTATTTAAGGGAGCATTGAAAGTCCGATAAATCTTTGCATCATCCACATGCATGTGTATGCGCGAGTATGAAATAACGTACGGAAGATCTTTTATTAATAATGTAAACAGCAACGGGCCTAAATGACTTCCTTGGGGTATGCCGGAAGTAACTTAGACGGTCTTAGACACAGAGCCCTTAAAAAATACCTTTCGAATTCTACTTCAAATAAATATATTATAGAATAATATAAATATATAATAGATATAAAGATATCCACAAACCTATGGTTGACGGAAACAAAACCCTTATTGAAATCAGTGTAAATGAAATCCGTTTGCATCTTTGATTCGAACCCTTTAATAACTATTGATGAAAATTCTATAAAGTTAGTAGCAGACCTACATTTCACAAACCCATGCTGTTAGGGTAAAATTGTAGATTTACAGCAGTGTTGCAGTTGAGAAGTCATTAGTTTGTCAAATACTTTGGGAATAGCAGACAACTTGGGTATACCTCTATAGTTATGGATTTGACTTATTTCTTTTTTTCAACAGAGGAATCAAATAAGACTCTTTCCAACGATTAGGGAAACGGCACAACTCTACAGGCAATTTTTTAAAAAAATAATGTTGCTGGAAGTATTGACGTCTTCCGCTTAAAGTTGGCGAAGTCACTTTCTCAAATAATCCTTATAGCAATGATTATTCAGGGTGGAGAAATCGGAACGAGCAATAGCATAGAGAAAAAAATATAAGAGAGAGCCTATTTACTTATATTTAGGTCATAGATTTTAAAAATTCATGATATTGTGGGCTTGTGCGAATGTGCATAAGAGCAGAAGGAGAAGTTTGCGATCCCATAAAGTAAACCACTAAAAATACATTCACAGAGAGTTTAATGTAGAGTAAAAAACCTCAATTGCATTATCCAGATCATTCGCTCGTATTCGCATTCGCATTCGGACGTGTTTTTTTTTTGCTGTCAACTATCATTTGTTATTTTACCCTACCTGCGCCTTGTTATTAAATAATTTTGTTTGCAAACTAACAATACCTGTGCTATACGTCGGAGTGTTTAGTCACAGTGTAATAATATTGAATAATTTACAATTAATTCTGTGTTTTAATGTATCAACAATTTGTGAAGCCTAATTTTCTGTTTGTGAGAGCTTACAGTAAATTTGTGTTTTGTTTTGAACTGCTACAGCACATTGTTGGTATATCATTGCATATCGCGCTCTTTCCGATCTCGGGCACTTTCCGCTCTCGCGCTCTTTGTGCTGTGTTTTGTTGTTGGCCGTTTTGGCTATTCTTTTCTCTGCTTTCGTCGCGCCCGCGATTGTGATTTTGTGCTTGCTGTTTTTCTGTAAGTAGATATCAGCGTACTAATACCCTGTTATTAACACAAATTTTTTTTATTCTTATTTCAATTTTTGGTTTCATTAAATTTTTATTTGCATCAAAAACCTGCAGTATGTTTGTCTGCTATAATAAAAAATGCCGTGTACCAGCAAGCGCAAAAATGGGTTTCGTTTGCTGCTGGCTCTGTGACAATGTTTCACATGAAAAATGTGCTGGCTTCACCGGCCGTATAGTCGACCTAATTGGCTCAAAATCTGGTTTAAGATGGACATGTGAGTCATGCAGGGATGTTGAAATGGATATTGCGGGATTCATACGTCAGACGAAGCAAGGCTTTGGTGATCTATTCGCAGGTTTCAAAAAACTTGCGGATAGTTTCGCAACTTTGGACTCTGGGTTTAAGGGCATGAAGCTTTTAACTGAGTCTCCAAAGCGTAAAAAAGCTAATACTCGTTTGTCCATTGGCCCTAACGAACTTGATGTCTCTGAACTGGTCAACAACTCGTCTGTTCCGAATAATCTAATGTCATTTACGTCTCCCACCCCTCGACACTCGTCAGCGTCAATGATTGCCAACAATGACATTGTTCCCATGGATGTCATTTGTTCTGATCCCGTTTCAGTCTCGGTACCTGCAGTAGTTGTTAATGTTACAGAGACTCAACATGATCAACCTTCTGCTGTACCTAACGTTCTACCAGCTAGTACAGATGCTTCTATCTCGACTTCTGCTACAGTTGCTCAGAACACTATAGTAGGTGTCCCACCTATGAAACAAATTTTTGTTTCTAGGCTTGCCCCTAATACGTCATCTGACGACATTAGGACCTTTATTCGGTCCAAAATTCAAGCATCATTAAAGGTGGAAAAATTTAACTTCTCATATGAACGGGAAATCGCATCATTCAAAATAAGTGTTCCTGCCCAGCATTTTAGTAAAGTTTGCTCAAAAGACTTCTGGCCGGAATACTTAATTATTAAAGAGTATGTAAATAAAAAGAAAAATCGGCCACCGATTTTACTTCCAAATATTACCACTAATTCCTCTAAGCCTCAAACTCCATCTGATAGCTCAAAAAACTAACTTCTCTCCTGCTTGGCTATCAAAATGTAAGAGGCCTTTGTAGTAAACTTAATAATGTTTATTTAGATAGCTTAAATTTTCCTTTTCATGTCATTGCCTTCACTGAAACTTGGTTAAAGCATGATATTCTGAATACTGAAATCTTTACTAACAAATTTTCTGTCTATAGACGTGATCGCATGCAGCGTCGTGGTGGTGGTGTACTTATTGCTGTCGATGCTGATATCTCTTCTGAGCACGTAGATTAAGGTAGTGATTTAGATATCGAATTTGTAGCTGTAAAACTAATTTATTGTAGTTTTAGTATCTTTATATCCTCCTGCCTCAGATAACTCTCTGTATTTATCCCATTTTTCTGTAATCAATAGTATTTCTGAAATGCTTTCTTATCGTGATTTCTTAATAGTTCTGGGAGATTTTAATATTTCTGGTATTTCGTGGCTTTCGTCATGTGAGTCCAACGTATTGAATCCTTCGTCAACTCATGTCTTTGTTGATAGCCTTTTTGATATAGCTTTGTCTCAAACCAATTCTATACCAAATTGTCTAGGAAAAATGCTTGATCTGATTTTTGTTTTGGATCCCAATACCTGCACGGTGTCCAGATTAAATCCTATTTCCTCACCTGAGGATCCCGACCACCCTACTCTGGAGGTGCTGATTGACTTACCAGCAAGTGTTTCGGTTGCAGGTGTTTTACCGGAGAAGCAAGTTCGTTGTTTTCGGAAGACCGATTTTAAAAAACTTTCTTTGCTTCTTTCACGTACTGACTGGTCCCAACCTTCTTCGTGTATTGACCTGGACAAGGCAGTTGAAATTTTTTATTCTACATTAAACTCTCTGTTTGATGCTTGTGTTCCCTTTGGTACTCCACAATTGTCTAATAGACCGTTATGGTTTACCAAAGAACTAACAAAGTTAAAGAATAAAAAATCAAAGCTATACAAAAAATATAATGAAACTAGCTCTCTTATATTTTTCACGCTACTCTGTTGCTCGGTCCGATTTCTCCACGCTAAATAATCTTTGCTACAAGGATTATTTGAGAAAGTGCGGACTTACGTTTCAGCGTGACCCGAAACGCTTCTATGACTTCGTTAATTCGAAGCGAAAGACGTCAACACTTCCAACAACATTATTTTATGAAAAAAGGACAGCTTTTAATGATCGTGGCATTGCCGATCTGTTTGCTGATTTTTTTCAAACGACCTATTCCACATCAACTTTTTATAGAGCCCTGTCTTATCCGTATCAAGTAAACCAAGCGAATTGCATTTTTGGTCCCTTACTTTCTGTAAGTTTACTCTTACGTGAACTTAAGTCATGTAAACCAGTTTTCTCTCCTGGCCCTGACGGCGTTCCTAGTTGCATGCTTAGGTTCTGTGCTGTAAATCTATAATTTCACCCTACCAGCATGGATTTGTGAAATGTAGGTCTACTACCACTAACTTATTAGAATTCTCATCAATTGTTATTGAAGGGTTCCAATCAAAAATGCAAACGGATGCCATTTACACTGATTTCAGTAAGGCTTTTGATTCTGTCAACCATAGTCTCTTATTATGCAAGCTCAATCTTCTTGGATTTCCACAGAACTTAATTTTGTGGATATCTTCATATCTTTCATTTAGAATTCAAAGAGTATTTTACAAGGGCTCTGTGTCCAAGACTGTCCAAGTCACTTCCGGCGTACCCCAAGGAAGTCATTTAGGCCCATTGCTGTTTACATTATTTATAAATGATCTACCGTCCGTTATATCATACTCTCGCATACTTATATATGCAGATGATGTTAAGATTTGTCTGACTTTTAATGATCCCATAAATAGCCTCAGATTGCAATCTGACCTTGATTGTTTTCAATCGTGGTGTGCTATAAATTTATTAAATCTTAATTGCAATAAATGTAAACTTATGACATTTTTAGGGGTATTCTCCATTTAAATAATTATCATCTTAATGATACTCCACTTGAGCGAATAGAGTCAGTAACTGATTTAGGTATCCTTCTTGATTCAAAATTAAAATTTGATAAGCATATTTTGGCTGTTTCTAATAGAGCCATGGGTGTGCTTGGATTTATTAAACGTTGGTCAAAAGAATTTAACGATCCCTACATTACTAAACACTTGTACATCTCACTGGTTCGTCCTATTCTTGAGTATGGATCTAATATCTGGTTCCCCCAGTATAGGGGTCATCAAGATAGGTTTGAATCAGTGCAGAAACAATTTCTTCTTTTTGCTCTTCGTAGTCTTAGCTGGAATCCCACAATTAGATTGCCTTCTTATAGTAGTAGATTGTTTTGTCTGTGTTAAGTGTTCGTGACCTCCGTTCCCGCACGTTATGCGGTTGCCCCTCGGTCGGATGGGCGGGTGGTCGTGTCTGCCTAGTTCCGCGCGTTAACAAGCCCGAGCTTGGTGTCGCTGGGCCACTTGATCGTACTGCCGTTAGTACGTCAACGTCCAAGATATTATACACGAAGGAAGTTAAGACTAGTCAGTGTGTGAAAGAAGCTGAGAAAGTTTTTTACAATCGGTATTCCGAAAACACCGATCTCGCTCCTCCGGTAAATCACCTGAACCCGAAACCATTGTTGGGAGGTCAATCAACACTTCCAGAGTAGGGTGGTAAGAATCCTCAGGTGAGGCAATGGGGGTAGACCTAGACACCGTGCAGATATTGGGATCCAACACAAAAATGAAATCAAGCATTCTAACTAGACAATTTGATATAGCATTGATTTGAGACAATGCTATTTTAAAAGACTTTCAACAAAAACGTTAGTTGACGAAGGATTCAATACATTGGACTCACATGACGAAAGCCAAGAGATTCCGGAGATATTAAAATCTCAAAGAACTATTAGAAAATCAGGAACAGAAAACATTTCGGAAATACTATTTATTACAGAAAAATTAGATAATTATAAAGAGTTATCTGAAGTTGGTGGAATATAGGAACAGGTAATAAACACACTAATACTACCGAGGACTAATTTTACAACTAAAATTGCAATATCATTATTAATACACAAGTCAATAGATACAGAGGAGATATCAGCATCGATCGACAAGATCGACAAGATCACCACCACCGCATGCGATCAATTCTATATACAGAAAAATTATTAGACATAATTTCAGTTCGTAACACATAAATCATACCCTTACCAAGTTTAGTTAGTGTACTGACATGAAAAAGAAAAGATAAGCTATTTAATTATAGATTATTCAAATTATTACAAAAAGCCCTTACATTTTGACAGACAATTACCAATTTGTATTACGCTTAGAAGAACTAATAGTGACACTAGGAAACGAAATTGGAGGCCGATTTTACTTTTTGTTTACAGATTCTTTTATAATTAGGTGCTTCGGCCAGAATTCTTTGCATGAGATTGTACTAACATTTTCTACCGGACCACTAATTTTGAATGTTGAAATTTCCCGTTTAAAAATGGCTTGAGTTTTGGACCGGATAAAGGTCTTAACATCGTCAGTTGGCGTTCCAAGGCAAGCCTTGAAACAAAAACTTATTTCATCGGTGGAACACCTACTAAGGTATTCTGGGCAACTATAGCTGAAGTTGATATAGAAGCTTCTACATTTGTTGATGTCTCAGGTAGGTATCTCAGAGTGTTGAACATGTTGAATTTATTCACAGAGTCAACCTCTGTTGTAACCGAAACAGAAGCGGGATCTCAACAAATGTTGTTGTCAGCTAATTGGAACACCGAAGAGTGTCGAGAAGAGGGAAATGCGGAGGACATGAGTTCTAAATTTATATTAGTAACGGACAAGGTAGGTTCGTTCTCAGGAATATGGAGTTTACTAGAGCCAATGAACAGAGGAGTAATAGTCTTTTGTCGCTTTAGAGACTCATTTAAGAGTTTCATACCCTTACACCCAGACTTCAAGGTTAAAAAGGTATAAGCAAGTTCCTTAAAACCAACTCAAAACCTATCTTCGTTGGCCATACGTTAACCTTAAATCTGACTTTGAACTAATCAGGTCAACAGTACGGCCGTTCAAGACCGCACATTTCTCATAGGATACATTATCACACAGCCAGCACCAAACAAACACCATTTTAGCGTTTGCTAGAACGCGGCCTTTTTTGTTAATGCAGACAAACATATTGAAAATTCATATATACAAATAAGAAAGCTACTGTCGAGTTTGCTCGACTGTGAGATACACGCCACCCAATTTTATCATCGAAATATTATATTTTTCAAAAATATACTGAAAACGATTTATGATTTACGGGGGCGGACAGACGGGCATGACTATATCGTGTTTGGGTAGAAGGGTATAAAAACAAATAAATCACACTGAAACGGTATTAAGGCAAAATATGAATATAAATAAAAACAAGTAAGAAAGCTACTGTCGAGTGTGCTCGACAGTGAGATACCCGCCACCCAATTTCACCATCAAAATATTATATTTTTCAAAAATATACTGAAAAATTATACTAAAAATATACCAAAATTATTTACCAAAATTTTCTTTGTTCGAAATTTTAGCTTTACCCTTTGGTAGAAGGGTATAAAAAGGAATCAAAAATAGCAAGACACTCAAGGTTTTATTAAAAAGTTGATACTGATATTTGCTTACCAGAGAGAAAGAGCAAAGGAAAACACAAAACACAATGAGAGCAAGCGCGAGAGTTAACAGTTGAGACTGTTTTTCCAGTGATATCCCCAAAAACGACCGTTGTCCAGATTAAATTATTAAAAGGTTGTCTCAATTTTGTATGTATGATTCCTTTAATATTTTACGAATCGTTGTTAATCTGAAGACTGCTGTACTTGAACTGATCTTACTTAGCTAACTTATTCTGAAGATGACCGCTGCTGTTGCCCATAAATGCTGAGTTAGATATTTTCCAAATCCGCCACATGCCGACTCTGTTGCAATCGTCGGGGGCGTCGAACTAGTGGTCAGGCCATCAAATATTGTGCCGACCAGGCAAAATTCTGGAGTGGTCGCTGGATGACTACATTGTTGGTCATTATGAAAGAAAACCTCTGAGTTCTCATAAATATTATCATTGATCACGATGGAGCAGTTGTTATAATTGATGATCGTTGTTCCGTTTATAAAGAAGGGAGTGGAAAGCTAGATTCCGCTCTGGAAAGTTTGTTGGTTGCTACTATCCAGTGTTGCTCAGGTTGGAAGATATTTTCATCTTGATCCGACCACTCTGCCTTGCAATTTGCGTTTTTTTTTTAACTGCATGTCTCTCAGGCATTCCTTGTTTATGAAGTTGTTTTGGGCTTCTAGGATTTCGCAAAAGTACACGTTGTTAATTCTTGGGCATTTTTTGGAGAAACTCAAGATATTATTTAATTTTGTGGTTTATATGATAAATTTGTGTAGAGATATATAATAAGTGCCATTAAAGGGTATTGGTATAATATGTGATACATTAAAAATTTCTTTCTCAAAAATAGGTTGTTTGGTTATGCAGGCCGCCGATAACAACAGCTCATCATAAATTTGTTTTATTTCATCATTGTCATTTTTTGTACATTGCTCTGTGCAGCAATAGATTTTTGCATTCTCCTCTGTGCTGTGTTCCTCTCTCCCCCAATAGAGAGCGAGCACAGTCGTTAAATCTTAATTTAGTTACTCTTGCTTATCCGTGTCAATCTCGCCAGTACTGCCGTCGTACACTTTTACTTTAATCGCTTCGGTAACGGGCACTGCCGCCCGTTAAAAATCGTTAGTAAAGTTAAGAAACTGTTCATCTCACCCCCCCAAAGTTACAGCACTGTGTGGCAAGAAATAAACTGAAATATAAATTGAAATTTAAGCTTTAGCGTTTTTTAGTTGCTACACCATTTGTCCAAGTCAGTGAAAAAGCTCAATGCCTAAACATAGGTATTCTTATATGAAAAATAATTTTTGTGTTCTTAGTTTCTACTTCGACATAATTTTTATATTTTGTTGTTCAATAATTTGCAAAACATATGTACTTTAATTCCGAAATGGGTAGAATGAATTTGGGGATAATGTTAAATATGGTCAAGATCATACTCTCGGCGACATTACTAATATGCGATTGCAGTAGTTCAATATTATTATTTAGTTTATTCTGTATTTGGAGAAAATAAATTTTTGACTCTTCTTCCTGAAATTCTTTCTGAATTCCATTTTTAAAATTATGAAAGTAATCTTGAATTTGCATCTGTTCTTCTAGCATTTTAGATACTTGTTTGAATACCTCGACTCTTTCAGTCTGACTGTATCTAAAGGGTCTGACAAATACAGGAATGTTATCTGTTGTTTGAATGTTGTGTTTAACTGTACTTGAAAAGGTTAGTTTTTCTCCGTCCTGAGAGAAGAATTTTTGTATTTCGTTTAAGTGTTCGGTTTTTAGATTGACATTTAAGGTTATTTTTTCTTTAGACATAATAGAACCGTGATCAATAACTGTGTTTATTTCAATAAAATCATGCGCATTGTAACGGTGACTTCGATTGGTGTTTTCATATACAGTCGTTGATCCTCACTTCAGTAGCTTACCACTTCCATGTAACTGTCATAGTTATAGGCCATATATAGACCACCAGTAATGAACAAATCCTGTATAAAGCGGACGTCATTGCACCAAAAGGTCCCATTATCAATGTCAACCGGAATTTTAACAATATATTTTGATTGGTGTGCAGAATAACTTTGTCTGTTGTTTTAGTTGTTTATGCAGTTGGAAAATGAAAAATCTTGTCACTAATAACTCTTGGGATACGTTTACAATTCCTTCTAGTATTTCCAGGACCTTCATTCCTAACAGACCATCGAAGAAATTATGAAACTTAAATAACAACAAGGTATGCGATTCGTCATTATTATATTGTTTAAAAAGTTTGATTTTTGTCATGTTCTTTACATAGTGATTGCATAAGGCTGTTTTTATTCTAACTGGTGATTCAAGCTGAATTTGATCTTTGGATTTCACCAATTCGGGGCTAATAAAAGATGACATAGCACCGGAGTCTATCAAAAATTTTTAAAGTTTTCCTAGGGCTAGATCCAACATAACATAACGGAGTGGTGAACTCACCTCAATTTTTTCTAAGTAGCTGGTCTGGTTGACGAGGCTTCTTTGGGAAAAAACGAATCATCAATATGGTTTACTTGTTCTTGATTCTCACTTTCTTCTAGGTTATTGAGGCTTTGATTTCCCCTATTACTATTATTGGTGTCTTCTTTGGGCATAATCGCCCAACGGCTACCTCTCTATTTTGTGAAAAAGATCGGTGTTTATAATCAGAATTTCTATTGTTGTATGGTCTCTTAGGTGCTCTCTCATCTTGATTATAACCTGTTTGGTTTTTTTTGTTTTCAAAGTTAGATTGTTTCTGACTTGGTTTGTAATCGTCCATCCTACGGTTATCTTTTAAGTAGTTCTTTACCTGGTTTTTATAGGGTTATTTTTCATTCTTTTCTTTATTTTCTCGTAAAAGTTGTCTCATTCCGTAATATCAAAATCATAAGCTTCCTGTAAATCCTTGGGTGTGCAGGCTGTTAGACCTATTCCCAAAGGTCCCTTAATACCCTGTAGGAATGCATAAAGGCAAGTTTTAGGGAAGGTTCCTTCCTTTTGTTCGATAATAGCTGAATTCGTAATGGAGTTTTCGATAATGCTTGAATATGCTGTTTTGATACACCAAATTTCCTCATAGAAATAATGAATCGAAAGTTTTTTATGGACTAAATTATGTAGTTTGAAATTTAATATATCCTCATTGCGTTTGTCCGCAAACTTATTTAAAAGAGTTTGTTTAATATTGTCCCAATTTAGTTGTGTTCTGGCAGTATCTAAGTCTCTATTTGCCTCTCCAGTTATTTTACTCCTGATCGCTCAATACAAATTGTCCGTAAAGGGTCTTGTCCGATAGTCTAATGATCAGCAAAATTTCCTCAACTTGTGTGATAAATTCGCTAAGGTATACTGGGATTCCTTTATTTCATTCCATCTAGAACCTGTAGAGCGGCACAGATGTCGTGTGGGCTAACAATCGGTCCAGGGGAGCTAGGATTGGAGTTAGAAGTTCCTGAAGATGAATTCATATTAAGGCTTGAATCTCGGCTAGTTCTAGCTAGGGTCTGAACGATTTCTATTTAATTCTCGGTAATATCTGATAGACTTGCACTTAGTCTTGTCCTGCTTCTAGTTTTTGGAATTAATTTTTTAACTGAACTCTGCAATTTCGACATTAGTTTGGTTGGCTAACTTAATTTAAATTGTGTTATGATCTTAATTAGAAGTGTGTCAATGTGTTTAAATTTAAATTTTCTTACGACAAAAATATATGTATTGAAATTTGATTTTGTTTTTAAGTTTGGATTTCTTAATTAATATATTGAAATTTGATTTTTTAATATGTCTGTTGTATATTAGATTTTATAATATGTGAATTGAAGCTTGAATTTCTAAATTTATTAATTCCATGTGAGCTTGGGTGTACCAATTTGTGTACTTTGGTGTGTAATTATGTTGTTGTTGGTGTAACTCAAAAGTGCGAGTGGGGTGGAGTAATTTCTTTCTTTGTCCAGATTAAATCAATAAAAGTTTGTTACAATTTTATATGTATGTTTCCTTTAATTTTTTGCGAATCTTACTTAGCTAACTTATTCTGAAGATGACCGCTGCTGTTGCCCAAAAATGCTGAGTTAGATATTTTCCATATCCGCCACATGCCGACTCTGTTGCAATCGTCGGGGGCGTCGAACTAGTGGTCAGGCCATCAGAGAATGTGCTGACCAGGCAAAACTCTGGAGTGGTCGCTGGATGTCTACATTGTAGGGTCTTTGGGGAAAGGGTTGGCAGCTATGGTAACTCGTGCGTATCGAAAACCACACAAGTGTGAGATAGACAAAAGCCTGAAAGGAACCGCAAGAGAGAAGTATTTGTAATAAGAAAAATGCTTTAGAGCGAGAGAGTGCATAAAAATGCAACAACAGAGATATGAAATGCAAGACAAATTAATTGTGCAAAATGTTGTTGAATTTGTATACAATTTTGATTAATTATTTAGAAATTGACAATTATCTAACTTGATAAAATGAGCGGGATTTTATCACAGGTAAATCAAAAATGTTAGTACAAAAATACAATATAAAACAAGTAAGAAAGCTACAGTCGAGATTGCTCGACATACCATCAAAATATTATATTTTTCAAAATATACCAAAAAAATACTTAAAAAAAATATACTAAAAATACCAAAATAATATATCAAAATTTTTTTTGTTCGAAGTTATTAGCTTTATTAACTTTAGTTGGTTTATTGAACACCATTATTATGTCGCGGAGTGTCATAGCAACTAACTAGGCAGCACTAGCAGTGCACGTGGTAACGTTTTATAAAAATAATATCTTAATAACTTCTGTGTTTTTTATCCGATTGTAACCAAATTTTCAGAGATCATTAAGATGGTGATTAGTATTATTAGATTAGCGTACCAAAATTGAACGTTCTAGATTTAAAACGACGCTTGCAACTCATTTGTTTTCAATTTGCATAGGCGGAAAGGGGCGTGGGCAAAATCAAAAACAAACTTGATCTGCGTGCAACAATAAGACATACTGTCGCGAAAAAATTGTTGCTCTATCTCTTATAGTCTCTGAGATCTAGGTGTTCATACGGACGGACAGACGGACAGACGGACATGGCTATATCGTCTCGGCTGTTGACGCTGATCAAGAATATATATACTTTATGGGGTCGTAGATGCTTCCTTCTGCCTGTTACATACATTTTTGGGTCGGCACAAAGCCATAATACCCTTCTACCCTTTGGGTAGGCGGGTATAAAAATGCAGTGCAAGTGCAAAAATGGGTTTCGTTTGCTGCTGGCTCTGTGACAATGTTTCACATGAAAAATGTGCTGGCTTTACCGGCCATATAGTCGACCTAATTGGCTCAGAATCTGGTTTAAGATGGACATGTAAGTCATGCAGGGATGTTGAGAGGGATGTTGCGGGATTCATACGTCAGACGAAGCAAGGCTTTGGTGAGCTATTCGCTGGTTTCAAAAACTTGCGGATAGTTTCGCAACTTTGGACTAACTTCTTCTCTCCTGCTTGGCTATCAAAATGTAAGAGGCCTTTGTAGTAAACGCAATAATGTTTATTTAGATAGCTTAAATTTTCATTTTTATGTCATTGCCTTTACTGAAACTTGGTTAAGGCATGAATTCTGAATACTGAAATCTTTACTAACAAATTTTCAGTCTATAGACGTGATCACATGCGACGTCGCGGAGGTGGTGTACTTATCGCTGTCGATGCTGATATCTCGTCTGAGCACGTAGATTTATGTAGTGGCTTAGATATCGAATTTGTATCTGTAAAACTAATTTATTGTAGTTTTAGTATCTTTATCACCTGTTCATATATACCTCCTCTCTCTCTTTATTTATCTCATTTTTCTGTAATCAATAGTATTTCTGAAATGCTTTCTTATCGTGATTTCTTAATAGTTCTTGGAGATCTTAATATTTATGGAATTTCCCGGCTTTCGTCATGTGAGTCCAACGTATTGAATCCTTCGTCAACTCATATTTTTGTGATAGCCTTTTTGATATAGCATTGTCTCAAACCAATTCTATACAAAATTGTCTAGACAAAATGCTTGATCTGATTTTTGTTTTGGATTCCAATACCTGCACGGTGTCCAGATCAAATCCTATTTCCTCACCTGAGGATCCCTACCACCCTACTCTGGAGGTGTTGATTGACTTACCAACAAGTGTTTCGGATGCATGTGTTTTACCGGAGAAGCGAGTTCGTTGTTTTCGGAAGACCGATTTTAAAAAACTTTTTTTGCTTCTTTCGCGTTCTGACTGGTCCCAACTTTCTTCGTGTATTGACCTGGATAAGGCAATTGAGATTTATTATTCTACATTAAACTCTCTGTTTGATGCCTGTGTTCCCCTTGGTACTCCACATTTGTCTTGTGGCTTACTAAAGCACTAACAAAGTCAAAGAATTAAAAGTCAAAGCTATACAAAAAATATAATGAAACTGGCTCTCTTATATTTTTCACGCTACTCTGTTGCTCGGTCCGATTTCTCCACGCTAAATAATCTTTGCTACAAGGATTATTTGAGAAAGTGCGGACTTACTTTTCAGCGTGACCCGAAACGCTTCTATGACTTCGTCAATTCGAAGCGGAAGACGACAACACTTTCAGTAACATAATTTTTTTAAAAAAAGATAGCTTTTAATGATCATGGCATTGCCGATCTGTTTGCTGATTTTTTTTCAAACGACTTATTCCACATCAACTTTCTATAGAGCCCAGCCTTATCCGTGTCAAGTAAACTAAGCGAATTCCTTTTTTGGTCCCTTACTTTCTGAAAGCTTACTCTTACGTGAACTTAAGTCATGTAAACCAGTTTTTTCTCCTGGTTCTGACGGAGCTCCTAGTTGCATGCTTAGGTTCTGTGCAGAGGGACTTTGTAAACCACTTTTAAAATTGTTTGAATTGTCTCTTTCCCTAATCTTTGGAAAGTGTCTTATATTATTCCTCTCTTGAAAAAAGGAAATAAATCTAACGTTCAAAACTCTAAGTTGTCTGCTATTCGAAAAACATTTGAGAAACTAATAACTTCTCAACAGCAACACTGCTGTAAATCTATAATTTTACCCTACCAGCATGGGTTTGTGAAATGTACCACTAACTTATTAGAATTCTCATCAATTGTTATTGAAAGAGTCCAATCAAAAATGCAAACGGATGTCATTTACACTGATTTCAGTAAGGCTTATGATTCTTTCAACCATAGTCTCTTATTATATAATTCAATTTTCTTGGATTTCCACAAAACTTAATTTGGTGGATATCTTCATATCTTTCATGTAGAATTCAAAGAGTAGCTTACAAGGGCCCTGTGTCTAAGACCGTTCAAGTCACTTCTGGTGTACCCCAAGGAAGTCATTTAGGCCCATTGCTGTTTACATTATTCATAAATGATCTACTTATGTATGCAGATGATGTTAAGATTTGGTTGACTTTTATTTATCCCATATATAGCGTCAGAATGGAATCTGACCTTGATTGTTTTTAATCGTAGATAAATGTAAACTTATGACATTTTTTAGGGGCATTCCCCACTTAAATAAATATCATCTTAATGATACACAACTTGAGCGAATAGAGTCAGTAACTGATTAAGGTATCCTTCTTGATTCAAAATTAAAGTTTGACAAGCATATTTTGTCTGTTTCTAATAGAGCCATGGGTGTCTTTGGATTTATTAAACGTTGGTCAAAAGAATTTAACAATCCCAACATAAGAAAACATCTATACATCCCACTGGTTTGTCCTATTCTTGAGTATGGATCTAATATCTGGTTTCCCCAGTATAGGGTTTCATCAAGATAGGCTTGAATCAGTGCAGAAGCAATTTCTTCTTTTTGCTCTTTGTAGTCTTAGCTGGAATCCCACTGTTAGATTGCCTTCGTATCGTAGTAAACTTTTATTACTAAACCTTCCTTCTTTTTCTGAACGTAGAACTATGCTAGGTGTAGTGTTTCTACATAGACTAATCATTGGCGAAATTGACTCCTTGCAGCCACTTGGGCCACTTGTACTGCCGTTAGTACGTCAACGTCCAAACAATCCAAGAATATATATAATTTATGGGGTCGGAGATGCTTTCTTCTGCCTGTTACATACATTTTCGGTCGGCACAAAGTTATAATACACTTCTACCTTTTGGGTAAGCGGGTACAAAGATAAATTATTAGAATAATAATATACCTTTTCCCAAACGATAGATGCCTGTCAGGTCGATGAGGGATTTAATAGTGGGAGATGATGCGTTCAAAAGCAGAAACTGATTCGATAAGAAATCCAGAAACCACAGGATCCATGAATGTAAATAGATCCCTTGAATGTGGAAGATGCGATCGTAAAGGCCACAGTAGCATCGGTTCATCGTATCCGGCATGAAACTGAAAGTACAGCAAGTGCACACGGATTGAGCATTTCGCACCTAAGTACAGGACAAATGAAACGTGAAAGACCTCAAGGACAATATGGAGATATGAGATTTGTAAATAAGGCAATATTAACAAAGAATTACCCGCTACCAGGTTTTCGAATCATTTATGACCTAAAAAGTGCATACCGCCAACTGGAGCTTAGTAAATCTAGTAGATATATAACTAAAGTTAGTACTCTAATTGGTTATTATTATTCACATACAAAAGATTAATGTTCGATATACTCTGCCCCTGAAATTTTTCAAAGAAGACTCGGGGAAGTTTTGGCACCAATGCCATAAATACAATGTATTTGTGAATGAGAAAACGTTTCGTTGGAAAATGCAGCAAGTTAATTTCCTATCCTGTCGGATAGAGGCATTGAGGTGGATCCCGAAAAGGTGACAACGATCTCTCATTCAGGGAACTCAAAAGCAGAGAGGAAACCCATAGCTTTTTGGGACTTGTTAAGTAAGTTGGCAAATTTATTCCTAACCTGTCCAGTCGTACAAAACTTTTGAGGGGATTGTTGAAAAAGGAAAATACATTTAATTAGAGCGAGACAAAAACAAAGCCTTTTGGAAGCCTAAAGCGTAATTCGGCTAACATTCCGAGCTAATCATATTTCGACCCAAATGACTGGACACGCCTTATAGCAGATGCCAATCCAGTGGCAATGGGAGCAGTCCTGTTTCAATTTGACACGGATGTTTAACGCACGATTATTTAATTTGCAAATCGCAGTCTATCAGACGTCGAAAAACGATATTCTCAGACTGAGAAAGAAAGTCTGGTTCTTGTGTGGGCAGGAAAAAAGTTTCATTTATTATTTAGCCGGATTGGAATTTGATTTGGTTACCTACCATAAACCACTAGAAACCATTTTTAAGCCAATTTCAAAGCCACCGGCATGAATTAAGAGATGGCTTTTACGCCTGCAAGCCATTAAATTTAAGGCAATTTATAAATCAGGAAAATAAAATATTTCTGATGCATTATCTCGATTATGCGGTTTCCATCAACAAATTCTAGCTGGCGCATAACTGAACATAATATATTTCGCGTTATTGAATACACTGTCGCTTCATCATTGAGCATTTCGGAAATCGTACAAGAGAGCGCAGCTGATGAGGAAATCGTGGACGCAATGACCTCTTTGGATGCGAACTCGTGGGATTACCCATTCCGTTTTGAACTTTCAACATTGCGGAAGATTCTGTTGAGAGGCACACGACTAATTATGTTATTCCGAAAGGACTTCGTACAAGGGTTCTTGAATTGGCTCATTGAGGACACCCTTTTGACTCGGCAATGAAGCGACGATTCAGAGTCAAGGTGTGGTGGCCACGCATCGACCGAGATGCAGAAGACTTTGTAAAGTCATGCAAGAATTGTATGGTTGCATCGCAACCCCCACGTCCAACGCCGATGCAAGCAACAGTGTTTCCGACAAGCCTCTTGCATTCCATATGGCTAGTGATCTATTAGGATAGCTGCCAAACGGCAAATACGTTTTCGTATTAATTGATCATTTTTTCAAGTATATGGAATTAAAGTTTTTGCAGTCCATATCGTCTGAATCAAATTCAGCAAACGTCTGTGTTACGATTTTTCACATTTCGGTTGTAAAACAAATAATGTATCTCTATAATTGGTTGTGAATGTTAAGTGTTTTACAGGGCCGGAAAGGGGCGTGGCCAACATCTAAAAGAAACTTCATCTGTTACATGTTTGGCAGCTTTTATAGTCTCTGAGATCTCGATGTTCATACAGACAGACAGACAGACAGACAGAGCTATATCGAGAGCTTAATCTTTCAGTGTAGAGTGTAATGCTCTCTTTGGCGATATAGAGCATCAGGAGTGTTCACAGTTTGGTTTGGGCGGCAGAGTTCGGTCTGCGGCCAAGTTATTTAGTCTTAAGCATAAATGATATGTTATGCTTAAGAGAGAAGACGGTGTTTTTAGTTTGGAGTCCGTTTATTCAATGTTTTCTTAGTCTTTTACAATATATTATTAAACCTAAGTTTGTTAGCAGCGCTGCCTGCGTTAGCGACAGAGCAGCGGCAGAATTATATATTTCTTAAATATATTCTTCTATGTTGCTGGAATGCAACGTAAAGAATTCATGTAACATGCGTTCACTTAGTGCTTGACTTTGGTCAGCGTGGGAAACGCCGACTAAGCGTTTCCTGCGTGTGGCCTTCAAGTGGCTCTTCATATTGCAGTTTGGCCATTGACATTGACATTTGTTTTGACAATATATTGCATTCATATGCTTGTAATTTATTTATGAATTACTGCTACAGTGAACACTCTATATGTGCGCATACTACATCTCCCTCCTTTTGAAAAATAACGTAGTATTATGGAGTTATTTTTAATTAATGTTTACATAATTTTAGGTTTAACATATTTTTTTTAATATTTTTATTTATTTATTTTTTTTTTTATTTTTATGAATAAAATTTTTTTAATCTATCCTTATGTACTATTTGTTTTTTATTTTTATTGTTTGATATTGTTATATTATTATTTTCTCCTATATTTTCTATCTTATAGGGTCCCGTATATTTAAATTCTAATTTATGGCCTACTTCATTTTTTAATAAAACCTTATCTCCTACTGATATTTCTAAATTGTTTGTTCTTAAGTCGTATGTTCCCTTATTTTTTATTTTATTCTCTTCTATCATTCTTCTGGCTCTTTTATATGCTACCTCTAATCTATATTTGCTTTCCTTAGCGTAGTCATCTATATTGTATATGGGTTCTATGCTATTTGTATTGCTAAATTATTTTGGCATATTTGTTGTTCTACCAAAAACTAATTCGTATGGACAATAATTATGTACCATAGATGGGGTCGTATTAAAACAATATACAAAATATTGAAGCCATACGTCCCAGTCGGTTTTGTCAACCGATATATAGGATCGTATATACTCGTTTAGAGTTCTATGACTTCTTTCAACTACTCCGACTGTTTGATGGTGATGAGCTGTTGATGTAATATTTGTAATTTTAAGGTATTTGCATAGATCATTAATTATTGAGTTCTTATATTCTGTTCCCATGTCCGTAATGAACGTCTTCATTGGACCGTACTTCAGAATAAAGGATTCAAATATCGCTTTAGCGACTGTATTTGCGCTTTTATTTGGTATTGGTATAGCAACTAAGTATTTAGTTAAATCACATATTAGTGTGACTGCATACTCATTGCCGTTTTCTGATTTTGGTAGTGGACCTATTGTGTCGACTACTACTCTATCAAACGCATGTTCTGGTGTCTGTGTAATCGTCATTGGACTTCTACTATGTTTAGTAGTTTTAGATTTTTGGCATTTTTGACATTTTCTTACTTACTCTTTTATGTACTTAGTCATATTTTTCCAGTAAAAATATCTTTTGACCTTGGCCAAGGTTTTTTTTTATGTATGTCCTCCTTGTATTGGATCATCATGTAGTGTAGACAATATAGCTTCTTTATCTTTTTCATTATTTATTAAGGTCACCGGGATGAGTAGCGCTACTTTCAAATTCTTTAATATTTTATTGCCCATATATTTGAATTGATCTATTGAAACGTGTTCAAAGATTTTTTCCCAAGGTGCCATTTTAAGTTGAGTGATTTCATATATACCGGCTTGCTTTTCAAGCCTTTGAAAAAATTGATCCAGATCAATAACTTCATTAGTATAAATGTCACTAACATCATATCTTGCAATGATTGTCTTTCCATGTTTAAATAAACATATCATGTTATTCAATTGCAATGTCACTACTTTACGTACTTCGTCATTTGTCATGACTACATATACGTTGGGCTTTGAAGCTTTTTCATTGGACTGTCTCTGCAGTTCCATTGTATTATTTTCATTCCCTGCGCAGGATTTTTGTCTACTTTGATATCTTGTAGTGACTTTCATTATATTTCCAGTTATTTCTTTTAGTTCTTTGATGGTTATTCTAGATAACGCATCGACTATGTAATTTTCTTTACCCTTCAGATACTCTACAGTGAAGTTATATTCCTCTAATTCTAGTCTCATACGTGTTAACTTTGAACTTGGGTTTGTCATTGAAAATAAAAATGTAAGGGGTCTATGATCTGTTTTGACTGTAAAGTGTTCTCCATATATGTAGGGTCTGAAGTGGGTTATTGCCCAATGAATTGCTGTTAGTTCTTGCTCTGTAGTACTTTTATTACTTTCACCCTTTGTAAATGATTTTGATGCATATGCAACTGGAAGTTGGTGGCCATTATGGTTTTGAGATAAAACTGCACCACACGCTTGCTTACTTGCATCAGTAGTTATGCAAAATTCTTTGCTAAAGTCTGGGTATTGTAATAGAGTTGGTTCCATCAGTTTATGTTTTAAATGTAAGAATGCATTTTGACAGTCTTCTGTCCATTCAAATGGAATATTCTTTTTACATAATCTAGTTATGTGCCGTGAATAGTCAGCGAAATTTCTGATAAATTTTCTATATTAATTGCAAAATGCAATGAATCTTCTAGCACTGTCCGCGTCATGTGGGACGGGGTAATTTTTAATTACTTCATATTTCTTGTCATCTGGCAAGAAACCTTTGTCTGTGCACTTGTGTCCTAAAAATGTGACTTCGTGCATAAAGAATGAACATTTTTCTGGGTGTAACTTTAAATTGTATTTTCTACATTTATCAAAAACATCTGTTAAATTTTTAAACATGTGTTTTTCAGAACACCCTATGACTATTAAATCGTCCATATAAAGGAATGCTTGTGATGGCTCTAGTCCTGAGAATGCTATAGTCATCATTCTTTGGAACGAATTCGGTGTTATTTTTAATCCAAACGGTAATCGCGTGAAACGATATGAACCGTTGCTAGTCGAAAACGACGTTATATCTCTGGATTTTTCAATTTCAAGTTCAATTTGATGAAAACCAGACATTAAGTCGAGACATGAAAAATATTTAGCGCTACCTAGTTGATCTAAAATGTCATCAATTCTAGGTAGTGGAAATTTATCAGCTAGTAACTTTTTATTAATCTGGCGATAGTCAATTACTAAACGCCATTTCTTTTTATCTGAGTCTGGGAGTGACTTCTTTGGAACTAATAGAAGTGGACTATTATATTCCGATATTGATGGTTCAACTATGTTGTCGTCAATTAGTTTTTGTACTTGAGCTTGAATTTCATCTACTTGACTGTGAGGATTTCTGTAGTTTTTTATGTATACGGGTTCTTCGTCTTTTAATCTCAGTTTTTGCCTATAAAAATTGTTTGCTGTTATGGGTTCTGTTGATAAGCCAAATATATCAGTGTATTTATGACATAATTCTTTTAGTTTATTTTTGAATTGTGGTGGAAAATTTTTTGATAATTGAGACATGACAGTTTGTTCTCTGGTTTCTTGGGTGTTTTGAACTATTTCATAGTTCGAAAGTGGTTCATACTCTATTTTAGTTACATTGACTATTTGATCGGAATTTGTCGTATTTAAGATACGTATATAGGCGTTTTGAGTGTTGGCAATTGTATTTGCAATATAAATTCCAGGTTGTATTTCGTTATTTGGAAACAATATATGTTGGTCTCTAACTGAAGATATATCGATTTTTCTTATAACCTGTGATCTTGCTGGTAACAATATTGTATTGTTGCCTGAACTGTATTCTATTGGGACATAAATTGGATATTTTAAGTTGTTTGGTCTAAGTATAAACCAATTTTCTTTCTGATTGAAATCTAATTGACAATTATATTTTTTTATAAAATCTATGCCTATAATTCCGTCGCATGGTGTTAGGAATTGTTGATCAAGTATATGAAAATTGTGAGGGATTATATATTTTCCTGTTTGTATTTCTATTGATGTTAAGCCTATGGATGAAATTATTTCTTGACCAATGCCATGTATATTAATTTTATTATGCTCTTGAATGTTTGTAAAATTATCACTGTTTTCTTTTAAAACAGATATATCTGCTCCTGTGTCTATTAGAAAGATTAAGTCTTTTCCTGTATCTAAATGTGTAAATTTGACAAATATATTTTTGCTGAGATTGATTGCGTATACTTTTGGGTCTTCTACTGTTGTGGTACTGAGGGTTGTTGGGAGTTTCCCGAGTTTTGTGCTACTCTTACATTTGCATTGTTGGTATTTCTATTCTGGTTTTGATTATTATTGCCGTTGTTGCGGTTACCACGGTAACCACCTCTACCTCTGTTATTGTTGTAATAATCATTGTTTTGTTGACCATTATTTCTGTTATAACCGTTGTTGTTATAACCGTTATTGTTATAACCTCTGCCTCTACCGCGATAATTACCTCTGGAGTAATTAACTCGTTGGGCATTTCCTCTCTGCGCGTACATTATTGTACCTGCATTACTGGTCATTTCAGTGCTATAAGTTATATATTTAGCTATGGCTTCTTTTAGCGTTCTAAATGTTCCTCCTTGCATGATATATTTTATCGGTCCATGCTCACAGTTCTTTACTAGAGTTTGTAATGATTCTCTTCGGCTCATTTCCGTTGCCTTTTGGGTAGAATAACCTTCATCTATATAGGTGTCTTCTAGTTGTCTGCGTAGATTATCTATTTCAGTTGTAAACTGTGTTGGGGTCTTGCCTTTACGAAAAATGTTTTGCAATTTGCATCGTAAGACATTTGAGTCTTCTCCTTCTACTTCTTCTTTCAGTTGTAGAATGAGTTCTTCGATGGTAGTTGCATTTATGATTTTATTATATGTAGAGCCCATAATTCTTGATTTTATTACTTCTAGTGCTATTCTGCCTGTGGGTCCGTCTGGTATTCCGGCGGCCCGTATGGTTTTTATGAATTGATTTAAATTTGGCCGCGATCCATCGAATACTGGGATCGACTGCTGGATATCTTTAGAGATTTTCCTGCTGGCAAAATATTCATCCATTTGTTCACTAGTTGGTTGTGTCGACGTCATGTTGTCTATTATTGTACTCGACAAACTGTGGCTGTATTATATTTATGTTTTCTATAACTGACAGATCTATTTCTGCCGGTATCGTTAAATCATGTAAATCTTCCTCTTTGATTTCTAGCTCTGAGTCACTTGATGACTCATCTAATTCTATTTCCTGTACTTTCAGTGGGGTATTTAGTATTGTCGGTATCGAGATACTTAATTTGTATCTATCGTTTACCGCTATTAGCCTTTCTCTGAGTTTAACTAATAGGTTAGATGCTGTTTTGCACTGTGTTTCGCTTAATAAATTCCTATTTTCATGTATTAATTCTCTGGCTTTGTTAAAATTTTCAACTAGTATATTTGCGTGTTTTTTCAGTGTTTCTAGTTGTATTGCTCTATTTTGTGTTATACATTTGTATGATTTACTGAAATTCTCCTTATATTCTTTTAACTTTTCTAAAAGTTTCACCCACTCCATGCTATCTGGGACTTATTTATTAATATTATTTGTTTAATTCTTTATTTATTTTTATTTTAATTTCATTACTTTTGTAAGTATATATGTATAATAAAAATTTTCTTAAATTGTATCGAGCCCATTTGCTGTACTTTGATATTGTTTTTTAAGGCATTTGTTATGCATTTTATATATCTTTATTAGTGCATTTGCTACTAGTACTAGGGCAATTATTATTAGGATTACTATTATCCAATATAGGTCTATATTTTCTACTTTTACTTTGTTAATGACATTTGCAGTGGAGTCCACTGTCTTTGTATCTATAAGACCCATTTTGGTGTCTATATATATTTTATCAATTTTAATTTCTTTCTCTGTACTTGTTCTTTTATCTATGTTGTTGTATATTAAAGACATAGAATAAAAATTTTTTTTTTTTTACTTTCGCATTCTATTTATATTATTTTTACTTTTAACATTGTGAAACCTGCCTACTTCTAGCCATGGCTTTACGGGCCATGTTGGGCTAACTCGGCTGAAAACATTCAGCGAAATTTTTACAAAAATTTTTCTTAATTGTAAGTATTTAATATTTATAGTATTCTGCTGTGGCTTCGGTTTCGGTTGTGGGTTGATTCTTTGACTTCTATGGTGTCAGCTTGGCGTAGCCGGACCGGCACGCTGACACTCCCTCGACGTTCACTTGTTACAGGTGCCTTGGCAATAAGACATCCATACCCCTCCACAATCGGGTGGGCACTGCTTCTTTGCCGTCGGGATCTGTTTTGGTGTGTTTCTGTCTATTGTTGTGTTCGTTGAGGTTTTTCTTTCTTCCAGAATCGTTTTTAAATGATCGTATTCCTCTTGTAACTTTACTGCCTTATTCCATTCAGGCGGAGTTTGCTGGCCGTTTAGCAACCACTTAATATGCGCCAGTCTCTTGTTTATCTTGGTTTTCACTCCGCCGCGTTTCTTTCCCATATTAGTCTTCGATTTGTAGGTTTTCCAATCGGTGTACTAGCATTGCATATGGTTGTATTTCCTCTAGGACTTGAGTGCCCAATCATAGTCTGATATCTCATTCAGTATTGCATTTATATATGCCACTTCCTCCAGTATGGAATCGTTTGTATTTATCACTTTCTTTGGTGTAAAATCGTTGTCTTCGTGATTTCGTGGATCACACATTATAGCACAGATTACAACTTTATCTTTTTGTTGTTTTTTT
The DNA here is from genome assembly GCA_018150935.1 of Drosophila pruinosa. NCBI lineage: Eukaryota > Metazoa > Arthropoda > Insecta > Diptera > Drosophilidae > Drosophila > Drosophila pruinosa. Next base: position 3,884 of record JAECWR010000236.1, on the reverse strand, counting down.
TTCTTCTTGGGATGTTTGCCTTCTTTATTCTTCCTTATACTCCTTTGGTCCTGTCACGGTCGCCATGTAATGCTCTCTTTGGCGATATAGAGCATCAGGAGTGTTCACAGTTTGGTTTGGGCGGCAGAGTTCGGTCTGCGGCCAAGTTATTAGTCTTAAGCATAAATGATATGTTATGCTTAAGAGAGAAGACAGTGTTTTTAGTTTTGGAGTCCGTTAATTCAATGTTTTCTTAGTCTTTTACAATATATTATTAAACCTAAGTTTGTTAGCAGCGCTGCCTGCGTTAGCGACAGAGCAGCGGCAGAATTATATATTTCTTAAATATATTCTTCTATGTTGCTGGAATGCAACGTAAAAAATTCATGTAACATGCGTTCACTTAGTGCTTGACTTTGGTCAGCGTGGGAAACGCCGACTAAGCGTTTCCTGCGTGTGGCCTTCAAGTGGCTCTTCATATTGCAGTTTGGCCATTGACATTGACATTTGTTTTGACAATATATTGCATTCATATGCTTGTAATTTATTTATGAATTACTGCTACAGTGAACACTCTATATGTGCGCATACTACAAGAGGGCTTATACAATCGCTAGACTGTCAGATAAAATGTAGATGTTCACTCCTCTAATCTTCTTCTCTAGGATCAGACGGCAGCAGAACTCGATGGCATGAACCTCAGATTGGAAAACTGTGGGCCATTTGCCCATTGCAATTAAGGTTTTGGAATTGGGTCTATACATCCAAGCTCCAACCCCCTGATCAGTCTTTGACCTGTCGGTATACCAGTGGATACCGTGGGGGTCGCTGATGGGGTTGCCAGTGTCCCAGTCCTTCCGGTCCGGGATAAGGGTTCTGAAATTAGCACCATAGAAATGCTCCTTTGTCATAACATCTGACATTATTATTTATTTGCTGACGGCATTAATCTGTGCAACCTTTGCCAATACACAATAGCAGCGTAGGTGACGATGGGTCTAACCATCGTGGCAAAAAACCACCGGATGGTGCAGGATTTAAGACCCCAGATTTCACCAAAAAATCTTCTGCAGGGTGTTTCTGAGGTGTTAGTTCCAATTTAGTTTTTTATCAAGAATTTCCCCTAGATATCTGACCTCGTTGGAAAGCCCCAGAGGGGAGCCGCTAATAGATTATTGACCAATGTCAATAGAATAGCTCCTAGTGAAGGGAACTATATTTGCCCTATGTGGATTGATGCTAAGACCAAAGTCTGAGCACCATCTACTTACCATGTTCAGAGCTGATTGCATCAGCCATGTCACGGTGCTGGTATAGTTCCCGGTCACTATTAGAGCTAGGTTGTCAGCATAGCCGATTGCTTTAACGCCCTGCTCGGAGAGTAAGACTAGTAGTTCGTCAACTTCTAGGGACCACAGAAGGGGGGATAGAACCCCTCCTTGGGGACCGCTTTTGACTGCATTAATACATGTAGGCGTAGAGTCCAAGGTGGAAGTGATTATCCGCTGTTTGAGCATAGCATCAATCCACCGGAACAAGGGATGGGCAATTTGTCTGCCCTCTCGAATAGTGGAGACGGACCCGTAGCCGGTATTATCAAAAGCACCTTCTATATCCAGAAAAGAACATAAGGCAATGTTCTTGGATACGAAGGCTCTCTCTATTTTCACCACTAACCTGTGGAGAGCGACCTCCGTCGATCTGCCGGCTATGTACGTAAACTGTGTGGGATGCAGAGGTGTCGTCGTGTGCAGAGAGCACCGAATGTGCATATCTATAAGCATTTCCGCCGTTTTATTATGATGCATTAGCATCACAGCCGATCACGAGCGGTTCGTTGTTGCGGTGACAGAAATCAACCAGTCGCTGGACCTCTGCTGGGGGTACTTCATCCACATCGCCCGGGAAGTATGCAGAGGCGATCACAACTTCCCGGACACCGTCCGCTGTGGCTACCTCAATACACCACCAGGTCTCTGAGGATGAAGTTGGTTAAAGGGAAATGTCTTTCACTGTTATCTAAAAGTATAGCAGTGCGAGGGGTACCTCCCATACGGTCATATAAACAACTTACATGATACACATGATAGTCCACTTATATGGCCACCGATCAACCATGGTTTCTGGACGAGAGCCAGTTTGATTTGATCATCACAGACGACCCTGCACAATGTGGCCGACGCTCCTCTAGCGTGATGCAGGTTCGCCTGGAGCACTTTAATTTTGCTCATTCTCCCTTCTAATTGCGGTCGTGACAAGGCCACCTGTCTTGCCTCCCGAGAGTCATTACCACGAATGCTCTTCGGTGGTCTGGACGAGCCACTCGGGGAAGGTCGCCTTGAGACCCCGCTCGCGGGAGGTGCCCTTGTGGGTGGGTTGCGGCCCGAGGTGCTAGCAGTGGGCCTGACCGAGGCACCTCTGACGGTGACCACACGTCACACGCCTAGTTGGTCCCTTCGGGGCCGTGACTACGATGGCCGGTGGAGTAGGGGAAGGATCCTTGGGTACCGATCCGGCCGCAGCGCTGGTGGAGGCCACAGGGTCAGATACTGCTGACATCACAGAGGGAACCACTGGCGCCGTTGCCGGAGGGGCACTGGCAGGAGAGGGAACGGGTGAGGATGGGGATGGAGCAGGGGTGGCGGAGGAGGCTTTGGGAGCTGAATTCTTGAGGATCACCTTGACCCTGCCAAAACAGAATATCACCCTCCCTTGGCACTTCGTCAGAGCCCTGTACGACTCCTCGTCAACCAACATTGCGAGGTAAGTCGTAGTGCCGTTCAGGCTGTGCTGCACCACCCGCCACAGCTTCGTGGAGAAACTGCTGGCGTTCTGGCGCCCAATATATTCCAGGATGGTCGCAGGAGGGAACTCAGCGCTACTAGAAAAGTAACCTCTAATGAGGTGAGCCTTGGGAAACTCCGTTTCCTCCAGCAATTTGACATCGAGGGCGCTGATGGACCTGATGAGTCCAACAGCTGACCCAACAGCCTGACCCAATTAGCAGTGCTGTTATACTCGCACACCAGAAGCAGCCACTCATATCGGGGTATACAACCCTCAAAACCTGGGCTATTATCTGATGTGGAGTGAAGCAGCACCGCCCTTAGTATGCTGGACTTCAACGTAGCCAACTGCTCCGCTGAGAGGGGTTTAGATGAATCAGCCGAAGTGAAGCCCAATTGGCTGAAGAGTGGCTTCGTTGACTCCTTATAAGTCTTTTTGGGCCTCTTTGAAGAGTTAGTGCGCTCGGCGATAGTGTCGTCAGCGCGCGTCCGTTTTGTCTTGGTGTAAACGGGGGGTGCAGTGGCGATAGCAACAACTTCCGCTCGGCTTGAACCCTTCGCGAGTGCAGCTTTAAAAAGCTTCCTCTCGCGGCTCTTCAGTTTTACAAAGGCGTCCTTAGATTCCAGCTGCAGCAACTGGATCTGAGAGCCTGCTTCCGTGAGACTTGACCTCTGAGAGGCCACGGAAGCGTCGTCCGCAAAGCTGATTCGGTCGTAGTCAGCTTCCTCGTCGGACGACAATACCTCGACGGGTTGCTGCCGGACTGAACCGCTATTGGACGGAGGGTCAGCACTAGCGAACCATGTGTCCCTTGGACACAGTTCGTCGCCTATCCGGGTCCCCTAAATTACTAGAGTCGAGACTCGTAGTATTGGGGGTGGAAGCCAGCAGCCCACTGGCTGCACTGCTGGTGTTGGTGTCAGCCGTGAAGGCATCGCCTATGGATGATACTGTTGAAGTCGTATCAGACTCCATAAAAATTGATCCCACGAGTTGACGGGAAGGGAAGATCACCCACGGCATAGACCGCGTACCGAGGAAAGTCTAAATGAAAGTGGAGGGTGACAGGTATCCAGAGTCCGCATACTAGAGACCGGGCTACCCCAGCCATGCATCAT
>JAECWR010000234.1:20000-43079 GCA_018150935.1 Drosophila pruinosa | reverse complement strand
ATTCCAATGCAACGGAAAATTCCATTAGAACGCTAATACAGCGTCAGTCTTTTCTTGCGTTGCGTTTGGTTGTCTGCTTTGTAGTTTTGTAGCTTAAGAAGAAACGTTTTAGCGAGGCGCCAGCAGCTTGCTGTCGCCGAGCGTGGTTCGGGAGTGAGCACAAAGCATAAGTGTGATACGCCTGGCAGTTGCGTTTAGAATTTGTGCGTGAACGTATGACCGAAACTCGCTGCGCTAAAGTCATGTCGGAAGATAACGGAAATATAGTTCCAACATCAGAAGTGGGATCTGGCTCGCTACCTAATAGTTCAGATGGCCCATGGCGAGTTTTGATGGAAATGCAAAATAAAAACTTGATTGAACTCGTTAAAGCCTTACAAACAACGGCACCCGAAAAAAACAACAAAAATACGGTGGTGCTCGGCGTGGTGCTCTACAGTAAATATAATACTAACAGAAAATGAAATAAAAGGCAGCGCATTGGTGATGGCTTTGAGTGCAGCGTTGGAAGGTAGTGCGTCTCAGTGGCTTTCACAAATATGTTACCCTGACATAACTTGGATGGAGTTTAAGGAGCTTTTCGTGCAGCGTTTCGCCAGTGTTGAAACACCAGCTGCTATGTTTTTTGGCAATGCTTGCTAATTGTCCGACCGAGGGAGAATGTCTGTCCAATTATGCTAGCAGAATGATGACGTCACTTATCATGAAATGGCGAGAAATGGATGTAGAGGAAATTGCAGTTTCTGTGACTCTTGCTAAGTTAGCGCATGTTGACAGCAGATTACAGCGTTTGACCTTTACTTCAAATGTGCGCACCAGAAGCGAATTGCAAACCGAACTTAAGGCCTTCACATTCAACAAAAGGAAGAAAACTCCTCAAGAAGAAATGGCTTCGTTTGACATAAAGCGTCAGAAATTGTCAATAATAAAATGCCATTTCTGTGGGCAACAAGGCCACAAAATGATCGATTGCAGAGCTAAGCAGCAACAGAATCTTCCGTCTCGTGCCATAAACAGTAGCGGCAGGAACCCATTTGGTCAGCAACAAAAAGTCAATGTAACCTGTTTCAATTGTGGAGAGCAGGGCCATATTTCAACACATTGCAGTAAGCCAAAGATGAGTAAGGACAAGGATACGCATCAAGTGAAAAGAGTGCAGCTTTGTGAAGTTCTTGAACCCAAAGGAGAGATGGTTCACCATGGAGAGAAATTTTCAATCACTTTCGATTCTGGAGCCGAGTGTTCTCTGATCAAACAAAAGATAAGTGTAAAACTATTTGGTAAAAGAATTAATAACGTAGTGACGCTGAAAGGTATCGGCAATGACAGCATTTGTAGTACATTGCAAATACTTAGCAACGTTAATATTAATAATCACTGTATTGAAATATTGTTCCATGTTTTGGACAATGAGCATTTGAAAAATGATATCATAATTGGTCGGGAAGTACTGTCTCCTGGATTCAATGTTATAATATCACCGGGAAAATTTGAAATAGTTAAATCTAAAGTTGTAAACTATTGTTCTAATGATGAAACAAATTTCGAGTTAAATACTGATCTTGTTGGTGAAGATAGAGATCTATTAAAGAGTATAATGGAAAAATATTCTAAATATTTTATTAATGGGATTCCTTCATCGAGAGTTATTGCTGGTGAAATGAAAATAAGACTAATAGATCCAAGAAAAACTGTACAAAGAAGACCATATAGACTTAGCCCAGATGAAAGAGAATTGGTGCGTGATATGATTAAAGACTTATTGGAAAGCAAGGTCGTAAGGCCAAGTTGCTCACCTTTTGCAAGTCCCATAACGTTGGTTAACAAGAAAAATGGCTCGCAGCGTTTATGTGTTGATTACCGTGAACTGAATTTTAATACAGTCAAGGATAAATACCCTTTGCCTCTTATTTCAGATCAGATAGCCAGACTTCACGGAGCTAGATATTTCACATGCTTGGATATGGCAAGCGGATATCACCAAATTCCCTTGCATGAAGATTCAGTAGAATGTACAGCATTTGTGACTCCAGATGGACAATATGAATTTTTAGCAATGCCGTTTGGGCTCACAAATGCAGCTCCAGTTTTTCAGCGAACAGTAATACAAGCGCTAGGCAATCTTGCAAATACATTTGTTGTTGTCTATATGGATGATGTTATGGTGGCTGCTTCAACAAAAAGTCAGGCTTTGGAAAGGTTGCAGATTACTCTTGATTGTCTCACGAAAGCTGGATTTTCATTCAATATAAAGAAATGCTTTTTCCTTAAGTCGTCAGTTCAATATTTAGGATACGAAGTGAGTTCAGGTGAAATTCGTCCAAATCCGCTTAAAATATCAGCGTTAACTGCCTTGCCACCCCCTCAATCAGTCCCTGCATTACGACAATTCATTGGATTAGCGTCATATTTCCGGCAATTCATGCAAGGATTTTCATGTTTTATGAAGCCGTTATATTTTTTGACCTCAGAAAAGAATGAATTTAATTGGAAGCCAGAGCATGAAATGATTAGGCAAAAGGTTATTTCTATTCTTACACAGAAGCCAGTTTTGGTAATTTTCGATCCTCAATACCCAATCGAGTTACATACAGATGCAAGCTCTCGGGGTTATGGAGCAATTTTGTTACAGAAAATAAATAATAAGCCGCATGTTGTTGAATATTTTAGTAAGGCTGCGTCTCCTGCTGAGTCACGTTATCATTCTTATGAATTAGAAACTCTCGCTGTTGTTTTGGCTATAAAGCATTTTCGGCATTATTTGCTGGGAAGAAATTTTGTTGTATTTACTGACTGTAATTCGCTCAAAGCATCAAGAACTAAACAAGATCTTTCTCCTAGGGTGCAGAGGTGGTGGGCTTATTTGCAGTCGTTCACATTTGATTTACAATATCGAGAAGGTAAACGAATGGCTCATGTTGACTTCTTTTCAAGAAATTTGCCTTCATCTAAATTGATAGCTAAAGTTTGCAAGATTCCTGAAAAACGGGTTAATTTGGCGGAAATAACTAGCAATTGGCTTTTGGCTGAACAGCTTCAGGATTCTGAAATAGTCAATATTATAAATAAATTGAAAGACAACACTTTAGCCGAGGACGTTGCTAAAACTTATGAGTTGAAAGGAGGGATATTATACCGGAAAATTCAGAGAAATAACAGAACTAGATCCCTATCCATTGTTCCTCGAGCATTTCGATGGTCCGTTATAAATCAAATCCATGAATCAATCATGCACTTAGGATGGGAAAAGACATTGGACAAAGCCTATGATTATTACTGGTTTGAGAAAATGTCTAAGTACATTCGGAAGTTTGTTGAAAACTGCATTACTTGCAAAATGTCAAAGAGTTCTTCGGGCAAAACTCAAGCTAGCCTTCATCCAATACCAAAAGTAAACACACCTTGGCATACAATACACATTGATATAACTGGAAAGTTGAGTGGGAAGTCGGATCAAAAAGAGTATATTATTGTGCAAGTAGACGCCTTCACTAAATTTGTTTATTTAAAGCACACGCTCAAAATTGACGCTGAAAGTTGTATAAATGCTATGACATCAGCAATATCTTTGTTTGGAGTACCAAACCGCATAGTAGCAGATCAGGGTAGGTGTTTTGCCTGCAATAAATTTAGTGAGTTTTGCTCACAACAGAAAATACAATTGCATTTAATTGCGACCGGTGCGAGTAGAGCTAATGGGCAAGTTGAGCGCATTATGAGTACCCTAAAAAATTTGTTAACGGCTGTCGAGACTAGTAGCCGCTCTTGGCAGGATGCTTTAGGAGAAGTTCAGTTAGCTTTGAACTGTACAGTTAGTCGAGTGACAAAGGCAAGTCCCTTAGAACTGTTTATTGGAAAAGTTGCTCGCCCATTGGGGTTACTGCCACTCTGTGACATAGAAGACGAGATTGATTTGCCAAAAGCAAGAGCACAAGCAGCTCAAAATATTTCCGCTGCTGCAATATATAACAAAGCATATTTTGATAAAAACAAAGCTAAAGTTATGGGACACAAAGTTGGCGATTTTGTATTATTGAAAAATGAAGAGAGACACCAAACAAAGTTAAGTCCAAAGTTTAGAGGACCCTTTCAAATAACTCAGTTATTAGATGGAGATAGATATATGCTCAGGTCATTGACTAACAATAGGAGTTATAAATATGCTCATGACGACATAAGAAAAATGCCAAATGAATATGTACCAGATGAATTAGAAAATTGTGATGAAGAATCGAGCGAAATAATTGAAGTGGAAACTGTTGCAAGAGACAGTAGTGAGGCTATTGAAGGAGCCAGTAATGAAATGAATGAAATGGAAACTGTTGAAAGAGACAGTAATGAAATTAGTGAAATAAAATAGCCTGAGGGGCTGATGATGAGATTTGTAATATTAATGTAAGCACAAGTGCAAAACAATTGTTTTGATCATGGCGTGTGGCGCATTAGATAATACAATATGAAACCTGTATGTTTAACAATGAAATAAAAAGAATTAATATGGATTACAAATTGAATGAAAAGGAAATACGTTTATAATAGTTTACGAATGAAACAAAGAATTTAAGAATTTATTGTAAATGAAAGTTAAATTGATAAGAATATGAGATTAAGTTCGACTTTGATTTAATAGTTTGCTAAGTTAATAAAAAAAAAAAAAAAAGGTAATACAAAGCATTGTTGATAATATTCCACGAGGTCGTGTAATGGTCAGGATGGCCGTGTCGGCGCGTAATTTATGTGTATGCTTCCAATGTATTCCAATGCAACGGAAAATTCCATTAGAACGCTAATACAGCGTCAGTCTTTTCTTGCGTTGCGTTTGGTTGTCTGCTTTGTAGTTTTGTAGCTTAAGAAGAAACGTTTTAGCGAGGCGCCAGCAGCTTGCTGTCGCCGAGCGTGGTTCGGGAGTGAGCACAAAGCATAAGTGTGATACGCCTGGCAGTTGCGTTTAGAATTTGTGCGTGAACGTATGACCGAAACTCGCTGCGCTAAAGTCATGTCGGAAGATAACGGAAATATAGTTCCAACATATTCAATAAATTTGGTATAGCGGTGTGTTAAGATGGTTTAGTAAACATAGAAAGTTTAGCAGTGTGATATATGGTTTAGTGAACAAATAATGTTTAGCGGTATGTTATGTGGTTTATTAAACAAATACAGTTTAGCAGTGCGTTATGTATTCAATAAATTTGGTATAGCAGTGTGATATATGGTTTAGTGAACAAATAATGTTTAGCGGTGTGTTATGTGGTTTATTGAACAAATAAAGTTTAGCAGTGCGTTATGTATTGAACAAATTTGGTATACCGGTGTGTTAAGATGGTTTAGTAAATATAGAAAGTTTAGCAGTGTGATATATGGTTTATTGAACAAATAATGCTTAGCGGTATGTTATGTGGTTTATTGAACAAATAAAGTTTAGCATTGCGTTATGTATTGAACAAATTTGGTATAGCGGTGTGTTATGATGGTTTACTAAACATAGAAAGTTTAGCAGTGTGATATATGGTTTAGTGAACAAGTAATGTTTAGCGGTATGTTATGTGGTTTATTGAACAAATAAAGTTTAGCAGTGAGTTATGTATTGAACAAATTTGGTATAGCGGTGTGTTATGATGGTTTACTAAACATAGAAAGTTTAGCAGTGTGATATATGGTTTAGTGAACAAGTAATGTTTAGAGGTATGTTATGTGGTTTATTGAACAAATAAAGTTTAGCAGTGCGTTATGTATTCAATAAATTTGGTATAGCGGTGTGTTATGATGGTTAACTAAACATAGAAAGTTTAGCAGTGTGATATATGGTTTAGTGAACAAATAATGTTTAGCGGTATGTTATGTGGTTTATTGAACAAAAAAGTTTAGCAGTGCGTTATGTATTGAACAAATTTGGTATAGCGGTGTGTTATGATGGATTACTAAACATAGAAAGTTTAGCAGTGTGATATATGGTTTAGTGAACAAATAATGTTTAGCAGTGCGTTATGTACTAAACAAATTTGGTAAAGCGGTGTGTTATGCAGTTTATTGAACAAATACAGTTTAGCAGTGTGATATTTGGTTTATTCAATAAATTCAGTATAGCAGTGTGTTATGTGATCCATTAAACCCAAGAAAAGTTGTAGGTGGTAATACCAAAGAAAATGTTGATTTTGTAAAAATCGTGTCACAAAACCTATATAGGGGAGTGGTATCGCGCAAGGCATTTCATATGAAAAATTTTTATATGAAAAAAAATAATATGATAGTTGAGTGTTGCGTTACCGGCATAATCAATATAATATATAAATGGCATAAATAATGAAGTTTAGTGGTGTATTATTAAATTAATGGACCAAAAAAAATGTATAGTGGTTAACACCAAGGAAAATGTTGATTTTGTAAAAAACGTGTCACGAAACCTATATAGGGGAGTGGTGTCGCGCAAGGCATGTCATATGAAAAATTTTTATATGAAAAAAATCATATGACAGTGGAGTGTTGCCTTGCCGGCATAAGCAATATAATATATAAATGGCATAAATAATGAAGTTAAGTGGTGTATTATTAAATTAATGGACCCAAAAAAATGTATAGAGGTTAACACCAAGGAAAATGTTGATTTTGTAAAAAACGTGTCACAAAACCTATATAGGGGAGTGGTGTCGCGCAAGGCATGTCATATGAAAAATTTTTATATGAAAAAAATCATATGTCAGTGGAGTATTGCCTGGCTGGCACAAGCAATATAATATATAAATGGCATAAATAATGAAGTTAAGTGGTGTATTATTAAATTAATGGACCCAAAAAAATGTATAGAGGTTAACACCAAGAAAAATGTTGATTTTGTAAAAAACGTGTCACAAAACCTATATAGGGGAGTGGTGGTATATGAAAAAAATCATATTACAGTGGAGTGTTGCCTTGCCGGCATAAGCAATATAATATATAAATGGCATAAATAATGAAGTTAAGTGGTGTATTATTAAATTAATGGACCCAAGGTAATCGGTAGATGGTAGTACCAAAGAAAACAAGAGAATTGTAGAAAACGTGGCACAAAACCTATACAAGATGAGCAGTGTGAACTCATGTGTTGTATGATAGGATGCATACAATTTATTGAATAAATTAATCGTTATTTGTCGTCTTCAGAACGTCTTGGCTGCGATTAGTGTAATATATTAGATAACAAAGGGAATTAGCCAATAATACTTAATAGATTTCCTGTTATCATTGTGTCAATTCTATTGGCAGCATCTTTAAGGGCTAAGTCAGTTTTATGTTAATAGTACCAAAATGTACGATGTTGTTTGTCTTTCAATTGGAATATACCATATGTTAGAATGCATAATTCGATACAAGATGGTCGTAATAAACTGGTCTTAGCTAAATATTTAATCACATTATGTATGTTAGTGTGGTTATGGCTTTATTTAATATAATATTGTTACTTCAAAAGTTGCATAGTGGACAAATTATCAATTTGTTATCAAAATGAAATAAACTTTAATTTAGATTTATTTAAATTAAAAGTGTATGTGTGACAATTTATATTAAGTAAGTCGAAATAAAATGATATTTTTGAACGAATTACATGGATATATATTTATATATACAACATATATATATATTAACAGTTGTCAGTTATTTAATACTAACGAACGTGATTGCTATCTAAATGTGGCCATATTCGTTTAGTACATGTCATATGCAAAATATATATATATTTTATTGAATATTATCATAATTTTTATTCAAAAATATTTTTGAGTTGTCATGTATTTCCATATTTGAATATACATTTATGTGGAAATATTTAATATTATTCACATAAAGAAAAATAACATTATTCTGGTTGATCCTGCCAGTAGTTATATGCTTGTCTCAAAAGATTAAGCCATGCATGTCTAAGTACATACGAATTAAAAGTGAAACCGCAAAAGGCTCATTATATCAGTTATGGTTCCTTAGATCGTTAACAGTTACTTGGATAACTGTGGTAATTCTAGAGCTAATACATGCAATTAAAACACGGACCTTCTGGAACGTGTGCTTTTTATTAGGCTAAAACCAAGCGATCGCAAGATCGTTACACTGGTTGAACTCTAGATAACATGCAGATCGTATGGTCTCGTACCGACGACAGATCTTTCAAATGTCTGCCCTATCAACTTTTGATGGTAGTATCTAGGACTACCATGGTTGCAACGGGTAACGGGGAATCAGGGTTCGATTCCGGAGAGGGAGCCTGAGAAACGGCTACCACATCTAAGGAAGGCAGCAGGCGCGTAAATTACCCACTCCCAGCTCGGGGAGGTAGTGACGAAAAATAACAATACAGGACTCATATCCGAGGCCCTGTAATTGGAATGAGTACACTTTAAATCCTTTAACAAGGACCTATTGGAGGGCAAGTCTGGTGCCAGCAGCCGCGGTAATTCCAGCTCCAATAGCGTATATTAAAGTTGTTGCGGTTAAAACGTTCGTAGTTGAACTTGTGCTTCATACGGGTAGTGCAACTTACAATTGTAGTTAGTACTATACCTTTATGTATGTAAGCGTATTACCGGTGGAGTTCTTATGTATAATTAAATACTTGTATTTTTTTATATATTCACAGGGTGACCCTCTGTCTCCACTAATGTTCAATCTGGTCATCGACCGGTTGCTCAGGTCTCTACCCGAATATGTAGGTGTAAATGTTGGAAACGCCAAAATAAACGTGGCAGCGTTCGCAGATGATCTGGTGCTTTTCTCCGAAACTCCCAAGGGCCTTCAGGAACTACTGGATACCACGGTTGACTTTCTAAAAACCGTAGGGCTAACCCTTAATGCTAATAAATGTTTCACGATAAGTGTTAAAGGGCAACCTAAACAGAAGTGTACTGTGGTCGAACCACGTAGCTTCAAAGTAGATTCACGCATATGTCCAGCCTTGAAGCGCACGAAGGAATGGAGGTACTTAGGTATCCAGTTCACTGCAGAGGGGAGAGCTCGTTATAATCCAGCTGAGGACCTGGGTCCAAAGTTGGATATAATATCGCGTTCCCCCTGAAGCCTCAACAGAAGTTATTTGCCCTCAGGACTGTCCTTATTCCACAGCTATATCACAAGCTAACACTTGGTAGTGTGGCAATAGGCGTTCTGAGAAAGTGTGACAGACTGGTACGGTCGGTCGTAAGGAGATGGTTAGATCTTCCTATGGATGTGTCAGTTGCATTCTTCCACGCCCCCCAGAATGCTTGGGGTCTCGGTGTACCCTCAGTTCGATGGACAGCCCCAGTGCTGCGCATACAAAGGTTGGATAGCATTAAGTGGCCTCACCTCAAGCAATCAGAGACGGCCAGCTCCTTCCTCAGTGCGGAACGTCGGAGGGCCCGGGATAGATGCCAGGCAATAGAAGCTGCACTGTTTACACGCCATGAGATCGATTCGTACTGGGCAAATAGATTGCACAATTCTGTTGATGGTAGCGGTCTCCGTGAAGCAGGTCGTTATGCTCAACAACACGGATGGGTAGTCGACCCCACACGTTTATTAACCGGTAAAGCTTATGTGAATGGGATCAAACTGCGGATAAATGCCCTACCAACGAGGTCTCGGACCACGAGGGGAAGGCACGAATTGGAGAGGCAGTGTCGTGCAGGATGTGATGCTCCCGAAACACTAAACCACATTCTGCAGAAATGTCATCGTACGCATGGGAGGCGGGTGGCTAGACACAACAGTGTGGCTTCTTATCTTAAGCAGGGGCTTGAGTTACGGGGTTATACTGTCATTGCTGAACCAAGTCTGCAGGGAGAGAGCAGGATATATAAGCCGGACTTGGTGGCCTTCCGACCAGATCACACTTTAGTGATCGACGCGCAGGTTGTGACAGACGGACTTGATCTTGACCAAGCTCATCGTAGTAAGGTTGAGATCTATGACAGACAGGACTTACGAACTACATTGATAAGGGATTATCAGGCACATGAGGATATTAGAACCGTTTCTGCCACTCTAAACTGGAGGGGCATCTGGAGCTATCAGTCCGTAACAAGACTGAGAGCACTCGGTGTCCTAAACGCTGCTGACAGCAATGTTATCAGTACCAGGGTAGTAGTTGGTGGAGTTTGCGGATTCAAAACATTTATGTTCCATACTGGATACCACCGTAGAGTGAGCTAACATTTATTGTAATACTTTCCTTATACTAGTCTGCTACCTAGGCCAACATCTTAAAGGTACAAAGAAAAGGGAAAATAGCCATGCGCTGCGTTATATTTGATTGGCGTCAGCGTGTGGGCAAAAGATCATTTCCTACAGTAGCCAAATGCCTCGTCATCTAATTAGTGACGCGCATGAATGGATTAACGAGATTCCTACTGTCCCTATCTACTATCTAGCGAAACCACAGCCAAGGGAACGGGCTTGGAATAATTAGCGGGGAAAGAAGACCCTTTTGAGCTTGACTCTAATCTGGCAGTGTAAGGAGACATAAGAGGTGTAGAATAAGTGGGAGATATTAGATTTCGGTTTAGTATCGACAATGAAATACCACTACTCTTATTGTTTCCTTACTTACTTGATTAAATGGAACGTGTATCATTTCCTAGCCATTATACGGATATATTTATTATATCTTATGGTATTGGGTTTTGATGCAAGCTTCTTGATCAAAGTATCACGAGTTTGTTATATAATCGCAAACAAATTCATTAATGAGAGAGTGCATTTATGTATTCTTGATTTAAAAATTTGGTATAACTCCAATTACTCAGGTATGATCCAATTCAAGGACATTGCCAGGTAGGGAGTTTGACTGGGGCGGTACATCTCTCAAATAATAACGGAGGTGTCCCAAGGCCAGCTCAGTGCGGACAGAAACCACACATAGAGCAAAAGGGCAAATGCTGACTTGATCTCGGTGTTCAGTACACACAGGGACAGCAAAAGCTCGGCCTATCGATCCTTTTGGTTTAAAGAGTTTTTAACAAGAGGTGTCAGAAAAGTTACCATAGGGATAACTGGCTTGTGGCGGCCAAGCGTTCATAGCGACGTCGCTTTTTGATCCTTCGATGTCGGCTCTTCCTATCATTGTGAAGCAAAATTCACCAAGCGTTGGATTGTTCACCCATGCAAGGGAACGTGAGCTGGGTTTAGACCGTCGTGAGACAGGTTAGTTTTACCCTACTAATGACAAAACGTTGTTGCGACAGCATTCCTGCGTAGTACGAGAGGAACCGCAGGTACGGACCAATGGCACAATACTTGTTCGAGCGAACAGTGGTATGACGCTACGTCCGTTGGATTATGCCTGAACGCCTCTAAGGTCGTATCCGTGCTGGACTGCAATGATAAATAAGGGGCAATTTGCATTGTATGGCTTCTAAACCATTAAAAGTTTATTATTCATTTAATAGACGACAATGGATGTGATGCCAATGTTACATATAACATAGTAAATTGGGAGGATCTTCGATCACCTGGTGCCGCGCTAGTTATATATTAAAACATTATTTAATACAATGACAAAGCCTTGAATCAATTGTAAACGACTTTTATAACAGGCAAGGTGTTGTAAGTGGTTGAGCAGCTGCCATACTGCGATCCACTGAAGCTTATCCTTTGCTTGATGATTCGATAAAAATTATATTTTTATGAACATCAAAATTCATAAAATAATATATATATATTTAATATAGATATATATACATAATGTATATATAAATATTTATATATATAAATATTTAAAATATATGCACATCTCATATATATTTTATATTAATATATATAAGTGTGCATATATAAAGAACGAAAGTTATATACAAAATACTTGTTTAAAATATAAATACAACAGAAATATTGTATTAAAAAGGCCGCCCAATAATTAAGAAATATATATTATGATAATGATTAAATATATATTTGTAAATTTTATTAATATCTAATAATGCTACAGTTTAAAAATGTTATATTAAAAACTTGCCCGATATTAAAGAACTGTACATTATGATCATGATGAAATATATGTATCTGTAAAATATATTAATATTTAATAATGATACAATTTATATATAAAGAAGATGGTAATGGTAGAGCAGATACCATAAAGCGAATGAATCCACTCCACTAAAGCTAATCATTCGATAAAAATATAATTTTATGAACATCAAAACACATAAGATATAAATATTTCAAATATGTGTGCATATATATTTAAACATATATAAATGTACGTATTAAGAATAAAAAGTATAAATACAAATACTAGTCTTAAAACTTGCCCGATCTTTAAGAAATATATATTATGATGATGCGATAAATGTATGTATAAATTATATTAATATATAACAATGATACAATTTATAAATAAAATTAGAAGAAAATGAAATTGGTTTACTATGGTAAAGTTTATCCTTTGGCTTAAAGATTCGATAAAAATGTGATTTTATGAACATCAAAACAAATATATAAAAAAAAAAAAATATATATAAATATTTAATATATGTGTACATATATACATTAACGTATAAATAATGAAAAGTATATATACTTTATATAATAATTGAAGAAATTGCCTGGCTAAAAAAAAGTTGGTCATAAAATAACTGCCTTGTAGCATATGCTCTTAATAAATAATTATTAAATTTCACAATAATATAATTTCAATAATATTATGTACAATGATTGGCTTACTATGTATGTTACATAATATCGATATATACAAAAAATTAAATATTTGGGAGATTGAACAAATTTAGTTAAGCAATAACTAATTGAAAAAGTAAATTTTAACAGTGCGTTATGTATATGTATTGAACAAATTTGGTATAGCGGTGTGTTATGATGGTTTACTAAACATAGAAAGTTTAGCAGTGTGATATATGGTTTAGTGAACAAATAATATTTACCGGTATGTTGTGTGGTTTATTGAACAAAAAAAGTTTAGCAGTGCGTTATGTATTGAACAAATTTGGTATAGCGGTGTGTTAAGATGGTTTAGTAAACATAGAAAGTTTAGCAGTGTGATATATGGTTTAGTGAATAAATAATGTTTATCGGTATGTTATGTGGTTTATTGAACAAGTAAAGTTTAGCAGTGCGTTATGTATTGAACAAATTTGGTATAGCGGTGTATTATGATGGTTTAATAAACATAGAAAGTTTAGCAGTGTGATATATGGTTTAGTGAACAAATAATGTTTAGCGGTATGTTATGTGGTTTATTGAACAAATACAGTTTAGCAGTGCGTTATGTATTCAATAAATTTGGTATAGCGGTGTGTTAAGATGGTTTAGTAAACATAGAAAGTTTAGCAGTGTGATATATGGTTTAGTGAACAAATAATGTTTAGCGGTATGTTATGTGGTTTATTGAACAAATACAGTTTAGCAGTGCGTTATGTATTCAATAAATTTGGTATAGCAGTGTGATATATGGTTTAGTGAGCAAATAATGTTTAGCGGTGTGTTATGTGGTTTATTGAACAAATAAAGTTTAGCAGTGCGTTATGTATTGAACAAATTTGGTATACCGGTGTGTTAAGATGGTTTAGTAAATATAGAAAGTTTAGCAGTGTGATATATGGTTTATTGAACAAATAATGTTTAGCGGTATGTTATGTGGCTTATTGAACAAATAAAGTTTAGCATTGCGTTATGTATTGAACAAATTTGGTATAGCGGTGTGTTATGATGGTTTACTAAACATAGAAAGTTTAGCAGTGTGATATATGGTTTAGTGAACAAGTAATGTTTAGCGGTATGTTATGTGGTTTATTGAACAAATAAAGTTTAGCAGTGAGTTATGTATTGAACAAATTTGGTATAGCGGTGTGTATGATGGTTTACTAAACATAGAAAGTTTAGCAGTGTGATATATGGTTTAGTGAACAAGTAATGTTTAGAGGTATGTTATGTGGTTTATTGAACAAATAAAGTTTAGCAGTGCGTTATGTATTCAATAAATTTGGTATAGCGGTGTGTTATGATGGTTAACTAAACATAGAAAGTTTAGCAGTGTGATATATGGTTTAGTGAACAAATAATGTTTAGCGGTATGTTATGTGGTTTATTGAACAAAAAAGTTTAGCAGTGCGTTATGTATTGAACAAATTTGGTATAGCGGTGTGTTATGATGGATTACTAAACATAGAAAGTTTAGCAGTGTGATATATGGTTTAGTGAACAAATAATGTTTAGCAGTGCGTTATGTACTAAACAAATTTGGTAAAGCGGTGTGTTATGCAGTTTATTGAACAAATACAGTTTAGCAGTGTGATATTTGGTTTATTCAATAAATTCAGTATAGCAGTGTGTTATGTGATCCATTAAACCCAAGAAAAGTTGTAGGTGGTAATACCAAAGAAAATGTTGATTTTGTAAAAAACGTGTCACAAAACCTATATAGGGGAGTGGTGTCGCGCAAGGCATGTCATATGAAAAATTTTTATATGAAAAAAAATCATATGACAGTGGAGTGTTGCCTTGCCGGCATAAGCAATATAATATATAAATGGCATAAATAATGAAGTTAAGTGGTGTATTATTAAATTAATGGACCCAAAAAAATGTATAGAGGTTAACACCAAGGAAAATGTTGATTTTGTAAAAAACGTGTCACAAAACCTATATAGGGGAGTGGTGTCGCGCAAGGCATGTCATATGAAAAATTTTTATATGAAAAAAATCATATGTCAGTGGAGTATTGCCTGGCTGGCACAAAGCAATATAATATATAAATGGCATAAATAATGAAGTTAAGTGGTGTATTATTAAATTAATGGACCCAAAAAAATGTATAGAGGTTAACACCAAGGAAAATCCCACAATTAGATTGCCTTCTTATCGTAGTAGACTTTTATTACTAAACCTTCCTTCTCTTTCTGACCGTAGAACTATGCTAGGTGTAGTGTTTCTACATAGACTAATCATTGGCGAAATTGACTCATTGCAGTTGACAAGTCAGATTAGCTTTGCCGTTCCGGTCAGAACGACTAGAAATTTCCTTCCCCTCTCACTTTCCCGTTGTAGTACTAACTATGCCAGTCACAATCCTTTCCGTATTTTATGTGTAAATTATAATAACTTTTCTAGTCTAGTTAATAATACTAACAGTACCTTAGAAATTAAAACATTACTCCTAGATACATTAGCTCGTATTTAAGAATAGTTCTAATTATTATTATTAGTAGTAATAGTATTATTATTATTATTTTATTCTTTTTGTTATTACAATTTGATTGTTCTGTCTGTGTTAAGTGTTCGCGACCTCCGTTCCCGCACGTTATGCGGTTGCCCCTCGGTCGGATGGGCGGGTGGTCGTGTGTACCTAGGTCCGCGCGTTAACAAGCCCGAGCTTGGTGTCACTGGACCACTTGATCGTACTGCCGTTAGTACGTCAACGTCCAAGATAGAACAAAAAAATGTTGATTTTGTAAAAAACGTGTCACAAAACCTATATAGGGGAGTGGTGTCGCGCAAGGCATGTCATATGAAAAATTTTTATATGAAAAAAATCATATGACAGTGGAGTGTTGCCTTGCCGGCATAAGCAATATAATATATAAATGGCATAAATAATGAAGTTAAGTGGTGTATTATTAAATTAATGGACCCAAAAAAATGTATAGAGGTTAACACCAAGGAAAATGTTGATTTTGTAAAAAACGTGTCACAAAACCTATATAGGGGAGTGGTGTCGCGCAAGGCATGTCATATGAAAAATTTTTATATGAAAAAAATCATATGACAGTGGAGTGTTGCCTTGCCGGCATAAGCAATATAATATATAAATGGCATAAATAATGAAGTTAAGTGGTGTATTATTAAATTAATGGACCCAAGGTAATCGGTAGATGGTAGTACCAAAGAAAACAAGAGAATTGTAGAAAACGTGGCACAAAACCTATACAAGATGAGCAGTGTGAACTCATGTGTTGTATGATAGGATGCATACAATTTATTGAATAAATTAATCGTTATTTGTCGTCTTCAGAACGTCTTGGCTGCGATTAGTGTAATATATTAGATAACAAAGGGAATTAGCCAATAATACTTAATAGATTTCCTGTTATCATTGTGTCAATTCTATTGGCAGCATCCTTAAGGGCTAAGTCAGTTTTATGTTAATAGTACCAAAATGTACGATGTTGTTTGTCTTTCAATTGGAATATACCATATGTTAGAATGCATAATTCGATACAAGATGGTCGTAATAAACTGGTCTTAGCTAAATATTTAATCACATTATGTATGTTAGTGTGGTTATGGCTTTATTTAATATAATATTGTTACTTCAAAAGTTGCATAGTGGACAAATTATCAATTTGTTATCAAAATGAAATAAACTTTAATTTAGATTTATTTAAATTAAAAGTGTATGTGTGACAATTTATATTAAGTAAGTCGAAATAAAATGATATTTTTGAACGAATTATATGGATATATATTTATATATACAACATATATATATATTAACAGTTGTCAGTTATTTAATACTAACGAACGTGATTGCTATCTAAATGTGGCCATATTCGTTTAGTACATGTCATATGCAAAATATATATATAAGTTAACACCAGCAACACGTTCCCCCCCCGCTCCGCCTGTAGCATAGCTTCAGCTGTACTCGAACTGGTCATCGCTCTGTAGGTGGAGCGTTTCCTGTCAGCGAAATAGCACCAACATTACATCTAGGTGCTGGGTCAGCGTTAACGGCGCTACAACAATTGAGCGCAACGGCCGAAGTCGCGTTGCGCTGGATCAGCTCTTCTGCCGTGGATCTGAGGGCTCCGCAGCTCTTGGCATGTGAGCCAAGAAACATTCTCCCTGGAGACGTCAACCTAAGAACCCTAAGAATCCACACGAACTACTGGGTCTGACAAGCGGAAGAACTGACATGAACTACTGGGTCTGACAAGCTGAACGACAGTTGGAGTTGAATAAAACGATGGTTGCCAGTGGTTGTTTGGCTGCAGAATCTGGAGGTTGTTTTGAGGGTGTTTAACGAGGTGACGCCCAGGAGCGTTTTCTCCTGGTCGCGGCACTTAACTGGCGCCCGAGCAGGGACCGCAACATCCGGTCGTATGGATAAGTATGGCTAAGGCCAAAAAGAAAAAAGTTGTAAAACAGTACTAGGCTTATAAGTAAAATAATAAAAAGTGTTGTGTGCAAGTTGACACATCGTATGAGTTGACACATCGTATGGGTTGACACATCGTATGAGTTGACACATCGTATGAGTTGACACATCGTATGGGTTAGCACATCGTATGGGTTAGCACGTCGTATGAGTTAACACGTCACTTAATTACAAAGCAACCCTGCAAAAGAATGGATTGCTTTTTGAGGCCACGTGGTTCCTCTTTCACCTTGCTTTCTTTTGCGTCGAGACTTTCTAGAAGGATGGTCGAATTTGTATATAAGTAAGAATTGTTACAAAACCAAGTGTGCCGTGCGTGTGCAATTAAAATAAAATAATGTACATAAAAAAAAAAGAAAAGTGCTGCGCATGCTGTAAATAATATGAAATATGAAACAAAAAAAGCAATTACCCGCTGCCGGGGTACGCCACGTCTATCCCGGAGCGCAAAAATGTTGCGTAAAAAAAAAAAAATAGCAAAAAATGTGCAACTTGTGTTGCGAAGTTATAATGCGATATAAAACAAAAAAAAAGTGCATAACCGCCAAACACGATACCAAACAAATTAAACACAATCCACCCACGCGGCGGTACGCATATAAAATATTAGCTAATTCGCGACAAAAGATCATAAAAATAATATAAAAACCACTGCGGCAGTTCATCGCGAGTGGCAACCAAAGTAACATGAACGCCTAGAGCATAGGTGGGTGTGGCACTACTAGATACGTTAGTGGTGTAATCACTCAAAAAAACCGCCTAGTGAGTTGTGTGGCGACCGTACCTTAGTAGGCGATAGAAAAGGGAATAGCCTACGGAACCACCGCGCCCAGTGCCGAAAAAATTTGAGGGGTCAATAAGAAATGTAACAGCATGCACGCAACCAAATATGTTAACAAAAAAACAAAAAAAACAAAACAAAAAAGAAGCTATTATAAAACAAGCATAGCACGCTCACATATTATATAAAATGCTGAGAATTGTTAATTAAATTCAATAACGTCAATAAAAATATGCACACAACATTTCTATAATATACTAAAATCCCTTTTCTCTTCTCATCTAACAGAGCTCTCATATTGTAAAGGAACGATAACAACACAAACACATAAAGACTACACAAGACTACACAAGGGTGAGTGAAATATTTCATATTTATTCTGTCTGCCATATAGCTAAAAAATCCAGATAATAAAACAAACTTTTGCAAATAAGTGAAGCTACCATCTACTCTCATTAAAAATAATAAAGAACCTTGTCAAGAATCTCCCTTGCATCTTTTTTCAATCTGAACTTGACGTTTAAAATGGAGGAGACCTTGCGTAAACTCAATGATTCTATCAATGCCCTGACCAACGTAGTGGCAAGCCTTAAGGAAGACATTAAAAAGACTAATGATAGGGTGGCCGCTCTAGAAGGGGATCCCGGGAATGCAAACCCGGTAGGCATTCGACCTCAACCCTTAGTGCGCGCACGCACCGAGTTAGAATTGAAAGAGGCATCACAACTCCCTGACTGTGTCAAGGAACTGCAGGTGTTCGATGGGCAACGGGAAGACTATATGCCTTGGCTGAATAGAGCCCAGTCGATATTGGTCGACTATGAAATAATAAAAAATAGGCCCTTGTATAGGTCCATCATCCTGCACATTAGGCGGAAAATAATAGGGCACGCTGATAGGGCCTTGTCAGCTTACGGCGTCCAAGAAGATGACTGGGAAGAGGTACAGCGCGTCTTGGCATTGCATTATGCAGATAAACGCGACATACGTACACTCGAGCATCAACTTGGTCAAATGGCACAGGGAAATAGACCGTTAGAAAAATTTTACATGGACGTGAACGGCCA
This sequence comes from Drosophila pruinosa, assembly GCA_018150935.1. Classification (NCBI taxonomy): domain Eukaryota; kingdom Metazoa; phylum Arthropoda; class Insecta; order Diptera; family Drosophilidae; genus Drosophila; species Drosophila pruinosa. The sequence continues at coordinate 24,118 of JAECWR010000234.1, read as the reverse complement.
TCTCTCCCTAATCCTGAATAACCTAAAGTCCGGAAACCACCCCCGCGAAGTAGTTGCCGCTTTGATGGAGACCTATAGGGACAAGGCCTTGGATGTCTTTATCCGTGGAGTAGGGGGCGATTGCGCTAAACACTTACTTGTCCGCAGCCCCAAGAATTTACCCGAGGCGTACTCCTTTTGCACCGAGTTGCAGAACGTGATATCGAGAAACCCCGCACTTCCGACTTATCAACAGCTGGGTGCTCCAAGATTCTCTGCTCCATTTCAGCCTCAGGCCAGAGCACCATTTAGGCCCACGTTTACTCCCGCTTCGGGCGGGTTCTCACAAAATTCCCAGAGAACTCAGGGCCCTAGACTGGCCATCAAGATGGAATCAAATCGGTCAGGACAATCCTACCAGTCACGGTATAGTAATCGCCAGGGAGGAGACTCCGGCATTAAAAGATCTTCAGAGGGTGGCAATCCATTCCGGAAGGCGCAAAAGTTGTACCACATGGAACTGGCACCACCTCCACCAACCCCGGTGACTAATGACGATAACCAAGCTCCTTCACACGAGGTCTACTATGACCACGTTGAAGAAGCCAATGACTATCCTCTGAATGAGGAAGCTGAAGGAAATATTGACGTTACAAATAATCTTGAAGTAGAGGCAGGGGTGAATTTTATGACCGACGCCTCTCCAGTGTACCATATTTAGAGTATGCAACGAAGAAGGGGGAGAGGCTACAGTTTTTGATTGACACGGGTGCGAACAAAAACTTTATTAGCCGCAAGCTTGCAGCCGGTTGTACCACAATTCACAAACCCTTCTTCGTCCAGTCTGCTGCAGGCAATATTAAAATAACACACCGCCTGGTCGGAAAATTTTTCGAGCCACTAGGGAATGATTCCGATATTACATTCTTTGTTCTTCCGAACCTACGTTCTTTCGATGGTATCATCGGAGATGACACCCTTAAGGACTTAAAAGCTATAGTAGACAGAAAGAATAACTGCCTGATAATATCACCAGGAGTTAAAATCCCTCTTCTAGCCAGGGCGTCATTGAACGTTAACCCGCTACTCGCCACCGAACACCCGGATGGCACTCAGGAGATCTTGAATTCCCTTCTTGAGGAGTACTCTCATATTTTCGAACCTCCTTCACTCGGAATGTCAGTGGAAACGGTCGTCAAAGCCGAAATCCGCACAAATACGCAAGACCCGATATATACCAAGAGTTACCCGTACCCAGCCAACATGCGCGGAGAAGTCGAACGTCAAATTAGTGAGCTTCTACAAGATGGCATTATCCGCCCCTCCAATAGTCCGTACAATTCCCCTATCTGGATAGTTCCAAAAAAACCTAAACCCAATGGGGAGAAACAATATCGCATGGTGGTCGATTTCAAACGGTTAAATACCGTCACTATATCTGACACCTATCCCATACCCGATATAAACGCCACGCTAGCCAGCCTCGGCAATGCCAAATACTTTACCACTCTAGATTTGACTTCTGGGTTTCACCAAATCCACATGAAAGAGAGTGACATTCCCAAAACAGCTTTTTCTACACTGAATGGGAAGTACGAGTTTCTCCGTCTACCGTTCGGTTTGAAGAATGCACCGGCAATCTTCCAACGGATGATTGACGATGTTTTGCGTGAATATATTGGCAAGATTTGCTATGTTTATATCGACGATATCATAGTCTTCAGCGAAGATTATGATACACATTGGAAAAACCTTAGAGCGATATTTGCGAGCCTGTTGAAAGCAAACCTTCAAGTTAATCTAGAGAAATCAAAATTCTTAGCCACACAGGTTGAATTCTTGGGATACGTTGTGACAGCTGACGGCATTAAGGCAGACACAAAGAAAGTCAAGGCGATTAACGAAATGCCAGCTCCAACCTCCGTCAAAGAATTAAAAAGGTTTCTAGGCATGACATCATACTATAGGAAGTTCATTCAGGACTACGCGAAAGTAGCGAAGCCACTCACGAACCTTACGCGGGGACTGTATGCTAATGTAAAATCTTCTCAGTCGAGCAGAGTTCCGATCACGTTGGACGAAATGGCTCTACAGTCTTTTAACGACTTGAAGTCAATTCTCGCTTCGTCAGAGATACTAGCATTTCCCTGTTTTACTAAGCCCTTTCATTTAACCACGGATGCCTCTAATTATGCCATCGGGGCTGTCCTCTCACAGGACGATCAAGGTAAAGACAGGCCAATAGCGTACATTTCTCGTTCGTTAAATAGGACAGAAGAGAACTACGCCACGATTGAGAAAGAAATGCTCGCGATAGTGTGGGCATTAGACAACCTTCGGTCCTATTTGTATGGCGCAGGCTCTATTAGGGTTTATACTGACCATCAACCTCTCACGTTTGCCTTGGGAAGCAGAAATTTCAATGCGAAATTGAAGCGGTGGAAAGCTCGAATAGAAGAATACAACTGCGAGCTCATCTACAAGCCCGGGAAATCAAATGTGGTGGCTGATGCGCTTTCACGCATTCCGCCCCAGCTTAATCAATTGAGATTTGACTCAACTGCCAAATCCGACGACACACAATCTTTGGCCACGGCCCATAGCGCATTACAGGACAGTTCGCAATTGATTCCCCACGTTGAATCCCCGATCAACGTCTTCAGGAATCAACTGATTTTCGATACAAGCAGGTCAGAGTACCTATGCGAAAATCCATACGCTGGCTATACCCGCCATTTGATTCCGCTCAAAGATGGATCACTAGACGACTTAACCAGCTCGTTACGGTCATATTTGCGTCCCATGATAATTAATGGCGTCAAAATCCCTGAAGCATACTTGCAACTTTTCCAATCTACCTGCATAGCGAATTTTGCTTTATACAAAATTCGGATAACACAACGATTAGTGGAAGACGTGGTTGACACGGAAGAGATTTGCGAGATAATTGAGAAAGAACACCGTAGAGCGCATAGGGGCGTCACAGAAATTCGCCTCCAGCTTCTAGAGAGGTATTACTTTCCGCGGATGTCCAGTACAATCCGGTCGCAGATATCTTCGTGTCAATGTTGCAAGCTCTACAAATACGAGAGACACCCTAATAAACCGGAATTACAACCTACACCCGTTCCCAGCTACCCTTGTGAGATACTTCACATCGACATCTTCACGCTCGAAAAAAAAGCTCTACTTGAGTTGTATAGACAAGTTTAGCAAGTTCGCCAAACTCTTCCACTTGCAATCAAAGGCGTCCGTGCACCTGCGGGAAACTCTGGTAGAAGCTCTCCACTACTTCACTGCCCCTAAGATGCTAGTTTCCGACAATGAGAGAGGGTTACTATGCCCAACAGTGCTCAATTACCTTCGGTCACTAGACATCGACCTCTACTATGCCCCAACCCAAAAGAGCGAAGTAAACGGCCAAGTCGAGAGATTTCATTCTACGTTCTTGGAAATCTACCGTTGTCTCAAGAATGAACACCCCACCCTCAAACCCGTTGAGTTAGTTCCGATAGCGGTGGACCGATACAACACGTCCGTTCACTCGGTAACGAACCGGAAACCGGTCGATGTTTTTTTCGATCGTTCATCCAGAATTAACTACCAAGGGTTGACAGACTTCCGGCAACGGACTTTAGAAGATGTAAGGGGTTTAATCGAACACAAGCAGGGCAAAACAAACATGGCTCGAAATAGAACCAGGAGCGAGCCTAAGTCTTACGACCCGGGGGACGAGGTTTTTGTTGCTAATAAGCAAATAAAAACAAAAGAAAAACCGAGATTCAGAGGCGAAAAGGTACAAGAGGATAACAAGGTAACAATTAAAACTAGGTCAGGGAAAATTTTTCATAAATCTGACCTGAGGAACTAAGAGATAGCTTCACTAGGAAAATACAAGAAAAAATAAAAACATAATTTTAAATAATGGCAGGATAATGAAATATTTTAGCTACTCGTATACCTCTAATAAAAAAAAAACATATCAAAAAACACATATGTTTAAAAAAAAAAAAAAAACAAAACAAAAATTATACAAAATTATAAAAAAAATAGAAATATTAAGAAAAAAAAAACATAGAAAACGGATTATTGAAATAAACATACCAAAAAAGAAGATACTATACATTCCCACCTCACAA